>JAXQQM020084590.1:0-525362 GCA_034641835.2 Pinus albicaulis | reverse complement strand
TTTGGCAAATACGACAGACGTCCTATCCACTAGCCTCATATCATAACACAACAGCCTCTTACGTAATACGCGATCAACTCTCCGCCTCGATTTCGGTAATTCGTTGTCTTTCTAAACATGGCATAATTTCATACGCTGTTCCTTTATGACTCGGTTGCAGATTGGGTGCTGCTCCTTTATTTGACGGCTGGGACAGCCTATCACATTGCGGGGGGGGGAGGTTAACCTCATTATTCCCTGAATTACGTGTCAGCTCACTATTCGGGAAAGATAGTGTACGACGGTATGGCATGGCTTAACGGCATGACATTTCTATTTTTACACAAGTTGTTGTTCATAATCCATTTCTGTTGCATTGTTGCATACTCTGTGTTTTTTTCGAAATCTTGCGATTACCACCCTCTTTGTGTTTCAAACAGCACAAGCAGTTGCTGTTCCATTAAGAATCCATAGTGAAACCATGGGAGGAAGGGAAATTCGAAGCGAACCTCCGAAGTTGACAATCTCCGCTGCTGCCCGGGAGATCCTGGAAAGAGCAGGATGGCTGAATTATCTCAGTCGCTTGCAGGAATCTAATGAAACAGTAGCGATGAAATTTTTGCAGAACCTGCAGGGGGATCACTCCACAGTAAGGGGGAAGCAGATAGCGGTCACCGACGATATAATTGCAGAAGTTTCGGGACTACCAGCCACCGGACCATTATGGACACTAAAGAAGGAAAGATTACAATTGTTGCATACTCTGTGTTTTTTTCGAAATCTTGCGATTACCACCCTCTTTGTGTTTCAAACAGCACAAGCAGTTGCTGTTCCATTAAGAATCCATAGTGAAACCATGGGAGGAAGGGAAATTCGAAGCGAACCTCCGAAGTTGACAATCTCCGCTGCTGCCCGGGAGATCCTGGAAAGAGCAGGATGGCTGAATTATCTCAGTCGCTTGCAGGAATCTAATGAAACAGTAGCGATGAAATTTTTGCAGAACCTGCAGGGGGATCACTCCACAGTAAGGGGGAAGCAGATAGCGGTCACCGACGATATAATTGCAGAAGTTTCGGGACTACCAGCCACCGGACCATTATGGACACTAAAGAAGGAAAGATTACAGAAGATCATGGAAATTTTCCAGGATGAAGGCCAGAGCTTGACAATTAAGGGGAAGTTAGTTCTGCCAGCAATGCTAAGAGAACCCTGGACGGAATTAGCAAGAACAGTGCAGAGCTACATCACCTGCGAGGGGAGGAAAGACGTGGTAAGACCACGACATCTTAAACTCTTAGCTGTTTTAAAGCAGAAATGCTCTGTAAATATACCTGCACTTCTGAATTCATTACTGCATGATGTTGCACGAAGCATAAAAAAGGCACAACATGTAGAGTCAGTCGTCAGCCACCATGGGTTAATACGATTAATAGTTAGTCGTAGTCTCACCCAGCAGCAGAGCAGCTGGGAAGAGCTGATTGTAATGATTGAGGGGGGATTGACAGCACCATCCCCAAAACGTAAACATTCTACAAGCACACCAGAACGTCCGGAAAAACGCAGAGAATTAGTAAATCAAAAACATGTTGCTAGTGCATCTGAACGACCAGGAATACACCAAAAATCGGCAAAGCGCAAGCATTCCACCGATACACCCGAACAGCCAAAGAAGCCCAGAAAATCAGCCCGGTTAGCTCGGATGCGAGGAAGGCTGGAAAAGCTCCAGGAAAGCACCAGCCAACCAGTGGTAATTGAGGACGAGCAATCCTCACGAATAGAAGTAGAAGAAGAACAAGCTGAAGGAGAAAAGAAAGGAGAGGCCGAGGAAGCCGACCAATCCGAAGAGGAAAATGAGGAAGCAGCAGAGTATTCGGAAACAGAAACAGAAGCAGAAGCTGAACAACAGCAGGAAGGTAGCCCACTACAAGACCCAGTGGGAGAAGATGAATTGGCCGCAGTCTTGGCCAATATGGGTAAGTATGGCCAACCTTCTAGTCCAGTAGACCTCCACGACAAACCCCAAGAAGAAAACACATCTGAAAAATCACGTGCAATAGGAGCAGAAAAAGCAGTTGCCCAGGAAGAGACGGAACCAGCCAAGGTTCCTACCCTAGAACAGCCAGAGCAGAACAGCGAGGAAGCACCCCAAGAGAAAGATCCAAAAACTAGTCATGGTCCAAACCGCAGGAGACAGCCTGCTGTTCCTTCTAATGAAACGCTGGAAATTAAGAAATTCCGAAAGGAACGGCAGAAATTATTGAATACAATAGCCCAGCTCCGACAGCAAATTAGAATTCTGAAAGCAAACCAGAGGGTAAGAAAGACCGCAGGGAAGAAAAAGAGGGCCACTGTAGTAAAATCCCGCAAGGCAAAAAAGCGAAGGACCAACAATTGCCCTGCTGTTCAAAACCCTGCTGAAAATCCAACTGCCGTTCCAAATGATGTTGAGGAACAGCAACAGACTGATATTCGTGTTAAAATAGAAAGGGATGATATGAGGACCAGCGACAAGAAAATCCAGACAGAGGCACCACCCTCAGGGGTAATAAGGGTTCTGAACTCCAAACAACGTAATAAGAAAGTTCAGGTAAAACTCTCGGCCTCCACTGACCTATGGAAAAAAAATCCGAAGACAAGAACCTTGCATAAGATGATGAAGCAAGCCCAGCAAGAAGCCGAACAACTTAGAGAGCAAACGGTCCCCCGAGAGAAATATGAAGAGTTACAGCAGCAACTAGGGAACGTCAACCAATCCAAAAGCCAGACCTTTGAAGGGTGGCGAAAGGAACAAGAGGAAGTTGCAAAGGTAACCCGTAGACTAGATATTGTTATCAAGCAGATGGATACCTTGTGTTCTTTATACAATGACGTTTTAGCATGTAGGGCCCCTGCCAAAAACTATGCTTTGTTTTTACTAGAACGGTATTTACAATTAAAAATAAAAGCTGTTAAAGCAGGCGCCCCTATACAAATCAACACTGTCAATGACTTTATAGACTGCTGTAAACATTATGGGGTGAAGGTCCAGAGATTGTTGTGTGAACTTTATTTGCATGACCTCGTGCTAGATCAGGAGACTGATTTGAACCCTGGCCCTTTTGTTGGAGACATCCAATTACAAGCATTCATTTCATTCGGGGTTAATCAGATTAAGTGGCTCAAAGCCTATAATACTTTCCAGAGGCAGGAAAATGGCCTAGATTTACGGGTAAGGGCTGAGCCTAGGAACCCAGTGCAATTGTGGAAAGCACATAGAAACCTCATGAGGACTCCGGGTGTCATTGAAACGTTAGGACCCATGCATGAGGCACTCATTCGACAGAGTTTAGAATATTTTCTTTCCATCAAAGACCTCGCCATTGATGCAGCCAAATTTCGATACCGAATCTCTAATCCAAACATCCAGCTCAGGGAACCATTTAAGTATGAGAATTTTGAATTAGCTGCCAACCGTTTGAACCTCTATGGCGAGAGCATTTTGAAAGCAGGGCCATCCTAGTTAGGATATAGATTTCGCAATCCAATTATTTGGAACCCTGCACCCGGATATCAAGCCCTGTATGAGATGCCTGAGGGGCAAACAGGTCAGTTCTTTGACTATCTAGTCACTCATCATGGCTGTAGGCCTCCACATGAGATTCCTTCTCCAGCCTATTCTCTCACTGCCTTGCATGTCAACTACAATGTTTTGATGAGGACATGAAACAAGGTAAGCAGGGGGGTGTGTGGAGTACTAAAAAGGTATGCTTTTGATGATCATTTCAGTGGCTTTTTAGTAGAATTTGTAAACCTTTTCGCATCATGAATTTGGAAAATGATAAAGAATTATAACAAAACATATGAGAGTTGATATGCAAGACTTAACCGCTGATAATTGTTATTTTTCTGTGCAGGAAAAGGTGAAAATGAGGAGTTGCCGTTCCAAAGGAAAGGACAAAGACGAGATAACTGTTGTCCCTTTGAAGGGGAACCGAATGCAAACAAGGCTAAGCAGATCAAAGCAAATCGGCCCGGAAAAGGAGGAGAAGACACCAGCTCGGCGCAAAAGAAAAGAAAAGACGAAGGATTAACAGTTTGGCGAATCCCTCAGGATCTTTGATCCTGAGGGATCGCTGCTTTATTTATCTTGTTACTTGGACATCTCCGACGTCACCTTTATATAAAGGGACAGCACTGTTAGGTTGAAAGAAAGAATGAGAAGACTTTTTATGTAATTTTCTGTTAAAAATCAACTTTGATCATCGATTCTCGTTGAGAATTGGTTCATTGTACTTTTGTCTGATGCATTAATATAAGCTTGGTGATTATCTCATTTCTGCGTCTGGATTAACTTAAGGCGGTGTACCCTTGGAGGCTAAGGGCCCGGCCCCGGAGGACACTTGCTTCTGTATCACTACGATTTGATTTCTGCGTGGTTTGCTTATCATTGTTATTCGGTAATCTAATATGCTTTATAAGTTTCTATTACATGCTCTGTTAAGATTAGATCATTAAGGTTCTTACAGATAGCATTGTGTATTGACTCTGCATTATGTTACTGATCCTTTCAGAGTTGATTGCATGTTATTAGTCTTAACCGAATATTCTTACTGTTCTGTTATAGAGCTTTTGTACTGAACATTCATGTCATAGCTTCATCTGAAGTTGTGTTCTTCATGATTGTTGGATTCAAAAATAATTTTGTTCTATTTGGAAGCATAGTCGTATCCCTGTTAATTAAGATTGATCAGATTACTATTCCAGCGTGATGTGTGCGTATATGATTTACTAGTGTTGTTCCATAATTTATCAATAGTTAGTGCTGTTCCATTAGTGTGTTCTGCTTGATTTGCCTTAAGAGTGAAAGATTGTTATTTGATTGCGAAGAGTGCATTTGGGTTAATAGATTAAGTTTGGTTACGACTCGCGAGACTTAGTTGTTCGATTGTTGTTCCATTTTAGAATTACTGTTCCATTCCAGATTTGTTGTTCAATTCTTTATTTGCTGTTCCATTTTGCTATCTGTAGTTCCATTTACTCGCATTTGTTGTTTTGGTGTGAGAGACGATCTAAGGCTATAGTGAGCTTTGGCATTCACTGTCTAGCTCCCAGACCCGTGGTCTATGCTCTAATTTCCTTCTCATCAGTTTCCCAAGGGATGGGTTATCGCTGCCGAACCCTTGACTGATAAGTTGCCTAGTTTTCTGAATGTGTGATTTATTCTTTTGAAGTAATTTAGTTATAAACAAGCATCCGTTTACTCTTGTATTTCTTAAACACTGTACTACTAGCATTACTCTGACAAGTGATAGCCTCAGACTGAGACACTCTTTGGAATAACAAAACGCTCCTGGATTGACATATTAATGTGGAGGTAATTAGAGGTGAAAGAGACCCTTTTTATAGCTCTACATCTATTAAAATTAGGACTTATGAGGACATGTGTTTTAGTAAGTACTTCTTTGACTGCTTCAAAAGACTACTTATCCTCTATTGTCTACTTAAGTATTTAATCCTTTTTTAACATTTTATTTAAATTTATAATTGATTCTGCTAAGTTAGGGATGAATCTTCTAAGAAAAAAAAAAATTCCTAAAAATTCTTGTAATTGTTTGATGTTTCTAGGATGATCTATATTTAGGATTGCTTCTATTCTAGCTGGATCAATTCTAATGCCCTCTTTTGAAATTATGTGTCCCAGAATTTTTCCTTCTTCTAATCCAAAATGTGACTTTTTAGGATTTAAGGATATGCCAAAATTTGTGCATTTTATGAATACCTTTCTTAAATTATCTAGATGTTCATTATCTGACTTGGAAAACAATGTGATATCTTCTAGGTAAATGACTAAAAAGTCATAGATTTCCTTTGAAAAGGCTATGTCCATGGCTCTTTGGAACGTTTCTCTAGCATTCATCAGTCCAAAAGGCATTTTGAAGTACATGAAAGTTCCCGAGGGAGTGGTGAATTCAATCTTAGCTTGATCTTTAGGTTGGACTAGGATTTGGTTGTATCCAGAAAATACATCAGTTAATGAAATTATGGATGACCCTACTACTCTCTAGAGAATGTGGTCCATTTTAGGGAGAGGATAGTTATCCTTTAGTGATACTTTGTTCAAGTTTCTAAAATCAACATAGAGTCTGATTTCTATTGTTTTCTTTCTAGTGGGGACTAAATTAGAGACCCAATCAAAATATCTGATGGGTGTTATGATTTGAGAATCGTACATCCTTTTATCTTCTTTTTATATTAATGGCATAAGAATGGGGTTAATTATCCTTAGCTTTTGTTTAAAGGGATTCTGATTTTCTTTAATTGGTATCTTATGCTGGATAATTCTGGTATCATAAGACTTAAGGTCTTCATAATTCCAGGAAAAGATGTCTTGGAACTCTTTAAACAAGCTAATGTACTTCAACTTTTCAGCTGCAGGTAATTTCTTAGATATCTTGATAAGCTTGGGATTTTCCTTTGTTTCTATGTTGAATTCCTCTATATCTGACCTTAAAGGCTCCATTTTAGGTTTTCTAGCTACATCATTGGAGTCAAAGAGGTCTTCTAGTGGGGCTAATCCCTTAGGAAAAATGTTGTATTTGAGATTTAAAACTTATGATTCATCATTAATTAATTCCTCAATTTCTACTATCTCTAATTGTTCTATTTATACTTTAGTGAATCTAGTTGTTGTTAGTCATCAATATTTTTCACTTGTTTTGATGACTATATGCCTTGTCAAGGTTTTCTAGAAACCAATTTCAAATAGTCAATTTGTCCTCTAGAAAACCCCTCAGAGAATTTTTTTTATCTTTTTCCCCCTTTTTTGCAGACTGTGACAGAAGTGGTCATCAGTTTTCAGTCCTGTCCTAGATCAGTAAACCTTACCCTATCCATAACTATCATAAGCCTTTTATCTCTAATATCCAAAATCCTCTATTTTCACACAGCTCTCTGTCAAAGCATAAGACAAGTTGTCTTTTTACCCTCTCACTGTTTGAATGTCCATTTGATGACCTAACTATGTCTAAGAAACCCTTTATAAATTATGACAAAGTGTCTAGGTTTAGGCGATGGTGCTTAGGTTAAGTATATTGAGAAAATTGTCTCTAGTCAAAAAACTCAGTTTTTAATATCAGCCAACTATCCTTTCCTTAAATTTGGCAAAGCAAATCCATTGGTTATCCCTAGGTCTTGCACCATCAAGTTGTCATTATGTTTTGTTTCAGCAAAGCTTAGAAAGTCAATTTCAGTAAGAAATAGAGTAACAAGGTCCTATGTCCGAAGAAAAGTGATCAAGTGAAATTTTCAAGCATCATCATCAAGATACATCAGAAAATGCCTCCAATGATCAAAGTCATTTTATCAATGCATCTCTGCAGGGGTGCTAGGATGGATGACATTAAATAAGTTTTGGGAAAGAAAACACTTCAAGGAAAATATTCAAAGCAAGAGCAGTTGACTGTTTGAAGACTAAAGAAAATACAGGTTTAAGAAGAAGAAAGCCAACAAGATTCATCCGTGCAAACTCAAAGCACCAGGAAAGTCAAAGAATCATCCATCATGGAAAAATGAGTAGAAAGGTTGGGAATTTACTGCATCTAGCACTTCATGTAAACTCACAATGGAATTTTCACATTCTTCCCAAACATATGGGAACAACTCTAAAAAACAATCTTATGAGGCTAGGTATGGAAATTTTCTGACAAAAGACTTCCAACATTCTAGGCATCAAAATGAAAAGCATAAAAATAAAAAGTTGTCTTTTTATACACCTATAACCTAGATTCAAAATCATCAAAAGAACTACTATCCCAAATGAAGGTACAGTTGTTGCAAAGAAGAGTTATTCCTAAGACAGACATAGTAGACATTTATCATTTGGAAATATATTACCTGCCCATAGGTTTCACGGTGAGACTCTACAAGAACATATCTCATAATAAAATTGGACAAAAGGTAATACAGATTCTATTTTAAAAAGCCTCCTTCAATGATCATAAGAAGAGGGCATAAACATTTTCTGTTTGCATTACCATCCTTTAGTGATAAGTAGACACAGGAAACAAAGTTCAGTTTTCAAGAGGGGCTTCATTCAAAGCATAAGCAGAGATCCTAAGCAGTTGTGTTTTCATTGCCTGCTTCAATCATAAGTGGAGGGCAAAGACACAGTTTTAAAGGGTCCTCTTCACTAATGAAAAGAGATAGGGAAAAATACACAGTTTTAAATAAGCCTCCTTCAAAGATTATAAGTAGAGGGTACCCATAGTTTGTAAAAGGGCCTATTTCATAAACAATAAGAGGACAAATTCTTGGTTTGAAGTGCCTCCTTAAATTATAAAGCAGAGGGCACAGATTTTTTTTTATGAGGTACCCCTTCAGAGAAAGGTAGAGGGCACATTTAATAAGTTGAAACAGGGGAGATTTTCCTTTACACAAAAAATTGAAAACTTGTTTTGCTGTTCGCAAAACATTTTTTTTAATGAAACACTGTAAAATATGTTTCAGCTTTTCATCAAATAGGGTAAATGGGCAAAAGGGGCATCAAAGAGTATGGGGAGGCAAAGGTTTAATAAAAGTATTTTGAAGAAGCCAAAAGGAAGAGTACGTGCTATAAAAACATTTCAAAAGGCATAAAAGCCCTCAACGAGCATATCTTATTCTCATTTTATTGATTGGAAAATGGAGGGGGTCTTTCTGGTTCCTTAGAAAACACTCTATGCACGTTTTCCAGGTCGTAGCGTGCCTGTGTTGTGGTGCTACGCGCTTGTAGCAGCCTGCAGAAGGATTTTTTAAGGAGCGCAATGCACATGTATGCTGGTGCGACGCGCCTGGCATTCCACCCAGCATTTGGCTTTCCCGCATGGTGCCCACAACAGTCCAACATAAATATGCTACGCACCTGTGTGCAAGGGCATAGCACTAGTCAACCACTGCAAAAAAGGGGCCAGAATTGAATTTTTTTCCCAGAATTGATTTTCAAGAAAGATTCAAGGTATTTCTCACTGTCTTTTACCCCTCAGTTTCTATTAAATAACAAAGGATGTTTTGAAAACTGAATTAAACGAGAAATAAGTTTTAAACGAAAAGAAAGCCTGTTTTTATTTAAGGGTTGTTTATTTGATTTTAGAGAAGAACAAATAACGTCAAAACGCCTCCAAAGAAAAAGGTTAAAAATGGAGGTCAGCATAACAGATTTGAGCCCACCACTATTCAAGAAATCACTGCCTCTCCTCAGTCTTGTCCTTCTTTCAAGAGGTAGGTTGCTTTGATTTTTGCAATAGAATACTAGAGGTCACTAGCCACCCTTATTTAACTAAGTTGTTTGCCCTGAGATTGGATGGAAAGCAAGTTCACATAGCAGGTCTAGATTTTGAACTCACTCCTAGCGCTGTTTCTAAACCAACCAAAATACATTACATAGGAGAGGAGTGGTTCAAACAATCATACCTTTACCTCAGCCACTATTAGCCTTTTCTAAAACCAAGTCATCAAGATGCATGCAGTCCCATCTGTTACACCATTTTTTGGTCATCTAACCTACTATCATTAGATGGACCCAAGTACACCATGTAAGACCAATTTTACCCTAAGTAAAATTGTCTTCACTATGTAAAATAACTTAATAAGACACATTTATTAGTTTGTTTATGGTCTAAACAGGAAACCCCAAAAGGAAATATTAAACAAACCTATATTTGTTTGATTTTCCTGGTCATGTTTAACCCAAAACAAAGAAATTAATTAGATAAATCTTTATTTATCTTATTATTTTCTAGAAATAATTATTTAAACCTTATTTAAATAATATTCCTTGTTAAATATGACTAAATCACCCATAAATAATTAAATAAATCATTATTTATTTGATTATCATCCAACCACTTCCTTAAAAAGATAAATAAATCATTTATTTATTTATTACTTACAAATAAAGGGATTTGACCCAAGTCAAATACCTTTTCCCTCCAACAAATATAATAAAATATTCCATAAAAGGTGGATCTAGATTTGGTTAATGTTATTTTAATCAGGCAGCAAGATCTAGAATGACCCAATATTTCGATATAAATAGGAGGGTTTTTCCTACCATTCTTCACCTTTTGTTGCCTATTAGATCACTCTGGATCTAAACTCTTGGTCTAACTTTGAGCCATTATCATTGTCATATTTTCCATTATTTGCTGTGTGAGCTCCCTTTGAGTTCTATTTTTGTCTGGGTTTTCTACACCAACAGGAGAGAGAAATGCTAGATCTGAAGTGTTGAGGACTTCCAAGAACCCATCCCATTGAGGAGAATTGGAAACATCTTCTTGTTTTCCTCCCAGGTGCCCTTAATACAAAAAATTATTTCAAAAATTGTTCTTGTCTTGTCTATTGGATATATGGAGCAAAACCTTCTTTTTACTGCTTAATGTCTTTCTATGCATAGATCTGGTTTTTTGCAGCTCTTGTCTTGATCAACTAACTGTAGATCTGAAGATATTGGCAGCCATATTTGATGTTAAGGCTATTAGTTATGCGTAGCTAAAGTGGTATTTTTTCGTACACTTCGACAAAGGATTCATACTAACAATTGGCGACTCCACACAGGTTTTCAATTACAACCGCTGTCGTTTTTCATATCCCTGCATATCCAACTACTTCAGACCCTAGGGTTTCTTTTCAGCTTTTTTTTTTTCCTATTTTCATGTTGTTTTTCACCTATAAAACCCTAAAACATTAAAATTTCTAACTTCCGTGTGTTTCTGGCCTATTGCGTAGGTGACAGACATCAGCCACAACTGAGACAACAACTTTTCCGCAAATCTGCAGCCAAGACAAACGGAGTTGGAGGTTGCACTTTTCAGCCCAAAAACTGTGACCTGGACTCCAGGTTGCACTTTCCATCCCTTTTTCTGCGACCTGAACAGGAAAACAGGTCAGAACCTGCGACCTGTGCTTTTTTCTGCTGTTTTTCTGCAATTTTTATGGGTTTTGCTGAAGCTTCTATCAGGGTCTTCCAGCCTCTGTCTCCACCTATTTGGACCTGTTTCTGATATGTTTTGCTCATCTAAGTGGGAACCTAGCCCCCTAGGGCTTCAATACCCTCCACTTTCGGTGGAAGAGTTTTAGCTATTTCAGGTGTCTGATTTTTCAGAGTTTCAGCCTTCCCTTTTTCATATCTGATACCTCATCGTCAGATCCCTTTAAATTAGCTCTTCTTCATTTCAAATAACCTCTTCTAGTTTTTTTTGGACCTCCCTTTAGGACCTCCTCCCTTTCCTTTCCGATTTTTTCTGATTTCCTCCTTTTTTCCAGCCACCTTGCCTCTGCCTCTTGGCTGTGATCTGCACCTCTTTTCAGCAGCTTTCTCCTTTAGATCCCTGTCCCTTTCGACCCTAGATATATTGGCCTTTTTTTAGTGTGTTTTGAATAGATTTTTTCCCTCTTTTAGATTAGTTTTGAGAGGCCCGCCTTCTTGGGTTCAATCGATGCACTAGTAGCTGTTAATTTTCTGTTATTTCAGCATTATATACTGTTTTTTACAGCATTATTTTCAGTTACGCAGCACACTTTTTCTCTTGCTCTCAAAATGAAAAGGGTTTCAAAATTAAAATTAACACACGCCACACACTCACCCTAAGGGAAGAAGAGCCTGGTTTACACCGCCAGGCAAAGACTTTAAAATCAATTGACACTGCACCTTTTTGCCCTTGTTTCGACATTGTAATCACTTGATTCTGCACCTTCCTGCCTTTTTCGATTGTTCTTCTTCCCCTCGTGCCGTGTTTGTGTTGTCATCATTGTGCCCCCAAGGCATGCCTCCTGAAGACTTCTTGGCCTTCACCCTCAGTTTTCGGTCAGTCGACCTGCTCCGTCCCGCCGTCGTCGAGCCAGTCCTCCTCCGAGTTCGCACTTTGACTCCTCTTCTGATTCATTGGGTTCTCCTTTTACTGCTGGTTCTGCCCCTGTCACCTTCACTATGTCTGGTCTAGGGCCTAACGCTAGCGGCAATCCCGGCCCTAATGCTAGAACTACTACTAGCGGAACCGCCACAGGAACTACCTCGACTGCACCCTTGCTCCCTTACATGGCAGGCCTCAACCTCCCCGATTTCAATCAGTTGATCAATGACCCTATCTGCCACGATGTTGGTTGTCCTGCTATGCCGACCAAGCTCCCCTCTGACATTCCCAAGTTTGAAGGCCTTGCTGGAAATGATCCAACCAACCATATCCGATCTTTCCACATGTGGTGTTCCTCCAATTCCATTACCGTTGACTCCATTCGTCTTTGACTGTTCCAACGCACGCTCACAGGCAAAGCTTCTAAATGGTATGTTGATCAGCCCACCTCTTCCCATACCACCTTTGCGACCATTGCCCAAGCCTTTTTATCTTATTTCTAGCTCCCCCTCCGATACGACACTGGTACAGAGCTTTTGACTTCTTTCCGTCAATCCTCTTCAACCCGCCTTTCCACTCATGTCCAGGAATGGTGGAGAAGAAGGAGCTTATGTCGAGCTCCCCCATTTGAAGATCGGGTTTATATGGAATAGTTCCTTCACACTCTCTTAGCCCCCATTGGCAAAGATGTCACCTCCCATTTCCCTCAAACCGAAGAAGCCGCCCTCCAAATAGCCTTGAAATATGACCTGATCTACGCTCAGTCTGGTTATGTTTATACCGTCCTTCCTGACCTCCCAGGCCTGGTGGCACTAACGCCCCGGGGGCATCTCATTCCGCCGACGATATCATTGGAGCCCTTTCTCATCTGTATGCTCAACCTCCAATGGGCTATGGTCTCCCTCCAGGAGGGGCCAGCACCTCTAGCACTTTTCCCCCTCCAGGTAGCATGTATCCAGGATACAGCGTGCCTCATCCTTTTGCCCAACCTCCTGGTTACCTCAATGTTTCCCAACCTAACCATTATCCTTATCCGCAGCCTGGTGCGCCAGCTCCTCCAGCATATACGGTTCCACCTCCCTTGCCTCCTCCGCCCCCGCAACAGCACCTACGGCCCCCTCCCGAGCAAGTCTTTGCACAGCAGGGCGCGACTAATCCCCCTTCTCAAAGAAGGCGGAGAGGCGACCCAAATAAATCCACCCCTGGTATGCGTGGATCCAATCCTCAAGGTACTGACTCTAACACTGCCAACCAGCAACAGGGTACTCAGCCCAAGCAGGACAGGCCTCTTCGCACCAATAAGCCTTGTTCATGTTGTAGTGTTTACGTTCATTACACCCACGATTGTCCCCTCTTACCACAGATGTGGCAGATGTGGGAGTCTCAAGCCACATTGCGAGGACAACATGCCTCCCCTCATGCTCCCCCTAATGTGGCCACTACCCAACCGGCTGTGTTTACCGATCCTTTCCCCCAACAAGGATTCGTGGTTGCCCAACCACCTAATGGACAGGTCTCCACTCAACCTTCCCCTTCTGGTTCCTCTAATTACCAGATCCTCATTATGAACTCTGATCCATCCCCAACCATCGACCTTCACCTTCAAACTCGGTCTCGCCAGTACCCCAAGCCTCCCGCTTAGTCTGCCCCGAGTCCCCTTCTTTAGGTTCTACAGAGCCTCTTTCGACATCCAATGGCCCCTTACATATCCCTCAACCCAAAGTTGAGGTTCATACCAAGATTCCTAAGGGACCATTACGTCGAAATGCTGCTCCTGGTCGAGCTGCTCATGCGTATAGCATAGTAGATGATTTGGTGCAATCTCCTGCTGCCATTTCCACATTGGAACTCCTCTAGTCATGCCCTTCCCAAAAGAAGGCTCTGCTATCTGCCGTGGGCACTGTAGATCCTGCTGATGACCAAATGATTGTTTTCGACACTCATCAATCAAACCATCCTCCTCTTCCTGCTTCCGTCGCCTTCCAAATCCCAGTCAAAATCTGGAATGCCAACGTTTCTTGGTGTATAATTGATGAGGGGGCATCCACTTATGTGATGTTAGCTTCAGTTTGGAAGCAACTCGGATCTCCTGAGCTGGCCCCTTCCACGATCACCCTTGGAGCGTGGGACAGCCACACCTCCCAGCCCATTGGCCTTTTCCGTAATTGTCCTATCACCCTTGCTGGCAAGACCATTTGCGTTGACGTCGAAGTCATCGATGCCCCTCTAGACTAAAACATTCTATTGGGGTGAAGCTACACCTATGCCATGTCTGCTGTCCCATCCGCGGTTTTTCGCAAGATGTCTTTTCCTCACAATGGAAAGATAGTCACCATCAACTAGTTGACTTACCATGAGCCACCGTCTCAGACCTCTCCGGAGACAACCATCTCTTCTGTAGCCAATAAGAAAACCGTTGATTCCTTGAACAGTGTCTCCCCTGGCATCTACAAATATTCCTCCCTGCTTGGAAATTTTCCTGGTCTACCCCCTCCTCATATCTATGATCCCAGCTTATCGAATGTTTGCATGATGCAATCGTCTCAGGATGCCCTTAAGAAACCTGCTTCGGCTAGTCAGCAACCTCAGACTCACCCTTGCCCACTGCAACCCACTCCTAGTCATTCACCTCAGCCAGCTGGACCTCCTCCTTCTGGCCCTTCTCCTATAGCTGGTATCCCTGAACACCCCTATCCTCCTGGATCGGTTCCTCCCGGCCTTAACCACCTCGGATCCGTTCCGCTCGGCCATTACCCCTCTGGTCAGATATTGTTCTTCATTCCCCCCCTTGGAGTGTACTCGATACCTGTTATGGCTACCCTCTCTCTTCCCAACTTGACCCTGGGTATACCTGTCTGGTACCTTGACCCTCCAGCCACTACCCCACCCGGTCACCCCAAGCCCTATCTTGCTTTGACACCGGTTCAACCGGTGCCCTTCGCTTCGTCCGTTGCCACCATGCCCCCCGCACCTCCGCAGGACCCTACCCTTGTGGTGACAACTCCAGGAAAGAAAGGAAAAGCTCGCAAGGGGGCAAACAATCAGGACCAAGCCGCCCCGCCGAACCTTACCCTTCCTCGACCGCCAAAGCGCGCTATCCAGTGCGCTTTTTGCGATATTGTCGGTCACGCCACCCATACGTGTCCTAAATTGCCGCACCTCAAGATCCTGGTCAACAAAACGTTTCCCGAATCTGATATCCCTGAAGTCTACGTCACTATCCCAGATTCTATCCCGAAACTCAAAACCTTGCGCACAAATCACCCTTGTGCTTTGTGCAATTTCCATGGCCATTACACCCACCTCTGTCCCCGCCTTGACGAGTATCGTTCCTCCTTAGACACGTACCACCAATTCAAGGCTCTGCATGACAAGCTCCCTTCTCACTTGTTTTCTAGTTCTACTTCGGTAGGACCGGAGGATCTTCCTACTCCCATTCACATTTCTCCCCCCATGGTCAACACGACGGAGCCTTCCACCACCATCTTCTACCTATCGTCCTCCTCGAGAAACGATTCACCTAACCTCCTACCCACGGACACTCTCGGCTCCTCCCCAGTAGACCTTGGCTCTGCTGACATTGCGCATATGATCCCTTCTCCGCAAGAGGACCAGTCAGGAATTACTACGTCATCGGGTGATCCTCCTTCCTCCAGTCTTCCAATCTTCCAGTCCGATGAAGACATTATGGAAGCCATGACCAACCCCTGAATTTTCATGGGATGACATGCACCATCATGCATACTTCCTCCCACGGTAGTCCCATGACTAGTATGTTGTGGAAACTAAAGACTTCGTCCCTCATGCAGTCGATTGGTTCAAAAATC
The DNA here is from genome assembly GCA_034641835.2 of Pinus albicaulis. NCBI lineage: Eukaryota > Viridiplantae > Streptophyta > Pinopsida > Pinales > Pinaceae > Pinus > Pinus albicaulis. The sequence goes on along the minus strand of JAXQQM020084590.1, from coordinate 509,692 downwards.
CCATCCCTGCACCTGATGCTTTCGAAGAAGGAAACATGGCCAATATCTCTCCTACCATTAAAATTGACATTTCGGTCAAACCAGGAATCGAAGAATATATCACCTTGGGTGCCCAATGCACCTCGGAAGAAATTGAAGCTTACACTAAGCTTTTCAAATAATTCCGTGATATTTTCGCCTGGTCCTACTCCGAAATGCCCGGACTCGATCCCACCATTGTCGAACATCATATTGACACATGGCCTGACGCCAACCTAGTCTGTCAAAAGTTGAGACCCATTAATCCTTCCAGACGTGATGCTATCAAAGCCTAAATCGATAAGCTCAAGCAGGCGAGTTTCATTTATCCCATTGAATATACAACTTGGGTGTCCAACCCAGTTCCCGTCCTCAAGAAACAAGGCACCATCCGTGTCTGCACGGACTTTCGCGACTTGAACAAAGCTTGTCCCAAAGACAACTTCCCCACACCATTTATTGACCAAATCATTGATGAGTGTGAGGGGCATGAGATTCTATCCTTTATGGATGGTTTCTCCAGATACAACCAAATCATCATCCGTCCTACTGATCAACTCAGAACTGCGTTCATCAGTCCATGGGGAACTTTCGCTAACCGGGTCATGCCATTCGGCCTTAAAAAGGCTGGTGCCACCTTTCAACGGGCCATGTCTTATTGTTTCCACGACTTAGCTCATATTATTCTTGCCTATTTGGATGACCTCACTGTGCGTTCTAAACATCGGGTACAGCACCTTCATGATATGTGTACCATCTTTCTCCGATGCCGCAAGTATAATATCCGCCTCAATCCGTTGAAATGCGTCTTTTGCATTCCCGCCGGCCGTCTCCTCGGCTTCATAGTGTCTAAGGATGGTATCACTCTTGACCCTTTGAAAGTTCAAGCCATTCTTGAACTTCCCATTCCACGTACCTTACACCAGCTACAAAGTCTCCAAGGCAAAGCTAATTTTCTTCGACGGTTCGTTCCTGACTATGCCACCACTGCACATGGGTTTCTTAGACTCCTACGATCTAACATCCCATTTGTATGGGATACCTATGCTCATGAGTCTTTCGATGCCCTCAAGCAGGCTCTCACATCCGCTCCCTTGATCCGCCCTCCCGACTTTGATAGGGACTTTATCCTGTACATCTCCGCTTCCACCTATTCGGTCGTTGGAGTTCTTATCCAGGAAGATGACAACGGTATCGAGCATGTGATCTACTACGTCAGTAAGAACCTCGTAGGACCCCCTGTTTCCTATTCACATGAAGAAAAACTAGCGCTGGCTGTCGTGTTCTCGGTTCAAAAACTTTGTCATTACATCCTCATGCATTCCACCAAGGTTGTGACTAATTCCAACCCCATGGCTTTCCTATTGAGTCGCCGCATCCTCACTAGGAAGTACGCCCGTTGGGTCGTCATCCTTCAAGAATTCGACCTCGAATTTGTCACATCAAAAAGTAAGAAAGGTTTAGCCCTTGCTGAACTCATTTCTGAATTACCTACTGGAACGCAGGATCCCCCAGTTAATGATGATTTTCCTGATGAGCACTTATTCGCCATTACTTCGGATGATCCTTGGTACGAAAATATCCTCACTTACTTGCGAACCCAAAAGTTCACCCTTCACCTTGATCGTGACGTTCGACGACGTATCCGACACCAGGCCCCCCGCTACCTTCTTATCGGTGACGACCTCTATTGTCGCGGTATAGATACTATCATTCGTCGTTGTCTCACACACGCTGAAGCTGAACAGGTCCTCAATGCTTGCCATAGCGGCGCTTGCGGTGGCCACCTCTCCGGCCTTGCTACTGCTCAGAAAGTCATACGCGTTGGGTATTTTTGGCCTTCCCTCTTCAGTGATTGCATTGAGGCAGTCAAACACTGCTCCAACTGCCAAAATTTCACCCCTAAGGCACGAGCTCCCCCAGCTCCCCTCCATCCTGTCATCACAACTAGTCCTTTTTGTAAATGGGCCATCGACTTCATGGAGTGTCGCCCACCATCCGCTGGTAACCATAAATATATCATCGTAGCGGTTGACTATTTCACAAAATGGGCTGAGGTTATGCCAACATTTAATAACACGGAAGCTACCACCGCCCTCTTTTTCTTTAATCACGTTATCGCTCAATTCGGAGTTCCAAAACAACTGGTCTCTGATCACGGCTGACATTTTGAAGATGAGATATGGCATGAGCTATCCTCACTTTTGGGTTTTGAGCACCAATATTCCTCTTCCTATTACCCCCAAGGTAATGGCCAAGTTGAAGCAGTCAACAAAATCCTCAATACCATGCTTCAACAAACGGTGAATAAGCACAAAACCAACTGGCATCTTATGCTCTTCCCTGCTTTGTGGGCCTATCGAACTTCTGTTAAAACTGCCACCGGGTTTACTCTTTTCCACCTCGTTTTTGGAGAGGAGGCAGTCTTACCAATCGAGTGTGAAATCCCTTCCTTGCATCTGGCCGTTGAACTTCTCCCTGACACCCAACCTTTAGAACAATGACTTATCATGCTTGAGCGCACCTTCGAAGACCATCGTGTTGCATTGCAAACCATGGAAGCGGCCAAGAAACGCACCAAAGCTCAGTATGACAGAAAATTCCAGCCTCTTACTTTCCACGAAGGCGACCTTGTTCTAGTATATGACCAGGCCCATGATGTCCTTGGTCATGGGAAGTTCGACTCATTATGGCTAGGCCCTTACATCATCAGTAAGGATCTTATTAAGGGGGCATACCTCTTAGAGGACTTCGAAGGCAATCCCCTTCCTAATCCTCGCAATGCACTCTATCTTAAGAAATATTACCCTTAGCATTTCCCTTCCGAAATGCATGTTTTATTTTCTTTTAGATAGCCAGCATCTTTTTCATTTTCGTACTTTGACACTTCACCAGGACACATTTTTTCCCCAAGGGGTCACTCCACCTCCTCCCAAAAATCGAATTTCCTCACTTACAACACCTGTACTTGGGGCACCACTTTGCCTCCATACTTGTCTTTGTTTGTGTCAATTTTCGTCATGAGTTATCATCTTGTACTCATGTTTTTCGGGTCCCCCATGGGCTCTTTTCTGTGTGGCAACACCATCGAGTCACCCTTTTTTAGAGCATCCAAGTTGAGTCATCATCACATTCATGGAGTCTATCCTAAGTCCCTTTGTACCCCACTATAGTCCTCCATCCTTCATTGCTTGGTCTCTCTCTTGTGTCGCACATTATGGCCTTCAGTCCCACTGTCCCTTATCCCTGATGATATTGTGTCAGTCGATGCCATGTCATTCATGCCCTTTATGCTCTAGCAAGGGAAGTCATCCATTCGTTACTCAGTCCCCTCCATTCCACCTTCATCATTGGTATTAGTCTGTCCGTCGCTCTACTATTTTCTCTCGTGCCTTAGTTGAGGATCTCTCATTGCCTTACATATGGCGGACCTCCTTCTGTCAACATCATCTCCTTCATTCCAGAAGACAGGTCTAGAGGGCAGTGTACCTTGGTTCCAGCTTCCACTCTTGTTCGGTGCCTCGGATCAGGGAAAGGGATCTCTCATTTCCCTTTGACTTGATTGTTTCTCCACTCCAACTCCTTTCAACATGATCAAGATCTGTATACTTGATGGTTCAGTGATGCAGCAGCTTGGTGTTTCCCGGGTGTGTGTGAGATGTCTCAACCCTCATGAGGGGTTGGCCCTGCAAGTAGCCCCCCACATGCCCGGATGACCTCTTCATTGCAGCCTTTGATGCAACTCCATATATTTGATGATGTCGGCCTTAGCCGCTTGTAGCGCCTTTTTGATTTGCATGTATCAGTCAGATTTTGTGAGCCCTTCCCCGCTTATAGGGGGCATTTGGGTTGTATTTGTATCTCATGTACTCAGATATTATTGTATAAGTCCTGGCTGTTATCCCAGGAACAACATGTATGTGGGATTCCTCATTGTATTCTTATACGCTTTCCTTGTATTATACGGCTCATGTTTCTGCCGGCTGTACTTTATGGTTCGGTCCCTTGTTTACTGGACACACTATTCTTTTGTACTTTGTCTCGGCGGGCATAGGTATGCCTCCCCCGCTGCCTTTCGCACAGGTACCCTCTCATAAAAAGAGACTTGTTGCACCTATAAGTCTCGTCTCCTCAGGGTCTATTTCTTCAGCACATTAGTCTACCTTACATTTATCTCTCTGACTTCCCTTTTGATGTCTGGTGATTGAGTTCTTACAACGTACTTCGATCATACGATTTTCTCCTTACGCTCGCATGCTGGGGGGAAATCTGTTACACCATTTTTTGGTCATCTAACCTACTACCATTAGATGGACCCAAGTACACCATGTAAGACCAATTTTACCCTAAGTACAATTGCTTTCACTATGTAAAATAACTTAATAAAACACATTTATTAGGTTGTTTATGGTCTAAACAGGAAACCCCAAAAGAAAATATTAAACAAACCTATATTTGTTTGATTTTCCTGGTCATGTTTAACCCAAAACAAAGAAATTAATTAGATAAATCTTTATTTATCTTATTATTTTCTAGGAATAATTATTTAAACCTTATTTAAATAATATTCCTTGTTAAATATGACTAAATCACCTATAAATAATTAAATAAATCATTATTTATTGTTTATCATAAAACACTTCACCAAAATATTCATCAAGTATTTATTTATTTATTACTTTATAAATAAGAACGGTCAAGTCAATACCTTTCCCTCAACAATAAACAAAATTCATAAAAGGTGGATATATTTATCATGTATTTTAATCGGCACTTAAGATCAGAACATTCTAATATTTTGATATCATCGTGTTTTTATCCTTCTTCTTGTTGCCTATTAGATCACTCTGGATCTATACTCTTGGTCCGACTTTGAGCCATTATCATTGTCATATTTTCCATTATTTGCTGTGTGAGCTCCCTTTGAGTTCTATCTTTGTCTGGGTTTTCTACACCAACAGGAGAGAGAAATGCTAGATCTGAAGTGCCGAGGACTTCCAAGAACCCATCCCATTGAGGAGAAATGGAAACATCTTCTTGTTTTCCTCCCAGGTGCCCTTAATACAAAAAAATCTTTCAAAAATTGTTCTTGTCTTGTCTATTGGATATATGGAGCAAAACCTTCTTTTTACTGCTTAATGTCTTTCTATGCATAGATCTGGTTTTTGCAGCTCTTGTCTTGATCAACTAACTGCAGATCTGAAGATATTGGCAGCCATATTTGATGTTAGGGCTATTAGTTATGCGTAGCTAAAGTGGTCTTTTTTCGTACACTTCGACAAAGGATTCATACTAACACCATCTTTCCTTTTTCACACTTGTTGGATGACTATGCAATCCTCATGAAAATAATCATGAGGTTTTTCACTTGTGAAGGTAGATTCTCTCAAGTATATTCATATCACATCAGACTCCTTATGCATTTCAAAAAATCTAAGTTGCTAAACCTACCCTTTTTCCTGTGCAAAAGTATAGACAAGATGTCTTCCATTGTTAAAAAGAAGCCTCCAGCTCAGCAGAAAGCAAGGTTATTCCATCACTCTCTCATTAAGATCATTATCCTTCACTAGCTGAAACAAAAGGGCATCCCTTGGGAAACTTTCATCTCTCACCCTCATTTCATTTCTGCATCTTCTATGCCACTACAAATCAGGCCATTTTCATCCCAAGACCCTCCTCATGCTCATTCCTTTCCCTCCACACCCTATGTTTCCTCTTCTTCTCATGAGTCCACTCCCCAACAAAAACCATCCTCCACAGATGACAGTGAGAAAGAGGAATGCAGTAAAATAAAACAAGGAAGTGATGGTGATAAAGAACAAGAAAGTGATAGGAGCAACAATAGAGGGAAAGGAAAGCATGATGAGCCAGGCAATCCACAAGGAGAAAAAGAAAACAGTGATAATAGTAAGGACAGTGAAGGAGGCACCGATCAACAATACAGTGATCATGATGAAGGCAGTCCACAAGGGGAGCTTGAAAAGAATGATCATGATGAGGCAGGCAGCCCACAAGGAGAGAATGAAAACAATGATCATGATGAAGGCAGCCCACATCAGGAAGACATTGAAAACAGTGACATCTTTGAAGACCAAGATCAAGATGAAAATGATGGAAGCAGTCACAGCAAAGAGGGAAGTAATAAAAATAGTCATGACAGCAAGAATATGGATGAAGGCAGAGATAGTTTTGGAAAGGAAAAAACAACAGACCTAGACATCTCTCACCAAGCAGAAAAAGAGCATGATCTTTCTGAGATTACTCCTGATGATGAGTTCATTAAAAATATCAAATTTAATGAACAAGGAATTTCCCCACAACAAAGTAACCAAGAAGTGCAAACAGATAATGTTTTTGGAGAAGAGGACAACCCTGAGGCTGTAGGAGACCAAACTAAATAAGCCCATATATTAACTCCTCCTCTCACTCATCATCAGCGATGTCAAGAGAATGTTTTTACAACCTCTCCAAGGCAAGGGGCCATGCTTCCTTCATCAAAAGTGGAAAAGGATAAAAACACTAAAACAACAAAGAAGAAAACCACTCAAGCAGTGACTAGCAATATCACTAGGGCACTAAGAAGTAGAGGAAAATTGCCAAAGAAGAGAAATGTAGAATTGCCCAAGAAAACCAGAGGAAAGAAAATCATTAAAGGAAAGGGCAAAGAGAAGATTGAATAGCAGGATACCAGCCATGAGCATGAAATGGAATTTGACATAATACAAATATATAGTGATGTTGAAGATGATGAGGCCAGTATTCTTAGATCTCTTTTGCAAAACTGAGAGGCTCAGATTAAAGACTTGGAAAATGGCCTAGAAAGGTCAAAAGACACAATCCACTATTTGTAATTGAAAAATAATCAAATGAGTGGACAGATGGAAATCTATGAGGCCCGGCACTGAAATATAGAAGGGAAGCTCAAAATTAATAAGTGAGGCTAGAAGAATACATGGGTGAGTATGCGGAATATGATGAAGAAGAAGGGCCAGCTAGAAAGAGACCTAAGACCATAGGTATTAGAAGAGCATTGCAAAAGCAGAAATAAGAAGAATCAGCTCGTGCACAGCAGTACCCTCTTATGGAGCTCCTTGCCTTAGAAATTGAGAATAATAAAGAGTCTTGGTTTGAGAGGGAAAATTAGCATTTGGAAACCAAATTGGAGAAAGCTAACAAGGATTTGCGCCTACAAAGGAGAATGACCGAGCACTACAAGAAGTTGAATTAGTTTGCTCGAAGGAAACTCAAAGTTTCCCAAAGGAGGTACCTGGCGGAAAAACATGGAAAAGACCTATCCCGGCTTGGAATTCTTTCTCAAGCTTCGTTTCATGTTTCTAAAAACCCTTAAGGGGTTTACTCACCAAATTTGGGCATTTTTGGACACATTCTTGTTTTTTGTGAATTTTAGGCCTAAAAGCATAAAATCATGGGTGTATTAACTTTTTCTTGGAGCATCCTCAGCTGAAGAAAAATATATTTTTTGATTCCTTGGCATCAAAGGAACATGCTCAAAAATTTTCAGATCAAATGAAGCTGTTTTGGTCCCTCAAAAAGGCCAAAAACAACCATTTTTTACCTTTCTGCCCCTAATATCAGTACGTGCTACACTGCTAGGTTTTTTCATTATTTCTACTTTTTGACTGAATTCTATTTATCATATTGGAAAAAATGAAGTATTTTTGGAAATTAGACATCCGTAGTTTTCCAACGAGCCATCACGGGACTCATTTCGACATCGGGAAGTCCGCCAAAACTACACTACAAAACAATTTTTTTTTTTGGTGCTACGCTCTTGTAGATTTTGCTAAAAAGAAGTTTTTTGAGTGATGATTGGGCCAAATGTGCGTTAAGCAAGTTTTTCTTATGTGTCAGGCCTTAAAAGTGTTTCTTTTTTTCTATTTTGGTCCGAAAAGATATTTTTGAAGGATATTTTGTGCCTTGGACTTTGTTAGGCCTCAAGGACAGTTTTAGATATTTTTTTCTGGCCAATGGCCTTCTAGTTGCTCTAGGTGAGTTTCCTCCTCTTTGGGCTTATATAAACCAAGAGGATTCATTGTAACAAGGAGTTAGAACTTGATATATTGAGAGCAATGCATAGCATTATGAGCTTGGAAGAAATACTTGTTTTATGAAGTGGATGATGTCTTGCTTGGCTTGAGGGTGGAGGAGCATTGTGTGTAGGATTCCATGGCTTGGTGAATGGTGATGTTTCTTTGATTTGTTTATGTTTTCTTGTTTTCATTAATGTTCCATACTTCTCATTTTCTGTAGATCAGAAAAGTATATGTTGAGACATGCTCATGGAAGTACCTCAAACATCCTGCATGTTACAACTTTGATGTTTTCCTCTTCTTGATCATTTCTAAAGGATTATTAACTTCCCTTTTGGTCCATCAAGAAATTGTTATTTTCTTTACTTATGGTCAGTATGTTTTGCTATCTTGTATGATTTAAGGTATGATCTGCTTACTTATAGCTTCTCAAAACTCCATTTCTAAAATCTTTCTATGAAATATTGGTTGTTTTAGTTAAGTCAAAGAGGTCTCGTTCAATCTTTCCCTTTGTCCATGCTTGCAAACTTATTTCAGAGTTCCTGATAGCTCAAGATATGTTGTTTAGGAGTTCCCTCTTCATGGATTGTGTTGTTTTTTTATCTTATTTGTTTTCCCAATAGCTAAAGGTGATTTTCTAGAGTTAGAGGTTCTTATGCTTCTATGTATCACCAGATTTTTTATCTTTCATATGTATCGGTTTGAGTTTTATTCATAGAGATTTATGCCCTACCTCATGAATACCTGCTTTAAAACTATATATGTTTAAGATATTTTTGTCTTTCACAAACTTAATTTTCATTTCACTTCACTTTCACCCAAGGACTCCATTTACCTTGACTAAATCAGCCCTGCAGTAATACCTTGTCCACCGTTTAGATAGTCTTTACTTTATCTAACCCCATAGCCCTGTTGATTTGATGAAATCTCTCTCTATTTTTCCTTTTTGATCAGTTAACCTCAAAAACCCAAAAACAAACCAAAATATACTTAACAGCTAGCCTAAAAATCAAACATACAAAGCGAACAAGTTCACATCCTTCGCATAATAGAGAGAGCCCTCTCTGAGTCCAGGAAGGCTAGGTCCTAGGACTCCAAAGCTTGGTTTGATGTTACCCTGTCATTTGATTTACCAATCTGCCAAATTACGAGACCCTTACATAAAGGCGATCATGGTGGGACCTTTCTGAGTTCATATTAATCTGAATATCTTTCAAGACTCATGGAAAACCCCTGTCGAACTGAGCATGCTATCCTATTGATCCATCCCACCGCTCTCTAACATAATGGCTATCACGGTGGGAAATTGAGTCAAAACATCCTAGGTATCCCTTAGGAACTCTCAAAGTCTCAGTCAAACTTAGAAGACTAAAGTATTGTCAAAAGAGTAGAATTTGGTTGTTTCACCATTCTAGCAAAATGACGACTCAGCTATAGGACACTCTCACAAACCCTAGGGCTACATATAAGAAACTCAGAAAAATCCCAAAACATCCTTGGATTGGTTTTTTGTCACTATTGGTGCTGGACCATACACATATACCCTCAAAACAACTAAAAACATCCACCCGGCGACTCCACTAGCCTCCAGTAGGCATATTACTCCACTAGTCCTTATAAAATCTCTTGGGAATGCATTGAGCAATCCCAATCATGCTGATGGTGGAAAAAAAAGTTCAAATCTTCCACCTGGAAACTCCACAACCCTAAATAGACCAAAATAATCCACTGATAGAGAACTCTAAACTGGTTGAAAGGACATAGTGACTCTTTCTAGTAAACAAAGAGGGATCCAGGTGTGAACAAAGAGGAAAAGTTGGAAATATTAATAGATACATTTATAAAAATGATGCATCTACTTGATAGGAAAAGAGAAAGACACAAAGTTAAGGTTAATGTTGCTTATTCAAACCAACCTACACTTTTTCCTCGGGAAGAACATACTCAACCATTACAAGATAAGAGTGACAAACAAAATGTGCCTAATGAGAAAGTTGCAAATAAAAACATAGAGGAGTGCTCTAAAGAATCAATGAACCATCATGAAATCAAATCTGAAATGGAAGAAAAATCAAAACCTTTAGGATATCTACCTTTGTGCTTTGATTCATTTCAAATTATACAAGCAAATTGGCCTCCTGAAAATCTATCAGAGGCAATTCACGAATCCCATGCTTATTTTCTCGAACATCAAGAAGAGTTGATTGAGGATGAAATAAAATTTGAAATGAAAGAAAAATAAAAATGTTTAGGATATCTACCTTTTTGCTTTGAGTCTTTTCAAATTATACAAGAAAATTGGCCTCTTGTGAATCTATTAGAGGCAACTCATGAATCCCATGCTAATTGTCTCGAACATCAAGAAGATTTGGTTGACGATGAAACCAATCAAGAAATGAAAGAGAACCCATAGGATCTCTCTAAAGGCACAAGTGATGATTCATCATCTCTATTAGGTAAGGCCCAAAAAGACATTCATCCTCTAAATCAACTTTTCCAATAGAAAGAGGATTATTGTAGTTATATCCAAAGAAAGATGAAAATGCCTCCCTTTTTAACTGAAGAGGAGATAGATCAACTCATAAACATGCAAACAACCTCTAAAACTTCATATGACCAAAAATTTTCTGATCATTCTCCTGCTAATCTTGCATACCATAAGTCAAAAAATTGATTTTTAAATCAATTCGAAGAGAAACAATCTGATAGTCCAATATGTATGGCTGGTGAAATTACTTATATTAATGATTCTCGAAGGTTTGATCAATATATTGATGATTATGATATTCAAGCAGAAGCTAACCTTGTAGAGCCATCAGTAGTTGATTTGTGGGATGAATTTCACTATCATCAGATTTAAAGCAGTAATTAGCTACGACCGGTCACCTATGACACTGATGAGGAAAGCCTTGAAAGTTTAGAAGTAAGTGAAGAGTCTCTAAATCTTTGCTCTACTTCACTTCAGTCCATCAGAAATAGTTGTCTTGTGATTGGAAATTAGTAGTCTATCAGTTTGGCTGATGAGTTTGGGAAAGCTAATGAGTTTCTTGAGCAAGTTGTAAATAAGAATCCTTCTCCTGAAATGGTTGAGGAAATCATTTATGACATAGAAATTTTCTCAGCTTCAGATAAGTAGTCACTAAGTTCCTTTGGATTACAAATTGCAGATGAAGGCATAGAAGTTGATAATCACATGATAGTTTTTGAACCACCTTCTCAAGAGGATTTACTGCCAAAGAGCATCCCTGCTCATCAACATGATGACCTTCACACAGTTTCCAGCCCACTCAATAAGAGCACATCACCTTGGCAAGAGGACTACACTGCAATATATGATGATTTTGATAGTTCAGGTGATCATGAGGAAGAGGAGGAGTTTATTTCCCAAAAGAGCCTCAAGCATAGCCAAGTGGAAGAAGGAGTAGTCCTGAATGAAGCTTATGCCTCAAGTCCTCAAGATCAGGTATCATTCCAAGATCCATTTTTTGTTTTCCTTGAGAAATATAAAAGAGCAGTGTTTTCTACCATGAATAGTTTGTTGCAAAATGTGAGAAAAAACTTAAGCACTACTGTCCGAAAACAAGTGAGGTGGAAGTGGTCTTTTGCTTTCTTCAGCATCATCAAAGAGCTGAACCAAGATCAACCATGCAATCATCTACTTGACTGGTTATATTGGAAAGAATAGTTTACCAGATAAATATCTATCATATATAGGTTAGATTAGAATAGATAGGCATGCAAAATAAGCTCAGCCCCATGAGAATATTTCTTTTAGTTTGTTTTCAGAAAAAATAAAAAATAAAAACAACAAGAAAAGTAGAAAAAGAGGGAATATTCTAAAGAAACAGTACAGCCCCATACCCAAAAAATAGTCAGGCTGAAAGTGCACAAGTCTAAGTGCCACTGCTAGTGCTTAAAAGATATCTTGTTCAATTATATAGCCTAAGCATAATTGAGCATGTTTTAAATTGATTGCTGATAAGTTAGTGAAAAAGAATGATAGTCAAAATATGAAAACTTGACTTATCAAAGAAACTATATTAGGAAACAAAGATGCCAGTTCCACACGCTCAAAATAGAACCAAAGAGAAAAATAGGGATAAAAAGAAAAGTATGTATCCTAGCCCTTATTTTTCTAAATCTCATTTTGTATGAAAATAACATTTGTGTGCAGCTTGTCTTTATGCCACAAACACATGACAAATCCTGATTTGATCATATTTTAATTTCATGTTTTAGTCTAGCGAATGAAATCCTATCAAACAACTTAATCTTGATAATTTCTCTAGTATAGGTAGAGAAATAAAGGAGTTCATCAGTTTAATCTGAACTCCCGGAAGATATGTGTAGAAGTAGATAGTGTTTTATCTTTCAAAAAAATCATGTCAAGGGTTTGCCAGTCCAAGTGCACCTAGAGAAGAAAAATAATTCTAGGAAAAATAGCTGGATAAGTAGAGATGAGGTTGATGCTAATCATACTATCAATTTTTCAAAAAGCATCATTTTCAGGAAAAGCATCAAGAAAAAGAGAAATCTGTGCCAATAGATGAGGCACTGGTCTTCACAAGCCAAATATCTACAATTCTGGACGCCTCTCGAATAGGAGCCGCCCTCCCAAAATGGAGCCACTATTAGTCATCAGTATTTTTCACTTGTTTTGATGACTATATGCCTTGTCAAGGTTTTCTAGAAACCAATTTCAAACAGTCGATTTTTCCTCTAAAAAACCCCCCAGAGAATTTTTTATCTTTTTCCCCCTTTTTTGCAGATTGTGATAGAAGTGGTCATCAGTTTTCAGTCTTGTACTAGACCAGTAAACATTACCCTATCCATAACTGTCATAAGCCTTTTATCTCTGATATCCAAAATCCTCTATTTTCACACAGTTATCTGTCAAAGCATAAGACAATTTGTCTTTTTACCCTCTCACTATTTGAATGTCCATTTGATGACCTGACTATGTCTAAGAAACCCTTTAGAAATTATGAAAAAGTGTCTAGGTTTAGGCGATGGTGCTTAGGTTAATTATCTTGAGAAAACTGTCTTTAGTCAAAAAACTCTGTTTTTAATATCAGTTAGCTATCCTTTCCTTAAATCTGGCAAAGAAAATCCATTGGTTATCCCTAGGTCCTGCACCATCAAGTTTTCATTATGTTTTGTTTCAGCAAATATTAGAATTTCAATTCAGGAAGAAACAAAGTATGAAGGTCCTATGTTCGAAGAAAAGTGATCAAGTGAAATTTTCAAGAATTATCATCATGATACATTAGAAAATGCCTCCAATGATCAAAGTCATTTTATTAGTGCATCTCTATAGGGGTGCTAGGATGGATGGAATTAAATAAGTTTTGGGCAAGAAAACACTTCAAGGAAAAGCTTCAAAGCAAGAGCAGTTGATTGTTTGAAGACTAAAGAAAATACAGGTTTAAGAAGAAGAAAGCCAACAAGATTCATCCCTGCAAACTCAAAGCACCAAGAAAGTCAAAGAATCATCCATCATGGAAAAATGAGTAGAAATGTTGGGAATTTACTGCATCTATCACTTCATGTCAACTCACAATGGCATTTTCACATTCTTCCCAAAAATATGGGCACAAATATGAAAAACAGTCTTATGAGGCTAGGTATGGAAATTTTCTGACAAAATAATTCCAGCAGTCTAGGCATCAAAATGAAAAGCATAAAAAGAAACAGCTATATTTTTATACACCTATAGCCCAGATTCAAAATCATCAAAATAACTACTATCCCCAATGAAGCTACAATTGCTGCAAAGAAGAGTTATTCATAAGACAGACACAACAGACATTTATCATTTGGAAATATATTACCTGCCCATAGGTTTCACGGTGAGACTCTACAAGAACATATCTCATAAGAAAATTGGACAAAAGGTAATACAGATTGTGTTTTAAAAATCCTCCTTCAATGATGATAAGCAGAGGGCATAAACATGTTCTTTTTGCATTACCATCCTTCAGTGATAAGTAAACACAGGGCACAAAGTTCAGTTTTCAAGAGGGGCTTAATTCAAAGCATAAGCAGAGATCCTAAGCAGTTGTGTTTTCATTTCCTCCTTCAATCATAAGCAGAGGGAAAAGACACAGTTTTAAAGGGTCTTCTTCAATAATGAACAGAGATAGGGCAAAAGACACAGTTTTAAACAAGCCTCCTTCAAAGATGATAAGCAGAGGGTACCCACAGCTTATAAAAGGGCCTCATTCATAAACAAGCAGAGGACAAACACTTGGTTTGAAGTGCCTCCTTCAATTATAAAGCAGAGGGCACATATACCCCTTCAGAGAAAGGTAGAGGGCACATTTTATAAGTTGAAAGAGGGAAGATTTTCCTTTACACAAAAAAACTGAAAACTTGGTTTGAAGTGCCTTTTATGAGTTACCCCTTTAGAGAAAGGTAGAGGGCACATTTTATAAGTTGAAAGAGGGAATATTTTCCTTTACACAAAAAACTGAAAACTTGTTTTTTCTGTTTGCAAAACGTCTTTTTTTAATGAAACACTATAAAAGATGTTTCAGATTTTCATCAAATAGGGTAAATGAGCAAAAGGGGCATAAAAGAGTATAGGGAGGCAAAGGTTTAATAAAACTATTTTGAAGAATCCAAAAGGAAGAGTACGTGCTATAAAAAAATTTCAAAAGGCACAAAAGCCCTCAACGGGCATATCTTATTCTCATTTTATTGATTGGAAAATGCAGGGGGTCTTTCTGGTTCCTTGGCAAACACTCCGTGCACATTTTCCATGTCGTGGCGCGCCTGTGTTGTGTTGATACGTGCCTATAGCAGCCTACAGAAGGATTTTTTAAGGGGAATGACGCACCTGTCATTCTGCCCAGCGTTCATCTTTTCCGCCCGGTGCCCAAAAAATTCCAGCATGCAGACACTACATGCCTGTGTGCAAGGGAGTAGCACCAATCAACCACTGCAAAAAAGGGGCCAGAATTGAGTTTTTTTCCCAGAATTTATTTGCAAGAAAGCTTCAAGGTATTTCTCACTGTCTTTTGCCCCTCAGTTTCTATTAAATCACAAAGGATGTTTTGAAAACTGAATTAAAGGAGAAAGAAGTTTTAAAGGAAAATAAAGCCTATTTTTATTTAAGGGTTGTTTAGCTGATTTTGGAGAAGAACAAATAAGGTCAAAATGCCTCCAAAGAAAAAGGTTAAAAAGGGAGGTCAGCATAACAGATTTGAGCCCACCACTATTCAAGAAATCACTGCCTCTCCCTCAGTCTTGTCCTGCTTTCAAGAGGTAGGTTTCTTTGATTTTTGCAGTAGAATACCAGAGGTCACTAGCCACCCTTATTTAACTGAGTTTTTTTCCCTGAGATTGGATGGAAATAAAGTTCACATAGCAGGTCTATATTTTGAACTCACTCTTAGAGATGTTTCTAAAGCAACCAAAATCCCTTACATAGGAGAGGAGTGGTTCAAACAATAATACCTTGACCTTAGCCACTATCAGCCTTTTCTAAAACCAAATCATCAAGATGCATGTAGTCCCATCTTTCATTTTTCACACTTGCTGGATGACTATGCAATCCTCATGAAAATAATCATGAATTTTTTCACTTGTGAAGGTATATTATCTCGAGTATATTCCTATCACATCAGACTCCTTATGAATTTCACAAAAGCTAAGTTGCTAAACCTACCCTTTTCCTGTGC
The DNA here is from genome assembly GCA_034641835.2 of Pinus albicaulis. Classification (NCBI taxonomy): domain Eukaryota; kingdom Viridiplantae; phylum Streptophyta; class Pinopsida; order Pinales; family Pinaceae; genus Pinus; species Pinus albicaulis. Next base: position 493,941 of record JAXQQM020084590.1, on the reverse strand, counting down.
AAAGTTATGGACAAGATGTCTTCTATTGTTAAAGATAAGCCTCCAGTTCAGCAGAAAGCAAGTGTATTCCATCACTCTCTCATTAAGATCATTATAATTCACCAGGTGAAACAAAAGGGCATCCCTTGGGAAACTTTCATCTCTCACCCTGATTTCACTTCTGCATCTTCTATGCCACTACAAATCAGGCCATTTTCATCCTGAGGCCCTCCTCATGCTCATTTCTTGCCCACCACACCCTATGTTTCCTCTTCTTCTCATGAGTCCGCTCCCCAACAAAAACCATCCTCCACAGATGACAGTGAGAAAGAGGAATGCAGTAAAAGAAAACAAGGAAGTGATGGTGACAAAGAACAAGAAACTGATAAGAGAAGCAGTAGAGGGAAAGGAAAGCATGAGGAGGCAGGCAGTCCACAAGGAGAAAATGAAAATAGTGATAATATTAAGGACAGTGAAGGAGGCGCCAATCAACAATACAATGATTATGATGAAGGCAGACCACATTAGGAAGACATTGAAAACAGTGACACCTTTGAAGACCAAGGTCAATATGAAAATGATGGAAGAAGTCACAGCAAAGAGGGAAGTAATAAAAACAGTCATGACAACAAGAAGATGGATGAAGGCAGAGATAGTTTTGGAAAGGAAAAAACAACAGACCTAGACATCTCTCACCAAATAGAAAAAGATCATGATCTTTCTGAGATTACTCTTGATGATGAGTTCATTACAAATATCAAATTTAATGAAGAGGAATTTCCCCACAGCAAAGTAACCAAGAAATGCAAACAGAGAATGTTTTTGGAGAAGAGGATAGCCCTGAGGCTGTAGGAGACCAAACTAAACAAGCCCAGATATTAACTCCTCCTCTCACTCATCATCAGCGAAGTCAAGAGCATGTGTTTACTGCCTCTCCAAGGCAAGGGGCCATGCTTCCTTCATCAAAAGTGGAAAAGGCTAAAAACACTAAAACAACAAAGAAGAAAACCACTCAGACAATGACTAGCAATATCACTAGGGCACTAAGGAGTAGATGCAAATTTCCAAAGAAGAGTAATGTATAATTGCCCAAGAAAACCAAAGGAAAGGAAATCATTAAAGGCAAGGGAAAAGAGAAGATTGAACAGCAAAAGAGCAGCCATGAGCATGAAAGGGAATTTGACATAATACAAATAGATAGTGATGCTGAAGATGATGAGGCCAGTATTCTTAGATCTCTTTTGCAAAACCGAGAGGCTTGGATTAAAGACTTGGAAAATGGCCTAGAAAGGTCAAAAGACATCATCCACTATTTTCAATTGCACAATAATCAAATGAGTGGACAGATGGAAATCTATGAGGTCCAGGCACTCAAATACAGAAGGGAAGCTCAAAAGTCACAAGTGAGGCTAGAAGAATACATGGGTGAGTATTCAGAAGATGATGATGAAGAAGGGCCAGCAAGAAAGAGACCTAAGACCATGGGTCTTAGAAGAGCATTGCAAAAGTAGAAAAAAGAAGAATCAGATCATGCACAACAATACCCTCTTACAGAGCTCCTTCCCTTAGAAATTGAGAATGATAAAGAGTCTTGGCTTGAGAGGGAAAATCAGCGTTTGGAAACCAAATTGGAGAAAGCTAACAATGATTTGGGCCTACAAAGGAGAATGACCGAGCAATACAAGAAGTTGAATCAGTTTGCCCGAAGGAAACTCAAAGCTGCCCAAAGGAGGCGCCCGGTGGAAAAACATGGAAAATACCTATCCCGGCTTGGAATTCTTTCTCAAGCTTCATTGCATGTTTCTAAAAACCCTTAAGGGGTTTACTCACCAAATTTGGGCATTTTTGGACATATTCTTGTTTTTTGTGAATTTTAAGCCTAAAAGCATAAAATCATGGGTGTCTTAACTTTTTCTCGGAGCATCCTTGGCTGACGAAAAATATATTTTTTGATTCCTTGACATCAAAGGAACATGCTCCAAAATTTCCAGATCAAATGAAGCTGTTTTGGTCCCTCAAAAAGGCCAAAAATAGCCATTTTTTACCTTTTTGCCCCTAATATCAACAAGTGCTACACTCCTAGGTTTTTTCACTATTTCTACTTTTTTACTGACTTCCAAGAATCATATTGGAAAAAATCAAGTGTTTTTGGAAAGTAGATATCCGTAGCTTTCCAAAGAGCCATCACAGGACTCATTTCGACATCGGTAAGTCCGCCAAAACTACACTGTAAAACAATTTTTTTTTTTTGGTGCTATGCTCCTGTAGATTTTGCTGAAAAGTAGTTTTCTGAGTGATGACTACGCCAAATGTGCGTTAAGCAAGTTTTTCTTATGTGTCAGGCCTTAAAAGTGTTTATTTTTTGCTATTTTGGTCCAAAAAGATATTTTTGAAGGATATTTTGTGCCTTGGACTTTGTTAGGCCTCAAGGACAGTTTTAGATATTTGTTTCTCGCCAATGGCATTCTAGTTGCTCTAGGTGGGTTTCCTCCTCTTTGGGCTTATATAAACCAAGAGGATTCATTGTAACAAGGAGGCAAAACTTGATATATTGAGAGAAATACATAGCATTATGAGCTTACAATAAATACTTGTTTTATGAAGTGGATGATGTCTTGCTTGGCTTGATGGTGGAGGAGCATTGTGTGCGGGATTCCATGGCTTGGTGAATGGTGATGTTTCTTTGATTTGTTTATGTTTCCTTGTTTTCATTAATGTTCCATACTTCTCATTTGTTGTATTTCAGAAAAGTATATGTTGATACATGCTCATGGAAGCACCTCAAACATCCTGCATGTTACAGCTTTGATGTTTTCCTCTTCTTGATCATTTCTAAAGGATTCTTAACTGCCCTTTAGGTCCATCAAGAAATTTTTATTTGTTTCATTTATGGTCAGTATGTTTTGCTATCTTGTATGATTTAAGGTATGCCCTGATTACTTATAGTTTCTCAAAACTCCATTTCTGAACTCTTTCTATGAAATATTGGTTGTTTTAGTTAAGTCAAAGAGGTCTCGTTCAATCTTGCCCTTTTTCCATGCTTGTAAACTTATTTCAGAGTTCCCGATAGCTCAAGATATGATGTTTAGGAGTTCCTTCTTCATGGATTGAGTTGTTTGTTTATATTATTTGTTTTCCCAACAGCTAAAGGTGATTTTCTAGAATTAGAGGTTCTTATGCTTCTATGTATCGCCGAATAGTTTATCTTTCATATGTATCAGTTTGAGTTTTATTCATAAAGATTTATGGTTTTCCCTACCTCATGAATACCTGATTTAAAACTATATATGTTTAATATCTCTTTGTCTTTCACAAACTTAATGTTCATTTCGCTTCACTTTCACCCAAAGAATCCATTTACCTTGACTAAATCGTCCCTGCAGTAATACCTTGTCCACGATTTAGACAATCTTGACTTTATCTAACCCCATAGCCCTGTTGATTTGATGAACTCTCTTTCTATTTGTCCTTTTTGATCAGTTTACCTCAAAAACCCAAAAACAAACCAAAATATACTTAATAGCTAGCCTAAAAATAAAACATACAAAGTGAACAAGTTCACATCCTTCACATAATAAAGAGAGCCCTCTCTGAGTCCAGGAAGGCTAGGTCCTAGGAATCCACAGCTTGGTCTGATGTTACCTTGTCATTTGGTTTACCAATCTGCCAAATTACGGGACCCTAACAGTTGGTTCTTTTTTATTTACATCATTTACATCTATTTCATTATTTATGGTATAATCTAATGTACAATCAGTGTCTATATTACCATTTTGAAATTCTCCTTCAGAAATAATAAAATCAAGAATTTGATTGTCTTGTGAAAAGATTTGCCAATATTTTAAATTATCAGGTATGGTTGGTCTATGTCTTACCTCAGAAGTGTACAGAGGATTTAGCTAAAAGGGTAACCTACATGTGCTGGCAAAAGTGGCTAAGCTATGTGATTGCATATTCTGATTTCTTGGAATAACAACAAATTTAGTCTCAAGGAAACATCTTCTCAAGTATATGATGGTTTCTCTGTCTGTGTCACCTAATTCTAGTGTTATTAGTAATGTACTCTCCCTTAACTTATTTTATAATGAGTTCTGAGTCTCCCATGATGGAAACTCTTTTAGCTCCAAATTTTCTTATGATTTGAAGGCCTAGCACTAATGCTTCGCATTCTGCCATGTTGTTAGTGCATTTGAAATTTAATCTGTAATCATGTCCTTCCCAATTATCATTTTCTAAATTGTAGATCCATACTCCATCTCCTACTCCTAATCTATTTACAGAGCCATCAAAATCTAAATGCCACATAGATTCATGTGTTATGTTTTCACTATCAAATTCTTTGTGTTTCTCTTCTACAGTTGTGATTTTATCTTTGTCATTGTATGAATTACATAAGATAAATGAGTTCAGATCAGAATGCATGGAATGGATAGGATAATTATGTGGTCTTTCTGAACTACTTACCATGAATTTCGTCAAGGTTTCTCTATATAGTTTCCTTTGCTGACTAAACATAGAAATGGTAGCATATGACATGTCTAATTGCAGTGATCCATGTAATTTTTCTCTGCATGAGCGAGATAATAACATACCATATTTGGGGGGGATCTCAACAACTACTATGTCCATAATGATACTCTTTACTGGTCATTGGAATAGAGTTATGCACAGATCTTTTATCAGGCCATGACATTTGACTTAACTATAATCAAAAGAAAACGGGTCCTTGTAGGGTCTAGTGATTTCTAAGTTTAATTTTTCCATGACTTCTTTAGGAATTAAGTTATGAGATGCTCTTGAATCCAACATAGCATTATGTAATATTTTATCATGAATGTTTAAGCTAATGTAGAATGGAGGAACACCCCCTTGTTGATGTTTTCCATTCACTTCAGGACCAAATAATAACTCAAGGTTATCATCATTAAGGTTGACAACATCTTCACCTTCACCTATGTTTAATGTTTCAGTAATTTGTGCCTTGTATGAGCCATTTTTCAATAGCTCTTTTAAAGGAACTGGTATTCTTAATTTTTCTATCTCAATTTTGATATTAAATTCCATTTGAGTTTTTCCTAATTTAATGATTCCATATTTACCAATTGTGGTTTGTGTGTTTTTGTCTTCTTTATTAACACTTGGTAATTTAATTTGTGTGTCAACTGTTTTGTTTTCAACTTCCTTGTCTGGAACGGTTTGAATAGCAGTTGATGTGATTTCTACCATCTTTTTGCTGGAAGCATTGTGAGTTTCTCTAGGGAGAATTTATAGAATTTTGGTCACAGGAGCTTCTATTGTTTTCTTAGTTTGGGTTTCAATTGATTTCTTAATAGGAACCTTTGTGTTCTTTTTTATTCTAAGGCTATATTGTTTAAGAAATTCATAGATAGCAGATTCATAGTCTTGTTTGTAGTCAAGGGATGCTCCAAACTCTAATTTCAATTGTTGTAACATTTACAACTCTTATTCATCCTAGGTAAGAAAAATAGAATCTTTATTGTTTACTCCCATCAGGTTTATCTAGGAGTCCTGGTCTTCTTCATGTTGTTGTGAACTTTCAACATAATTTTCCTGGAAATGTGGTCTAATATTTTGATCATGTACAACTTCTCTTGATTTACTAGTTTTAGGATTTTTCCTAAAGTTGGGATTTCTAATTTGGTAACCTTGTTGATTTTCCCACTGAGGTTTTATTTCCATGTTCTCTAGTCTATCCATTAGTATTTCTACATTTTTGGCTAAACTATCAATCTTAATATTTGAAGTGGAAGATTCTTCCTTAATGGTCACTCTCCTCTGATTCCTCATTCTTTCTCTTTTAGCTAGTAAGTTAGCTTCTACACTAACTGCATAAATATGTATCTATTCTAAAGTTGCAAGGTTTCTTTCTCTTAACTGATGGGACATGTCAACATCAAAAACATTTGGAAATTTAATCAGGGCCAAGTTTGGTGGAGGTCTGATATTCACTGGAATTGCATTGTAAATTTTGTTAAACCTAATACAGTAACCTTGAACATATTCATTAGGATGTCTCCTAATGTTCTCATATTCAGATAATATTTGGAGAGTGTTTTTCTTTCTTTCCCATATATTTATAAAAGATTGGTGTAAAGCAGCTAAATCAGCTATATGGTTAGCAAGTCAAGATTTAAACCATCTTTTAACATCTCCTACTAGTGTTTGTGAAAATAATATCATTTGTACATTGGCCTCATCAACTTCATGTACCTCAAAATAATATGTCATTTTATCTTGAGCAGTATACTGACCAATACCATCGAATTGAAAATTTTTACTCTGATAATATTGTAGCATGGCATGTAAAGTGGCCTATAAGACCAAAGCGGAAAATCCAGTTGCCATGGCTAATACTTTACCTTGATTGGGAGGTAAAGTAGTGGTGCTTGAATACGAACTTGAAACGTTAGGTTGGAGAGGAATTTAGGTATGAATGGTTTTGTGGAATGAACTATGGTGGATATTTTTTTTTTTTTTTCTGAATAAGAATAAATCTATTAAGGAAATATAGTACAATCAAAGCCTGCATAGAAGCAAAGCAAGAGAGCAAGGGAGCCGGAAATGATATACTATCAACCTCGGTCCCAAAGAACATCCACGGCATAAGCAAAAAGATAACCAGTAGAACATAAAGTAAAGAACTAGACTAGGGAGTCAATCCAGAATGGGTAGAATCTCCCAATCGACATTTTTTCTTTTTCTTTTTACTGACTGTGACCCAGCCATTGTGGGCTGGCTGGACGGGAATCTTCTGCAAACTATTCTGCGCAGAAGGAGGAGGCTCCTTATCCGAGTCAGAGGATGAAGACCCGTGAGAGCGTTTCTAAGAGATCATCAGGGCAGAGGGGTCCGCAAGAACAGCAGAGGGGGCGTCCGGCAGAGCTCCATCATTCAGCTCATCTGCTACTATTTCCTCCTCATCCGATCTGGAGGAGTCTGAATCATCCATGGGGGGAGGAACATAGGGAATCCAGCTCTTGAATTTGGGTTTGCGAATCAAATTCTTCTTTTTGTTGAGGATCTGGGTGCAATCCTTTTGAAGGTGCCCCATTTGATGACAATGGCGGCAACGGAAGGCTGTATTTTCGTAATCCAAAGTTTGAGTCCAGTGGAAATCCCCAATCTTGAGGTTGATCTGATCCGGCAGTCCTTTTCTGATGTCTATTTCTTCATAGATTCTGTCGTAGGTGTAGAGTCCATTGTCCCTTCTCGAGGTATCTGTAGCAAGGAAGCATCCTAATGTGTCTCCAATGGCTATGAAGACAGAAATATGCCATAGATGCACTGGAAGGTTCGGTAGTCTGACCCAAATGGGAAGTTTGGTGATGACATCTGTAGAAGGGTCGAAATCTGGAAACCATGGGGAAAGGAAAAGCCCAGCCGTGCCCCAGAACCAAGGGCCTCCCGTAATGGCTTTCTGGTAATCTTCATTTAAATCAAAATCTACAATGAAGAAGCCTTTCGAGCATAAGTAGATCTGGCATTTTTTAGTCCAGTTGTTATGGATCCATTGGTATAAATCTGTAGTGCGTGGCCATAGACCATTAAATCTGCATATGATTGCAGATTCTGCAAAATTCTGTTGGAGTTATTCAATCCCAGGAACAGAGAATGCTATAGAAGGAATTTCCTCTAATTTGTCCACCAAAAATGGCTTGGGAGCCATAGTTGGTTGAGCTGCTTTCGAAGAGTACTGAGGGTGGGGGATTTTAGAATGGACAGCATCTTTGTAGGAGAAGGAGGGGGCTGAAGATGACTGTCCAGCAACGCCTCCTCTCAAACGAAGGGTTAATACAATAGAATCATTTCTCTTAATGCTGTAGACAGAGAGAGGAAGGAGGTCCTCCAGTTGCTTACCTTGGAATAGGAGTCGCTGATGGACAGTGGGTATCCCAATCCGTTGTTCCAGGTTTAACTTAAGGTTCTTCACCAAGTTCGACGAGCTAACCCATTGCAAAATGGTGTTGTCTGAAATAGATGAAATCAGGATCTGAAATGGGGCAGAGTAATCTTTGGATCCCTTCTTATTAGTGTAGCTCTGAGAAGAGAAAGAGTTAGATCGCATGCAATCCAACTTGACCTGGCCCTGCCGTGGTTTGAAGGAGGAAGCAGGAAAATTTTTTCCACTTAGACTCCCCCCTGCAGTTCCAATTAGCCGAACCAAGGGTCGTCGCTGCTTTAGGGTGCTATCGGGGGCAGAAACAGAGCATTTGGTAAAGCTTACAGAGTCTGCCTTTTGAAGAGCGTTCCCTGCTATGGTGTCGGCGGTGGAAATGCCCAATAGGGCCAAGGGAGCGGAGGCATTGGCAGAAGCCATTAGGTTCTTTGCAGAACTCTTCCGTGCCTGTTCTTTGGTATCCTTGACTCATTCTGGTTTCCTGGCGATGAGGCGCCAGTCTTCTTTTTGAAGATTCGGAGGGCCAGAGGTTTTATTTTCTTGGAATTCATAGCAGTCGGGGTACTGTTGGAGTGAAGGGGAATAACCCAAATCACATTCGGCACTCTCGCCTTTTGCTAAGATATCAAATCCGGCATGAGATCCTAGATCCTGCGAATCACGGCCTGTATTATTCTTTGTTGCGGCTTTCTGTAGCAGGGGCGCACCTTCAAGCCACCGGTTGCCCAGATCTGCGAGGCCTGGCGGCGGCTTGATGGCCTTGGCAGCAAGGGTAACAGCTAATGCGTTGCTAGGGTTCATCTTCGTATCCTTCGCTCTGTTACCTTGGATGTAATAAGGTTAGAACTAGATAGATTTCCATATGTAAAAGAAAAGTGTGATAACTATGGTGGATATTAAAGGTGAGGTGGAATTGAATAAAGCTTTATTTACAGTGTCTGAAGATACTGCAGAGAGCTTAAGGATATCAGAAGTTAGGGCAGCTAGTTCAACTAACTGTTGAAAATATGCTTCATCTATATATTTTATCAAATTTGAGGTTAAAACATCAAGTTTGTCAAAAGTATATAGAACCTTTTGATCTAAATCAAGTTGTATAGTATCCTTGTTTGATTCAATAAATTGAATAAAATTGGGGTCTATTACAATATCATGGACTGAATTTTCAGATTTGGTATGAAATAAAGAATGCTAAAATGATAAATAAAATTGAATATCCTGTATGCTTGATAACTCCTTAGGAAGTGAATTTGCTTTAATTAACTCACTACTACTTCCTTGACTCTCTACTTTTTTAGGTTTTCTTAAAATTTTGTCAGGATCATCAACAATTGTAGCAGGTTGTGGATCATGATGAGCCCTTGCATAATATGTTCTTTTAGAAGCCATAATTTTAACTTGCTATGATAAACTCAAGCAACCTTTTAAAATCTTAATGTGAAAAATGAGGAAAATTGTTTCCTTTAAGATTTATTTTAACTAGGGACTGATTTATCCCTAGTATGGTTGCCAATATGTTATCACTCCGAAATTTCCAAAGGTTGTTCTAAGCATTAAAAATAAATATCAGAGATAACTAAAAAACACTTTTGGAGCTTAGGATCTAACCTTCCTAAACTCAGGTAGGGCTCTCTCTTAATGATTTAACTGTGTTTATTTTAATAGAATTTAGGTTAGTTATGTATGATTGATTTGGATTGATTTTGATTGGTTGGTGGAATTAAGTATTTAGATGAATAGGTGCTTTTCCATTTTCCATTGGGATATGGAGTCAAAATGTTTTGAAAACAAAACAAAATAAAATTATAAAGAAAGTGTTACAGGGCAAGATAGGTGAGCAATATCAGATCTCAACGTTGAATGGTGAAGTGATTTTTCAATCGGGATCAAGGAGCAATTAAGAATTCCTTAAACCAGATAATGAATAAGGGTGAAGAAATCAATTGGGATCAAAGGGAAATTAAGAATTCTATAAAGTGGATATCAGAAGAAAACATAGAAATGTATAACAGTCAAAAGCAGAGTGTAATGTTTAAGCAAATTTTGCAGTAAAACCCCTGTTATAACATTCAAATTTAGAACACATATAATTTTATGGAATACTTAGAAAGAGAACATGAAAAATTGAAATCTATAGTTCGCTGAGATAGCTCAACACATGAATCTTGTAAAGGAGTTTCTTTATAACTTGTTCTGTCTATCAATTGGAAGTTGGTAAAATAACCCTCAGGTAAGAGATCAGTCAGCTACGGAAATATTTAGAAATCCATACTTGATACTTCGAATGATGAAGTATTTATACAAAATATTACAAAAAAAATGCTATCAACTAACTAGGATTTATTAAAGGAAAATAAAATATCTTTATGCAAAAATATAGTGACACCTTTCAACTGACTGATATCTGTCTCTAATTCTTTGCTTGTTGTTATCTGTTTGTTTCTTTCATCTATCTTTGTTTCATATGTACTTTCTTTCACCCTTTATAGTAAATCACACAATTTCTCCCATGTTTCTTCATCTGGGATTTTGACTTTCATCATCCTGCGGTAAATTTCATCTGCCTCTGTATATCTGGAAAATGTAGGTTTATTTATGAAAAGGTTATTTACCTCATGCTAGAGGGAAAAGAAGTTTTCATTTTAATTTTCGAATGCTTTCTACCCTAGAAGATGATGGCAGAGATTTTTCTTTTATATGTGGTGTAGTTTTATCATTCTTGATAAAATTCACTTTCTCGGTTTCAATTGTCTCTCCCTGCTCTATTACTGGGTTTAACTTGTTGCATACAAAATCTTGAATTTATTGTCAGATGTAGTTTTTGCTGAGTATGATCCTTTTTGAATTGAATTTCTATCCTATGGGTCTAGAGTAAGTAGGATGGAACTAGTATCAAGTTTCGTTTCCATCTCCTGGTTCTTTTAATCACATGCATAGTAAAATAAAACATGTAATGAAAACAAAAGTTTGAAGGGAGGTGAGTGGGGTTTCAGTATTTTTCGCAAGTTAAAAAAAAATAGGGAAACGAATGGGGTTGCAGGGTTTTATTATTTGAAAATTGGTGGTTTATCATATGGTGCAAGGTGGTTTATCACATGTTTTGGAAGTGGTTTGGTGGTTTGGTATGAGGGGGTGTTGTCACTGAAAAATCGTACAGGCAAAGATGACATTATTTAATGTCAGGAAGAAGGATTTTACAGGGCTAAGAGACATTAGAGAATTTGAAAGTATTTAAAAATATCTAAGGCCTGAGGAAAAATCAAATTGCGGACAAGAAGGACTGGCCAAATATTATTTTGCGCGCAAATTACTTCGATAAACGCACCCTTGCGTGCCTTTTGACCTGAAAACGTGCAATCTTGGGAGTGGTGGAAGTCACTCTCCGAGACCACAAAGGCACACTCCAGGACATTGATTCCACACTTGAAGCCGCCTAAGGACAACCACCCAAGCCTCCTTAGGACATCAAGGGAGCACATAATGGAATAAATGTGGCACACGATGGAATCACCCTCCTCTCTTGGGTCACCATCCACAATGTACCAAGAGAGGGAAGGAGGATTTGAATTCTCCTATAAATGGCCACCAAAAGATGAACAACCTGAGAGCACATTGTTTTTATGGCCAGAATTGACCCAAGAAATACTAGTAGTGTGTGATCTGGAGCAGAGATAGAGGGGACTCAGTTTTCGGCCATCCAACAAATCTAGTCCACCATAGTAGAGAGAGGGAGAATTTTCACCAAGGCAGCTCAGAAGTAAAGACATCCTTGCATCGGGACTTAGAACCCCAAGTTCTAAGGGCCCCTTGGCAAGTGGGTTAAAGTTTCATCCTCATTTCCTACCAACACACAATAAGAGGGGATGTAAGCACTGCCATTTGGATTATTGAAGTTGTTTGACTCTATTTAGAGCTTTTGTGTTATTTCTTTTAGTTTTATGTTTGAATATGCATGCTATTTCTTTAACTAGTATGTTTATGTTCTAGCATGTTCCACTAACTTGCTAGATTCCATATATTTTCTACCTATGACCAATAACTTAAACGGGAAAACCACGCCCCTTAAGTTGGTTTGATTTCATACATACGTGCACCAAACACACTAACATAGGATTGGAAACTCCAATAACTTTTATTTCCAGGTTTATGTGGTTGTGCCTTTTTGTAGAGACCTCCGTTTGTGCTGTGGAGTTGGGTTGGAATTTCCCCTTCCTCTCCTTCATTATCTGATTCATCCCAAGTGATATAATGAAGTAGAAGAGCTCCAAAAAATTATATTGCAAGAATTTTCATGCATTTCCCATAGACAGGCGCACCCAAGGTGCATGTTCAAAGCTGACTTGCGCGCAAACATCGTGCCTGTTTTATCCTTTTGTTCGCAAAAAAAGAATGAGAAATTTCTCCAATATTTCCATCTTTTCCTACTTGTAAAAGTTCCTATTAGCTCATAATACATCTTCCAACATTGGTTGAGGTGCCCCACAACTTGCTAAAGCTCACTCTTAGCTGCTTTTTGTAGGCTTGGTTTTAGTTTTATTTTAAGTTGATTTTTGCAAAGTTCACACATAGTTTAAGTAGGGGGGGAAACTAACTTGCACTCTGAAAATTTTTTATGTTTTGAAAATTTAGGTACCACAACACCTATATAATTAGCCAAAGTAAGTGGCCCAAGTCCATGCATGCTTAGCTAGTTCCTTTTCTGTATAAAAATTATTAGTTTAGTTCAATTTTTTCACTAGGATTTCAGGACAAGGATTGAATTTTCGATAGAAGAGCAAGTAATCTCTATTGCCTTTGTACCCTTTGGTGATCCTAGGAAAGAATATGAACACTATTTTTTCACACCTCACCATCTCCCTATAGCTGATTGCATAGATTAACTAGGAAAAATTGAAAGCGGCTCATATCCGTGCATGTTTTCCTTTTGAGCAAGGAACAATAGAACATAGTTTAATAGGGGATTTTGAAAAGGATCATCGCATATCCACACGTTCAAACTATGTTCTTGTTCACTTTTTTCTTATACACATCCACACACTAAGCAAAGAAAAAACACCTAAAACTAACTTTAAAAAACTCACTAAATTCTCCCCACAGGGGCCACAAAAGAATTTATAGTCTAGGTTAGGATCAAGGGGGTAGGCATCCGATAAGCCACCTTGATCATTATTCATCTTTAAACATATAATTTGATTACTTATGGAGCTTTCAAATCCACCTATAAGCCCACGGAAAATGAAACCCGAGCATGGCAGAGACCCAGTTCAGAGGGGGTTAGGCTTAGGCGTAGTGCGCGCAGTATCAGTTGGGGCTACCCGACCTAGCTAATGCTCAGTATTTTTAGCTGAAATACCAAGAAACCCAAGACTCGAATGCTCACGTGGGATGGTGGTGCTTAGTGGAAACAATTAGGGCATCCTTTCCCTATAGGTGACTATGTAGCAAGCACTAGATTTTCTACCCTTACCTTGGTGGATTTTCTTTGGCTGACTTGGGGCATCGCTTGCTCTTACGGGATGTTGTGCCAACACTCGCAAGATATCTTCTCAAGGCACAGTTAAATTTGAGTGGGTGAGGACAATTAGGTATTCTAGGATTTGATTATCATACACAAACAAACAAAAACCATACTTTTTTATTGACTCATCACATAGGATTAATCTAAAGGGAAAATTTATTTTATTCTAGCTTTTTTTTATGTATGTGATCAAAATTGTGCTTCGATTATAATCTCTATCCTCTCAAATATTTCCAAAACCATACCTATTTGATGCCAGAATAGACGCAACGAGACCTTGTCGATCTAGACATCTTTTGGACCTCCCCCCATTACCAGGAGGGGTTCCAGGTCTTTCACCATTTAAGCGTCAAAGATGGAACACTGCCGCCATTATTGGTTCTTCATTTATTGGGGCATATTTAGTTGGGAACCCTGGTCAGTCTCCCAACACCACACCACACACCACTCCTCCCACAACCCTAGAGGGCAGAGGAATTCTACCCATTCGAGAAGCCAATTGACCACACGGTAGGGTGCGTCATAGAAAAACCCTATTCCTAACGACAACATTGTTTTTTCACAAGTGGAAATGGCTACAACCTCGCAATCACCTTTCTTAGCTTCATTGAATCTACCATATTTAACCCAGTTGACGAACGAACCCATTGCACACAACCCCATATGACCTCCCATGCCCATGATGCGCCCATCAGACATTCCAAAATTTGAAGTGAAGCAAGCAGAAGACCCTGGAAATCATGTTATGACTTTCCACCTATGGTGTTCTTTGAACAACATCGTTGATGATACTATTCGACTGAGACTGTTTCAACACACTCTAACCAAAGTAGCAACGAAATTGTATATGGAGCAACCCTCTGCTACATATGGAACCTTTAGCACCCTCGCCACTGCGTTCCTGAGCTATTTTCAGTTACCCATCCACCTCGATTCCGAAATGGAATTACTGACCCACTTTAGGCAAACCCCCGCTATCCATATCTCAGACCATCTCCACGAATGGTGGCGGAATCGTAATTTGTGCAAATCCAAAATTGACGATCGAGTTCTGTTAGACCTGTTCCTGAAAACTCTAACCGCATATATTTCAAAGGATGTGGCATAGAAAAGGCCCATATCCGAAGAGGACACCATTATTAAGGCCCAAAAACTTGAGCTGATCTATACGCAGTCAGGATATATTTACAATATCCTACCAAATTCCCCGCGCCTGCAAACTTACAAAGAATTTCCAGGTGCGTTGAACTCTGCAGATGGATTAATTGGGTCATTAACCCAAAATTACCTAGGCAGCAATGTTTTAAACCCTGGTTACACATATGATTCTACCTAGAACATACCACAACCTGTCTACCAAACTCATCACATGCCTCCGCAAAATTTGACCAATAGGGCATCGTCGTATCACCATCAGCATGGAGGACCCTATCCACTACCTTAGGGGACCCATTGCACAGATAGACATACTGACAGAAGAGATCCCCCCCCAACTTCCATTTTCAAACCAAGGACTGCATTATGCATTGTCCCCAACACAAGAGCCTCCTGTGCAGAATAATGCACAAGTGAACTTTGTGCAGCCTTCCCAAAACAAAACGCGCCAGCCATATAACCAGGAGAACTACCCTCCTAACGCGGTTAAAAAAAATGGGAAAAAAAATTCCTAAAGGAAATTTTGGGCAGGGGGCACTAACCAGCAATTCCCTCCTCGATTTAAAGCTGGAGACAACTCCAATTGAAATCAATACTAGGATCCAAGAAAATCCCAACGGCAGGGAAAAAGGCCACCTCTCCAAAAAAGCCACTCTTGTTCAATCTGTGGTGAGTACGACCATTACACTCACCACTGTCCCAACCTTCCTGAGCTGAAGAAACTACATGGTAATCGTGGCCAAGGGGGATCTGCCCAGCAGCGGGCAGTCATACAAGAGCCCTTCCCCCATCAAGGGACAATTAGCACTCAACAAAAAACTCTCGACGACTCTGGAATGAACAACCATGAAATAAACATGACTAGCGAGGAAATGTTTTTTCAAATATGAAATCGAAATTAAAACACCCTACCAGATACCAACACATTAGGGGCTAGTACCAGTGCACCAACAATACCTTTGACCATATCGAACATGCCTATTGAACCCTTGCCAAAGATGGCTAAGAGACCAACTAGGCGAGTAGGAAACTATTCCAAAGTAGCCCATAACTATAGCAGTGTGGATAATCTAGCTCAATCTCATACTATCATGTCAGCCTTCCAAGTATTACAGTCATGCCCAAAGAAATGAAAAGCCTTACTTTCTGCGTTAGGTGTTATCGACCTTGCCGATACACTCCCAATGGCTCTTGATTTAGAGAAAGCCGCCCCTCGGCTTCCTTCAATGGTCACCTTTCAGATACCAGTATCAGTCCAAAATATCACCATTCACTGATGTGTCATTGACGAGGGTGAATCCACATGCATCATGTCAAAGAATTTTTGGCAGAAGTTAGGGTCTCTCGAACTAAAACCATCAGTCATCACGCTTAGAGAATATGATGGTCGCCCTTCAACCCACATCGGTCTCTACCAAAACGTCATAGTCTGCTTAGATGTAAAGACGGTCTTTATAAACATTGAAGTCTTGGATTCTCACTTGGACTATAATATACTCCTTGGTCGGAGCTATATGTATGCCATGTCAGCCATCACCTCCTCCATCTTTCGGACTATGATATTCCCCCATGAGGACCGCATCATTACTGTTGACCAATTGACACATAGTGAAAAGAGACCCCTAAAAAACATCAATGTCATTATACCCTACATAGATAGATATGTGGACACACTTTCACGGTACCAAGAATATGGTCTCGACCAGTTCAAACCATCGTCCATCCTAGGATCATTTCTAGGAGACCACCCATCATACATGAGTCATCACCTGATGTCACAGAAGTTATGGTGTGCATGATGTCCATCTCAAGTGTCGAAGCTAGTTATGACACAGACACAAGCAGTAATGACACCAATTCCTCAGCCATGACAACCTCTCTATCCTACGCCACTTCTCAAACCCTTTCCTCTACCCCCCAGTTGGTTTCGTATCCCAGCAGGTTTTTCCAACAATGGTGTTACCAAAAATCTCCTTTGCAATACCAATTTAGTATCTCATTTCCCATACTAGGATAGGAGCCAGAAACATCACTGCCATAGGGTTAAAGCCCCTCGGTCTCGAGGAGGCCCTACCCACATAGTAAAATGTCAAAAACATCCATGCAAAGGAAATTTCCATTGCAAAGATGATGATTCCGGTTAAGGAACCAAGAGAGGAAAGAGGGTGGAGACCCTCGCCATACAAAGGGAATCACTCAGTTGTGCCATATGTGACATAGCAGGACACCCTACCCACATCTACCCAGAGCTGGATTAATTAAAACTATTCCTTGGCTCCGAGGTAGAGATCGCAACTCTGCATTCCCATAAAAAGGAACCTATCACCAAAAGTAAAGGAAAATGTTTGTGTACCAATCACGCATGTGTTATCTACATCAATTATGGGAATTATACCCATCATTTCCCAGAAATATCGAGATATAGGGACGCCTTACACACCATCGAGCAGTCCTATCAAGAGGATCCCTCCACCCAGTCATTTAGAGATGAACCTCATACCATCCTATACCTACAGGAGGAACAAAAATCACCATAAAGACTCCTGTTCATATTTCCCCCTCCTATCATATGTTGCATGTTGTGCGATTAACATGATCACTTCATCGAAGAATGTGCAACCCTGGAAATCATCGAAAGATGGTATCCCATAGAATGAGTTTATTATGTCACTTTGCAAGAAGCGCAATTCACATGAACTTTATGTGTTAACAACCACCCTCTGGAAAATTACCACTATATCCCTTCATTTCGATTACCACTGGCTAGTTTACGCTTAGCTATAGTGCGCCTCTCCCAAGAAGATGGCATGGACTTGGAATCCATGAAAAGCTCGAAAACCAAAGAAGATGTGACGAGCAGATCCATATTCTTCCTGTTAGTTGAAAAGTGACCAATCAGGGAACCTTTAGTTATCCCCAACCACTCTCTATAGAGAAGACCAACATGTGCATTATGTAAAATGCCCAAACATGTGGTCGCCACTTGCCCTAATTTAGCAGTGTTACGAAGCTGGTACCCCGCCATACCACAAACTGAACATGATGGGACCCCCATATCTAGGCTATTTTTCCCATTATATCAGTGCAATCACTGCGAACAGTGTTGTACCTATATCCCACGAGTTCGTCGTCTCATTAATATGATCCATAGAATAGAGAAGAAATGGGACGATCTTCTCAAATGATATATAGAAAGTACATCACCCCTAGGCCAGTAACCCCACACGCACATCAACATGATGGGAAAACTAGGATAACACACCAACCAAGAATGACCTAGGCCAAACCTAGGATAACATGTGGATTGTGTGACCAGGGTGACCACCAGGTCAATCAATGCAAAGAACTGAAGCCCCTCTCAAACATTCTTCGCACAGTCTCTTCTCTGCCATAGAGAATTCTCTCTAACCAAGAGAATATGACGCGTACTTATTGCCAGATTTGTTCACAATTTCATGATACAATTAAATGTGAGCATCTTCCCAAGCTAAGAACAACAAGAGCAGCATTAAGTCTGCACTCCCCAAAAGAGTTAGACACACCCAAGCCAACAACACAGAAATGGAAGCAGAAGACCACATCTTCTAAAATATATCCTTTTCAAGCGTCCATATCTAGGACGACGAGTAGTGTTGATTCTCATATAATCTACTTAGTTGGTGAAATGGTACCATGCACCATATGCACTGGCCAAAACCATGAGCCAGAGGCATGCCCATTAATGGGAACATTCAGGCATCTTTGCACCAGGCACAATTTCCACCAACAGGAAATTGACCATCCTAACGAGGGACCCAACCTTGCGCTTACGCAAACCCCCATCATGGATATTCTCCCCCCACCAAATGCTGATAAAACGATACACCATATATGATTCATATCATCATGTATCAGAATTGTTGTTGTCCCGTGTTTTGATAGTTTGGAAAATCAAAAGACAAGGCAACATCATAACCAATATTTAGAGTCCCAGGATCTAGTCCTCCTATTCTCAGAGAAGGATCTCTCGAATTTTTGTTTGCAAAGGTTTATCTTGTGTGCTTAGAATATGGATTTTAGACTAGCTATTAAGTGCATGTGTTTGTTTGTTTGTTTGGTTGGATTGATACAACAGAACATGAAAGGCCTAGGAAAGATATATAGAATGAAGGAACATCTGGTTCATTGGACAATGGATTCAAAAAGAGGTCATAACATACTCATCAATGGATATGGGATATCAGAGGGCAAATCTAGCTTGGCCACAGGATCCTTTGGTTTTGGAATGAGATGGACATCAATGAGTTGGAAAGAGAAGTTTAATTCCCAACAAAGGGAACTTGAAAACATAGCTTGAAAAATAAATAAATATTTGATAGATAGGGCTAACCATAAATTCTACAAACATTCTTTAAGAAAATAATGACTTCAAGAAAACTTTCAAAATGAAATATAAGATTCGGGAAACACCCTATTTCCTCAAAGATTTTATTTCAAATGACTTAGAAAACATAAAAGATTCACTGATAATTGCAGTCATAGAAGAGGGAATACCTAATACATCTATGATTACAACTATAAAAGACCTTCAAAACAACTGTTCAAGAAATGAAAAAGGGCAAGATCAAAACAGACCTCTTTGACTAACTTAAAACAATGGTACTTCAAAGGGGGACTTCAATAAGAGCTTTCAAGTGATAGCAGACAAGCAGGGAGAACCATAAATCATGCTGAAATCAAATATTTGAGCTATTATAGAAATAAACAAGCATGGGGACTAAAGAGAGAGATTAAAGACTCTAAAATACCTCAGCAGAAGGAAACATAAAACAATGAAGGATGAACAGGTCTAAGGTGCTTCCAGGAGACATTTCTTAGCCTAAAATTTCAACCTAATGTGGTAAGAAATTATGGAACAGAATGAAAACAGGAGAAAACATTAAACAGTTCAGAATACTTCACCAACAACCAAGTTCATGGATCCAATGATAGAGCCTTCTTAGTAACAAGCATGCAACAACATCATCAGGGCTTCCAAGACTTCAATATCATCTTCAACTTCAACAGACTATGTATTATTTCAGAGAGTTTCAGTATTACAACTAGTGATCAACCAACAACCAACCAACAGTTTCTCATCTTCTACAAAAGTATTTATAGAAGAATGAGGAGGTGAGACCTGATAAAAGATCTCCCAAGACAATTAATATAGATTAATGACTTCTCGGCCTTTGAGGGGCTCGATGGAGAAGTTTACGAGAATTCTATCTATATTAACTGTTTTAAATTTATGAATTTAAGCTCGGTGGGAGCTTTGATTGATTTTAAGGTTCTGTGTCATGTTTGGAGTAACTCTGCAGATATTTTTTGTTATGTAAATTTTATTAATTGTTAGTTAGATATAGTTATATTAGGTTTTATTAGTGAAAGGGCATGATCAAAGATCATGCCTCTTCGCCAAGGGACACCTTGAGGCTATATTTAAAGCCTAGGCGATCCCTCATTGTAATCATCTCTTATCTTCATCATTAATAATATATATTTATCAAGTTTACCAGAGTTTTTACACTCCATTTTTAGCATTTAAGTTCCTTGCAGAAGTAACTCTTTGGCTGCGCTGAGGCTAATATATTCATTTTATCAATAACTTCGACCTCTGTTTTGAATGCTTTGAGGCATAGGTGGCACTTATGGTAGCTGAGGAATCAATTCGCCTCAAATGAGGCGGTGGAGGCCTTTCTTTCTATTAAACACTTATGATTTTCTATTGACTGTGTTTTAATTTGGGGGATTAGGCTTTTGATAATCCATCTTAGTCGTAATCCCCGCAAATCGGTCTTCAATCTTCTGTTCTGTTGTGCTCTATCTTCAACACTGATACTCTTTAAATCGTGTTTTAATAACACAATGTCTTGTCAATGTGCAGGGCCACACTGGGCTTCTATGGCATCACTGCTTCATGAAGCAATGACGAGACATGGAGTAGAGCCCGCGAATGGTTCCCTTTTGATAAATCGAAGGCACAAGAATCGTCATCCTAGGCCTTTGGCATTTATATAATGGAAAACCCATCAAACACCTGCAAAAAACAGAAAATATTATAAAATCCTGCGTAATTGGGAAAAAATGCTTCAGAAGGTGTGGGAGGAGCATAGCCGTTGGATGGCATCATCCAATGGAGGGGATCTGCACATAAGAGGTTAAAAAGGAGAGCATAGGGAAATGGATTTCGGGATAAATATGAGCTGTCAGATGCGATTAGACCCCCAGATATCAATGGTGGATATTAAATTGGGAGATCGGCGATTGGGGCGAACAAACAAACGCACCGATGAAAATTTGCGAAGCGATGTAACACGGACCGTTGATCTGAGGATCAGATCAACGGTGGAAAATGAATCAGAGGGATGGCCAATCAGAGGGAGCGAACAAAGGCATGCGATGAAAAACTTCGATGCGATCAAGCGTGGGCCATTGATTTGAGGATCAGAGCAATGGTGGAAAATGAATCGGAGGGTTTTGAAGCAGAAGTAAGACTTGTGGTCGGAGGGAACGAGGACCGTTGGATCACAGAAAGGTGGGGAGGAGATCAATGGCAGACAACCAATTGCGGATCGGCAATCGGGGGTGGTAAGTAAATGCGCCCGATGAAAATTTTCGATGCGATTTGAAACTTTGGGATGCGATTTTGCATGGGCCGTTGATCGGCCTTTTGATCAACAGTCAATATCTTTTCAACTTTGCACTGGTGGAAACCCTTATATTTTTATGAAAAACCCACAAATTTTAATAAAACCAAGGCTTTAGTGGATTGGGGTGGAATATATATATATATATATATATATATATATATATATATATATATATATATATGAAGTGACTAGCGCTCGATTGCGAGGCCGCTGGATGTATGGAATACAATGGGCCCGAGGCTTTATATAACAAGAGACCTAATCGCATCGGAAGTTTGATGTGGTCTTTCAATCAACCCATTTGGATTTTCTCCAATGCGATAAGCGCCGAACATGGTTTAGCACTTGGTTCCAGGGTGTGGGCATGTGGGGGGAGTGGTTAAGACTTAGCCCAAGGGGGCTTAAGTCCTTAGTAAATAAAACGTTTTTTTTATGAAAATTTTCAGAGTTTTCAATGGATTTGGGGGGTTTTCGGTATAGTTTAAAAATGAGTTTTAAACTTATGAAAAGATGATTTTCATGAATGGAAGAAGAGGATCATGAAAACAGAGGAGTTTTATGGAGAGAAATGGGAACAAATGAAGGTTAGTTTTTAGTGGGAGAAGGGGGAAAATGATGGTTTCTCAGCAGTCTTTTCTCATGAATTTAGCATAATTTCATAGTATAAAATAGAAATAGCAAATGAAGATTTTTGGGACAGAGGCATGAGGCCTTCAAGAGTCTTCAAGAGTCTTCAAGAGCCAACATGTTTTAGCAATAAAATTTGTTCCTTGAAGGCTCAAAAAAGTCTTAGCCACCTTTTGCTATAAAAAAAATTTAGCGGTGGCTAACAGTGGCTCCACTTGGGGATGGTGCCTTCTTGAAGGCGTCAAGAACTTCAGAATTGCATTCTCTGGGAGGTTGATTAGTGCCTCATCCATTGGGCTGCCTTTCTTTGATTGAATGATCTTATTTTGATCTAGAAAAATATTAGCAGCCATGAAAAACGACGGATCTTTCATCAACTCAAGCTTTCTACCTACCCAATCCTACTGATATAACATTTTTTCTTCATTAGAGTGCACTTGGATTGGCAAACTCTCTTACAAAATTTTATTCTTTTAAAAGCAAGAAACTAATCTAATTCTACTTCTTATTTCTCCATGGGCTCAGATTAAGCAGTTGAGTCCATATGATTCTCTACCTAATCTACCATCTGTTGGGATTAAACTGTCCAACAGATTTTTATTTTTCTAAATTCTATAACAGAAATTTAAAAACAGTCAAGTCAAGATTAAGCTGTTTGACTTGTTGTGATCTATGGCATGAAAAACAAGCTGCACATAGATATTATTTTGCAGAAAATTTAATCAAAATGGAAGGCTTGAGATCCGAAATTTCAAAGCACTTCCTTCATCTTTTCTTTAGCTCTGTTTTGACTCTCGTTTGAGCTATTTTTCTTTGTTGACTAGTTCAGATTTTGAGCTGATTAGAACCAAATTTACATATTTTTTGACTCATAATTTGAAATAGATTTGAGTCATTCTCTTTGGAAAATTAGGTTCGGATTTTGAGCATATTTGAACCTTTAATTTCTACCCTAATCTATCTACTGATTGGCAAATCGAATTCACTATCCTATCAGCAGAAAATTTAAAGCTAATTAGTCAAGATTAAACTGTTTGACTAACTAGAAGTGTGTTTTTTAGGAGTGGCATTTGAGTTTGCACACTTTCGGATTTGTTTCTCTTTTTTGTTATGGGGCTATACCTTTCTTATTTTCACAATCTGCCCTCTTTTCTTTCTTTCTCTATTTTTGTATTTTCAATTTTCATAACTTTGAGTGCAATGTTAAGACTATGATATTTACAATGGTAAAATGAAATGCTTTAAAACTTATGATTCTTGGCAGAAGTAATGCTTGAGCATTCTGCCATTAACAGGACCTCCATATAGATCTTCTCCATTCAATTCGTTCAAGAAAAACGCATTGTGACCCCTCTCGGCATGTATAATATATGGCCCTTTCCACAAGTTCTCAAACTTGCCATGTTTTCCCTTCTCTTCTGTTCTTGAATCCCATTTAAGAACAACAATCCCAACTTGGAAATTTTTTGCCTTAGTCCTCTATCAAATATCTTTTTCATATTTTCATGGACTAGCTGTGTTCTTTCATAGACTTACTCTCTGGTCTGCTGTAAATTGACGGTTTGGTTGATTCTTCTCTGCATATCATTCTCTTCAATCTGCACTTCTTGAAGGAGTTTCATAACTGGAACTCCTAATGAGGTGGGAAAAACTACGTCCATACGATAGACTAGCTGATAGGGGGGCATGTTTATTGATTTCTTTGTAGTTAGCCTATCAGCCCACAAGGCATGAACCAGCTTACTGTGCCATGATTTTTTATTCTGTTCCAACAGTTTCTTAATAATATCGATGAGGCTCTTGTTGGAAGATTAAGCTAATCCATTTCCTTGGGGATAGTAAGAAATGGAATGGCCCAAGGTTATGTGGTATTTGTAACAAAAATCAACCATATTCTTAGATCTAAAAGCAGCAGCATTGTCTGTTATGATTTTTCTGGGACAACCAAATCTGGATAGGATATTTATTTCAAGGAACTTGATAGTGACAGATTCATTAGTATTTCTAGAGGGTATAGCTTCTATCCACTTGGTAAAGAAGTCAGTGGTTGTGAGGATCCACTTATGTTGAGCTGAGGAGGATGGATGGATTTCCCCAATGAAGTCTAAACCCCATTGTTGAAAAGGTGCTTCAACTCTGATAGGATGTAAGGGTAAGGGAAGAAGTTTTCTTTTTCCATCAAATATTTGACACTTATGGCAAGACATGACCAAATTTTGAGTGTTTGGGAAAAGGGTAGGCCAATAGTAACCAGATCTAAGAATTTTGTTTGCTGTGGCCTTCCACTAGAGGTGTCCTCCACATTCTCCGTCATGCAATTCATGCATGATTTTTCCTGCATCATCTTCAAGTAAACATTTAATAAAAATTCCAACAGTATTTTTCCAATATAATACTCCATCTAAGATACAAAAACTCAAAGCCTTTTGTTTCAAAAATATAGCTTTAGTTTTGGAAAAAGAAGGAGGGGCATTTAAATATAAAAGCACATAAATAATGTCAGCATACCAAGGAGAATTCATAAATTTTTCTTCAATAAAAGGAGCAGTAGATTCTTCTATTTCTTCCAACACATTCATCATATTCATGTCTAGTGCTTGGAAGTTAGACTCAGCCATAAGTATTGCTAATCCTTGCCCTTTAACTAGTTTGGTGGGCCTAATTTCTAAGTCATATTCAAGAATAGTTGCAATCCATTTTCCCCTTTTACCATCAGGGTCTTGAATTAGAATGTCCTTGAAAACATTATTTGGAACAAAAGCAATTATGTGAGAGTGTAAAATATAGACCCTAAAGTCTTTCAATGCTTTCACTAATGCTAAGGCTTGCTTCTCCATGATGTTATATTTGAGAGGAGCATCTCTTAAGGCCCTACTAAAGAAGGATATTGGTTGTTCTCACCCCAAATCATTCTTTTGAAGTAAAACTGTGGCTATTGTATGTTCAGATGCAAAAGAAAAGATATAAAAATCTTTGGTAAAATCTGGACTAATCAGGACTAGTGTTTGAGTAAGAGCTTGTTTGACCAGTTCGAATGATTTTTTAGCTGGTAAAGCCCATTTTACACCCACATCTTTCTTAAGCATGTTTGTAATGTTTTTTAATAGCTCAGCAAGGTTGGGGATGAACCTCCTTAGAAAATTTATCTTTCCAATGAAATATTGTAATTATTTGAGGCTTCTTGGATGGCTGATCTGCAATATGCCATCTATCCGTGTAGGGTCTATTTTGATTCCCTCTTCCGAAATTATATGGCCAAGAAGTTTAACTTCTTGGAGACCGAAGAGTGTCTTCTTAGGATTTAGTGACAAGCCAAATTTCCTACACTTCTCAAAAAATTTTCTTAAGTGAATCAAATGTTCCTCATCAGTTTTTGAAAAAATGGTTATGTCATCAAGGTAAATAATTATAAAATAGCCAATATCTTCTGAAAAGGCTATATCCATGGCCCTTTGGAAGGTGGCCCCTACATTCATTAATCCGAAAGGCATTTTGACATACATAAAGGTGCCCCAAGGTGTGGTAAAAGCAGTTTTGATTTGATCACTTGGGAGCACTAACACCTGGTTGTAACCCGAGAACCCATCTAAGAGGGATATCCTTCTTGACCCAAATACCCTTTGAAGAATATGGTCCATCTTGGGCAAGGGGTAGTTGTCCTTTAAAGAGGCTCTATTTAAATTTCTGAAGTCAATACATAGCCTAATTTCCCCTGTTTTCTTTCAAACAGAAACTAAGTTTGATACCCACTCTGAAAATCTAATGGGTACTATGATTCCAGCATCATGCATTTTTTCAATCTCTGCCTTAACTAAAGGTAGTAAGAGAGGATTTATTCTCCTTAGTTTTTGTTTAAAAGGATTTTGATTTTCCTTGAGGGGAATCTTGTGCTCTATGTATTATGATTTTATGCGATCTGGGAGAGTGTTGGATATTTTGATCATCTTGGGTTCTGCTAGACTGCCTATGTTATGCTCTTCTACGTTGGTTTCCACAGGCTCCATTCTCGGTTCTTTGGCTACATCATTAAAATCGGAAATGTGTTCTAAAGGTGTGAGACCTCTTAGAATTTGATCATTTTTGCATTGTAAAACTTCTAAGTCTTCTTGGTCTATGTTGTCAGTTATCTCTGCTTCAAAAGGATTCTAATAATGATTTATATCAGTAGAATATGTCATTTCGACTTCTGGTATTTGTTCAATATACAAACAATTTTCTTTAGGGCTGGTTTTTGATATCAGTATGCTGAAATCATTTTTTGACTTCAAGAAATCATCGATGTGTTTGTCAAATTCAAACACTTGCCAATGATATTTGTTATTAGACACAGTGGGTCAGTTTTTTACCTTTACATGGAGTTTTTCATTTATCTCCAGTATTTGACAGTTACTAGCATTGAAAGTGAGTTCATTTGCTAGATGATTGAGTGCTCTAGGGATGAAAATGAGTTCATATTTTTGAAAGGTTTTCAATAGATCAAGGGAAGCATTATGATATTACCTAAGCCTTGGATTTCTAGTTGAGTATTCTCCTTTGATTTGTTTTATGATAAGTTCAGAATCTCCTAGGATTGATATATTATGGGCTTCTAATTGTTTAAGCAATTGTAAGCCTAGGAGAAGGGCTTCATACTCAACGATATTGTTAGTGCATGGGAAATCCAATTTATATGAAAAAATTTGATTCGTATTTTGAATCGAAACACCTGCCCTTGCGCTTCTTTTATTACAGGATCCATCGAAGTTTATTGTCCGAGGTATATTTGCCTCATTTTCATTTTCTTGTAGCTGTCGATTGTCAATGTTTTGAATTTGATTGAAGGGAAGATTTGATTGTTCTAGTGAACTGATTGGGTCCATGTTTTCCTTATCTTGTTGAGTAATTTCATCTTCGTTATATAAGATAAAGGAATCTAAACTTGATTGAATAGAATATATTGGAGAGTTGTTTGATTTGTCTATATTGCTCACCATGTATTTCATGTGAGATTCCCTGTATAGTCTTATTTTTTGATTAAAAATGGGAATGGTGGCATAAGACATGTCCATTTGAATGCTTCCCTGAAGTTTGGCTACCCAAGATCTTGATAAGAGCATGCAATACTTAGGGGGAATATCAGCTACAACTATGTCCATGACTACACTCTTAGCAGGGATTTGGGATAAGTTTACACACAAATCTTTGATTAAACCCAAACATTTGACTCTGCTTGAGTCAAAAGAATTCAAGTCTTTGTATGGTTTAGTAATTTCTAAGCCTAAGCTTTCCATCACTACCTTGGGCATTAGATTGTGCGAAGCTCCTGAGTCTAACATGGCATTATGTAAGATTTTCTCATGTATGTTCAAACTAACATAGAAGGGAGGGACAACCCCTTCTTGGTATTTTCCTTCAACTTCTGGACCAAACAACAACTCAGGTTTGTCATCTGCCAAGTTTAAGGTGTCAGTATTACTTCCTAAGTTCAAAGCTTTCAAAACTTGGTTTTTGTACACCTCTTGGGTTACTAGTTCAGCTAGGGGGATGGTAATTTTTATCTTAGCAATCTCTCCCTCAAGGCTCAAAGGAATAATAGAATTGTTGATATTTACATCGGCCTTTTCAATTGAATTCTTTTCAGCAACTTTAATTTGCTGAACCTTGTTTGGACTGGTAATTGGGAGAGTTTTATTAGGACCACTAGCTGAAGTTCTAGGGGTGCTCTGTTCAACAATTGGCTGGACACTTTTGTCTTTGTTTAAGTCTGGTTTCTTGGCCAAAATGTTGGTTTTCTCAGCTGTCTTTTTTGGCTGGTTTTCTGTGTTTTTATTGACAACAGTGCTAGTGTTATCATCTTTTGAATTATCTATGCTTCCCTTGCTCCTAATATCATACTATTTGTGTACCTCCATGATTGCATTTTCAAAACCCAATCTATAGTCATCAGAATCTTCATAGGTGTTTGTATTTTGATCATAAGAGTACAAATCTTGTTCTTCCTCAGTGAGGAAAACATCATCCCCACTGTCTAATCCAATCAATTTTACATGAGATTCTTCCAACCTTTCCAACTCCCTATCCTCCTCATATTGATCTACATAGTTCTGTTGAAAGGGAGCTCTAATCTGTTGGTCACTTTCTTTTTTCTTATCTTGATTGTTGTCTCTTCTATAATTCTGATTTCTATTTCTGTTTTGATTGTTTTGAGGTTGTGTTCTCTCAAGTATGCTCATTTGTTTCATGATCTCTTCTAACATTTGTTTTGTTTTTGAGCTAGATGTGGAGGGTGTAGTGTCATCTTTATAAGTTACCCTCTTCTATGATCTCAACCTATTTCTTTTCTCAATTATGTTTGCTTCTACGCTCACATCTCCTTTCTGCATGTCTTCTAAGGTTGAGTAATCCCTCTCTCTTAACTGATATATCATGTCAACATCAAGGCCTTCGGGATATCTTACTAAGGCCATGCCTTGAGGAGGTTTCATGTGAGGTGGAAGAGCATTGTAAATGCTATTAAACCTAGTGGAGTAGTCAGGAATACTCTCTCCTTGATTTCTCTTGAGGCTGCTATATTCTGCCAGTATTTGGAGAGGATTCTTTTTGAGTTCCCATTTGTTGATAAATGTTTGATGCAAGGCAGGGAGATCATTTATGCTATTGGGAGGTAAGTTTTTGAACCATTTATTTACATATCCTCCTAAAATCTAGGCAAAGATCCTCATCTTCACAGTTTTTTCTTCTATCTCCATGTAATCAAATGCATCTTCCATTCTATCTACATGATGTTGAGTTGCTGTAGATTATTTTCCAGTGAAGTGAGGGATTTTGGACTGGTAATCATTTGGTAGGTGAAGCAGAGGTTGTTGTAACACTAATGGGGCATACCATGTTTCCATGGCTGGAAATAAGGGTGGATTTACAACAGGGAAAGCGGGCTATAATGAAGAGATTTGAATAGTGGATGTTGGATGAATAGATTGTTGAGCTGATCTTGGATGAGAGACACCTAAATTTGGAAGGAAATGTAAATCAGGTGGTGTGGTTTCTCTACTAGCAAGATGTTCACTTTGTTGTGGGGATGAGAGTGAAGACTCAGAGTCTATCTGAATTATATCATCAAATGACCTAGTTCTAAAAGGATTTCTTAAGTCGACTTGTGATTGGTGTAGAGCTGCAAGATTTTTAGGAAGTGAATTAGCTCTCACGGGTGATCTGAAAACAGTTGAAAATTTAATCTTAGGAAAATCCCTAAGTATACTCTCAGGGTTGTAAACTATTTCCGATGGGTTTGGGTCAGGGAAGGCTCTAGTATGAATCTTTCTAGGAGCCACTATGCTGTGTTTTTCGAACCTAGCTAACAAGACAAGTTTTGACCAAGTATGACAATCTTTTTAAGAGGCTAACTGATCTTTTTAAAGGAAGAAAAATTTAATCCTAAAGCCTTCTAACTGAGTTCGTATGATGTTATAAAGATTATGGATCTTCCCAGTGGAGTCTAAAGGTCTGTTTTGTGGAGTCACCAGGTGGAAATTTTTAGCTCTTTTGGAGGTAAAAGGTTTTATGGTCCACCACTATGTTTATTATGAAGCCAAACTGGAATATTTTTTGGGATTTTCTGAGTTATTTCGGTCTTACAGGTTAAGAGAGTGTCCTAAAATTGATTTACCACTTAGCTAAGGTGTTTAATCATATAGAGTTCACTCTTATGGCTTGGTAACTGCTTCCTTCAAGGTTTGATAAGGTTTAATGAGAATCCTAAGGGTTACTTAGTTTGTCACTGATTCAATTAAGTCCTATCATGATTACCATTGCTTGGTAGTGCTTGAGGGAGGTTACTTATGTTATACTAGACAGTGAGTGTTTTGTTTTGAATATTTTACTCAGAGTCCCACCGTGATCGCCATTATGTTGGTGGCGATGAGGTGGCTAATAATCACTGGATATTCTTGAAAATAAGGGAATTCTGGAGTCCTGAAGGGTACTTAGATTGTCGCTAACTTAGAAGGGTCCCACCGTGATCGCCATTATGTTGGTGTCCCGTGTTTTGATAGTTTGACAAATCAAAAGACAAGGCAACATCAAAACCAATATTTAGAGTCCCAGGATCTAGTTCTCTTGTTCTCAGAGAGGGATCTCTCGAATGTTTGTTTGTAAAGGTTTATCTTGTGTGCTTAGAATATGGATTTTAGACTAGTTATTAAGTGCAGGTGTTTGTTTGTTTGTTTGGTTGGTTGGATTGATACAGCAGAACATGAAAGGCCTAGGAAATATATATAGAATGAAGGAACATCTGGTTCATTGGGCAATGGAGTAAAACAGAGGTCATAACATACTCATCAATGGATATGGGATATCAGAGGGAAAATCTAACTTGGCCACAGGATCCTTTGGTTTTGGAATGAGATGGACATCAATGATTTGGAAAGAGAAGTTTAATTCTCAATGAAGGGAACTTGAAAACATAACGTGAACAATAAAGAAATATTTGATAGACAGGGCTAACCATAAATTCTACAAACATTCTTTAAGAAAATAATGACTCAAGACAACTTTCAAAATGAAATATAAGATTCGAGGAACACCCTATTTCCTCAAATATTTTATTTCAAATGACTTAGAAAACATAAAAGATTCACTGATAATTGCAGTCATAGGAGAGGGAACACCTAATACATCTATGACTGCAACTATAAAAGACTTTCAAAACAACGGTTCAAGCAATGACAAAGGGAAAGATCGAAACAAACCTCTTTGACTAACTTAAAACAATGGTACTTCAAAGGGGGACTTCAATAAGAGCTTTCAAGTGATAGAAAACAAGCAGGGAGAACCATAAATCATGCTGAAATCAACTATTTGAGCTATTATAGAAATAAACAAGCATGAGGACTAAAGAGAGAGATTGAAGACTCTAAAATACCTCAGCAGAAGAAAACATAAAACAGTGAAGGATGAACAGGTCTAAGTTGCTTCCAGGAGTCATTTCTTAGCCTAAAACTTTCAACCTACTTTACTAAGAAATTATGGAACAGAATGAAAACATTAAACATTTCAGAATACTTCACCAACAGCCAAGCTCATGGATCCAATGATAGAGCCTTCTCAGTAACAAGCATTCAACAACATCATCAGGGCTTCCAAGACTTCAATATCATCTTCAACTTCAATAGAATATGTATTATTTCAGAGAGTTTCAGTATTACAACTAGTGATCAACCAACAACCAACCAAAAGTTTCTCATCTTCTACAGAAGTATTTATAGAATAATGAGGAGGTGAGACCTGATAAAAGATCTCCCAAGACAATTAATACAGATTAATGATTTCTTGGCCTTTGAGGGGCTCGATGGAGAAGTTTACAAACATTTTTTCTGTATTAACTATTTTACATTTATGAATTTAAACTCGGTGGGAGATTTTATTGATTTTAAGGCTTTGTGCCATGTTTGGAGTAACCCTGCAGATATTTTTAGCATTTAAGTTCCTTGCAGAAGTAACTCTCTGGCTGCGCTGAGGCTAATATTTTCATTTGATCAATAACTTCGGCCTCTGTTTTGAATGCTTTGAGGCACAGGTGGCACTTATGGTAGTTGAGGAATCAATTCGCCTCAAATGAGGTGGTGGAGGCCTTTCTATCTGTTAAGCACTTATGATTTTCTATTGACTGTGTTTTAATTTGGGGGATTAGGCTTTTGATAATCCATCTTAGTTGTAATCCCCGCAAATTGGTCTTCAATATTCTATTATACTATGCTCTGTCTTCAACACTGATACTCTTTAAATCGTGTTTTAATAACAAAGTGTCTTGTCGATGTGCAGGGCCACGCTGGGCTTCTATGGCATCACTGCTTCATGAAGCAATGATGAGACATGGAGTAGAGCCCATGAATGTTTCCATTTTGATAAATCGAAAGCATAGGAATCGTCATCCCAAGCCTTCAGCCTTTATATAATGGAAAACCCATCAGACACCCGCAAAAAACAGAAAATATTATAAAATCCCGCGTAATTGGGAAAAACTGCTTCAGAAGGCGTGGGAGGAGCATAGCCGTTGGATGGCAGCATCCAACGGTGGGGATCTGCACAGAAGAGGTTAAAAAGGAGAGTGGAGGGAAATGGGTTTCGGGATAAATATGAGCCTTCGGATGCGATTAGACCCCCAGAGATCAACGGTGGATATTAAATCGGGAGATCGGCGATCGGGGCGAACAAACAAATGCACCGATGAAAATTTGCGAAGCGATGTAACACGGACCGTTGATCTGATGATCAGATCAATGATGGAAAATGAATTGGAGGGAGCGAACAAAGGCATGCAATGAAAAACTCTGATGAGATTGAGCGCAGGCCATTGATCTGAGGATCAGATCAACGATGGAAAATGAATCGGATGGTTTTGAAGCGGAAGTAAGACTTTTGGTCGGAGGGAACGAGGACCATTGGATCATAGAAAGGTGGGGAGGAGATCAACGACGGACAACCAATCAGGGATTGGCAATTGGGGGTGGTAAATAAACACGCCCGATGAAAATTTGCGATGCGATTTGAAACTTTGGGATGCGATTTTGCGCGGGCCGTTGATCAGCCTTTAGATCAATGGTCCATATCTTTTCAACTTTGCACTAGTGGAAACCCTTATATTTTTATGAAAAACCCACAAATTTTAATACAACCAAGGCTTTAGTGGATCGGGGCAAAAAATATATATATATGAAGTGACTGGCGCCCGATTGCGAGGCCGCTGGATGTATGGAATACAATGGGCCCAGGGCTTTATATAACAAGAGACCTAATGGCATCAGAAGTTTGATGTGGTCTTTCAATCAACCCATTTGGATTTTCTCCGGTGCAATAAGCACCGAATAGGGTTTAGCACTTGGTTCCAGGGTGTGGGCATGTGGGGGGAGTGGTTAAGACTTAGCCCAAGGGGGCTTAAATCCTTAGTAAATAAAAATTGTTTTTTATGAAAATTTTCAGAGTTTTCAATGGATTTGGGGGGTTTTCGGTATAGTTTAAAAAGGAGTTTTAAACTTATGAAAAGATGATTTTCATGAATGGAAGAACAGGATCATGAAAAAAGATTTTTATGGAGAGAAAGGGGAACAAATGAAGGTTATTTTTTAGTGGGAGAAGGGGGGAAATGATGGTTTCTCAGCAGTCTTTTCTCATGAATTTAAAAGAATTTCAGAGTATAAAATGGAAATAGAAAATGAAGATTTTTGGGACAGAGGCATGAGGCCTTTAAGATTCTTCAAGAGTCTTCAAGAGCCAACACTTTTTAGCAATAAAATTTGTTCCTTGAAGGCTCAAAAAATTCTTAGCCACCTTTTGCTATAACAAATTTTTATAGGTGGCTAACAGGAACTATGACTCGAGCTATCTTCTCATCTTCCATAGGTGTCAAGTTAGTAGCAACTACGGGAGTAGTTGTTCCTACAACAGGGCAGACCCAATCTGTCTACACTCTGTCGATCGCGTTTGGTTCCACCACATTGACGATGGAATCATTCTCATGTCTCTCAACCAGCTCCGCAAGGATTTTACCCATTCACCATAATATTGAATAGGATCAATCCCCCTTAGGATCCCTATTTCATTCATACGAGGACATCCTTGAGGTAATGATGGAGCCAGATTATCCTTGGGATGCAATGCATCACTGTTCACTTTTTCTCCCCAAGCACACGTTCAGTCCTGAAAAGACAAAATAACAAGAGATCTATGTGATCGAATCAAAATATTTCCTCCCATTAGGAAAAGTTGATTGGTTCAAAAATCCCATCCTGGTGCCTGATGTGTTTGAGGAAGGAAATATTTCAAACATCTCACCTACTGTCAAGGTGAACATATCCCAAAATCCTACAAAGGTTGAAGAAATATCATTGGAGGCAGCATGCTCTCCAGAGGAAATAACCTCTTATACCCAATTTATACAAGACTATCGAGATATCTTCACATGGGACTACTCAGAAATGCCTGGGCTTAGTCCCACTATCGTAGAGCACCATATTGACACTTGGCCTGACGTACCTCCAGTGCACCAAAAACAACGTCAACTCCACCCATCAAAGAAAAAAGAAATAAAATGTGAAATCGATAAAATTCACAAAGTCGGGTTCATCTACCCCATTACTTACACATCTTGGGTTTCCAAACCTGTTCCCGTTATGAAAAAATAGGGCACCATACACGTTTGCACTGATTTTTGAGATTTGAACAAAGCTTGTCTTGAGGACAATTATCCCACCTCGTTCATCAACTAGGTCATTGATGCTTGTGCAGGGCATGAGGCTCTCTCCTTTATGGACAGATTATCTGGGTACAACCAAATTCAAATCCACCATACAGACCAGTACAAAACCACGTTCACTACCCCCTGGGGCATATTCACATACAAGGTAATGCCATTTGGGCTAAAAAATACTGGAGCCACCTTCAAAAGGGCCATGAATTATATATTTTATGACTTGGCACACCTTATCCTTGCCTACTTGGATGACCTAACCATCTGCTCCAAGAAGCACTCAGATCATCTCAAGGATCTGTGATTGGTATTCCAACGATGCCATCAATACAACCTATGCTTAAACCCCCTAAAGTGTGTCTTTTGTGTCACAATAGGTAGAAACTTAGGTTTTATAATGTCCCAGCAATAGATTCGCATGGACCCCCTCAAGGTCCAATCTATCAAAGAGGTACCTCCACCTTGAACCCTCAGGCAACTGCAAAGCCTGCAAGGGAAGGCCAATTTTCTAAGACGCTTCGTCCAGGATTATGCCACTTATGCTCAAGGGTTCCTATGCCTCCTTCACTGGGACATCCCATTAAAATAGGATGATCACACCTAATAAGCAATCGACGCACTAAAAGAAACATTATCTTCAGCACCACTCATCAGTGCCCCAGACTATGAAAGAGATTACATCCAGTATCTATCAACTTCCGAGTCCACCTTAGCCAGAGTTTTGATCCACAAAGGCCCATATGGGAAGGAGCACGTAATTTATTACATCAGTAAAACCTTATCAGGCCCAGCACTAAGATATGAGCCTGAAGAAAATTTTGTCCTAGAATTAATACATGCAGTCTAGAAGCTTCGCCACTACATCATCTTAAAAACTAGTACAATTATTGTAGATATTAATCCCATCAAATACCTGCTTACACGCCGCCTAATGAACCATAAGTATGCCTGCTGTATAGTCATTCTCCAAGAGTATGACTTACAATTTCACTCCCCTAAAATAAAAAATGTGCTTATCTTAGTAGAGTTCATTACGGACTTCCCAAGGGGTACCAAGGGATCACCAGTAAATGATTTGCTACCATCTCTTCTTCATAACAACCAACAACCCTTGGTACGGAGACATTCTCCTCTTCCTACGAACTCAAAATTTTAGACCTCATCTCACTTGAGATGACCTTCAGCGCATACGCCAATAGGTCCCCCGATACCTCCTCATGGGAGATGTCTTGTACTGACGGGGCATCGACACCATTTTACATCTATGTGTCACTCACGACCAAGCAGAACAAGCCCTCAATGATTGTCATGGAGGTGGTTGCAGCAGACACCTATCTAGAATGGCCACTACCAAAAAATTCCTACGAGAAAGATATTTTTGGCCCTCCCTATTTCACAATTTCATTATAGCAGTCGAGATGAGAGCAATGCTAGAGCTTCGGTCATAAGCAAAGAGCCCCTCCCACTCCTCTACACCCTATCATCGTTGTCGTCCACTTTTGTAAATGGGGAATTCACTTCATGAATTGCAACCCCACATCATCGGGCAATCATAAATATATCATAGTGGCTGTTGATTATTTCACCAAGTGGGTAGAGGCCATGCCCACATACGACAACATCACAGAAATCACTGCTCGATTTCTATTCAACCACGTGATCACCTAGTTTGGCGTTCCCAAAGAGTTAGTCTCCGACCGTGGGAAACACTTTGAGAATGAAGTGTTCGAAGAGATATCTCACCACCTCGGATTCACCCATGAATTCGCTTCACCATACTACCCCCAATCCAACGGATAGGTAGAAGTTGTAAACAAAGTAATCAAAACTATGTTACAACGCATGGTGAACAACCGTAAAACCAACTGGCACCATATGCTCTTTTCTTCCCTGTGGGCATACTGCATGGTTGTGAAGAATTCACTGGTTTCACTCCCTTCCACTTGGTATACGAGGTTGAAGCCATGATTCCCATATAATGTGAGATCCCGAATCTACATGCTGCCATCAAAATCCTCGATGATACCCTACCTCTAGAATAGCGTCTGGTACAACTAGAGCTCATCGATGAAAACTAAAAATGGTTGCTGCAACACAATGAGGCCCATAAGAAACGAGTAAAAGCATTATTCGACCGCCACATCAAACCTCGCTCATTCAACGAGGGATAATTATTCCTTTGCTATGATGTCACAAAAGAAGCCCTAGGTCCAGGAAAGTTTGAAACATTGTGGAAATGACCCTAGATCGTAAATATTCCCTCCTCAAGGGGGTATACATATTCACAGAACTACATGGGACATACCTTAGCAACCCTGTCAATGGCCTTTACCTCAAGAAATTATATCCATAAGGGCAAAGAAAGCCCTACCCTAGAGACAATGTGCACAAACCCAACCATTTTAAAGAATTTTGACCAGAATACTTTCTAACAAAACACACTCGAGTGTCACAATGGATTACCAACCCGAAGCTTATTTTGGATTTTTCGACAGAGCTTCATGATGGTCTCAGATTTTGGCAGAAGCAGCCTGGGTCATCTATCACCCTGACCGATCACCACTCTGCACCAACAATGTGTATATTGGTTCAGTAACAAACAATCAGGAATAATATGATGTTGTTATCAGACTTATGTGCAACTCCCTTAATCAAAGCATACACCATATTCATGTCTACCTTGATTCCCAGTTATTAGTGTCGTAGTTAAACCAAACATTTGAGATAAGAGATTCACATTTATTTAGGAAATATTTGTGTGTAAAAAGATTAAGCAGACAATTTGACTACATTACATTCACACATGTACCAAGGAGTTAAAACCAAACAGTTGATTGCATAGCTAACAATATTCTAAAATGGAATGCATATTGAATAAATCATTATACTTAAAAAATAAAAAAAAATAGACATCCAACAACATTACATATTCCATAAGAAGAAACAGGGGGCACACCATGTAGAGCTGCAAAAAATATCTCTCATATATATATCATGATGTATGTGTCTGAGTACAAAAAATTGTGTCTCTGACCCATCATTCAGCCCAAAAATATACAAACAATTTCGTCAAAAATAGGGGAAGCATCCTCATAATGGGTGCTTTCCACGTGTACAAAAAGACTCTAGGGCAGTGCTCCCCCAGGTGGGGCACCTGGACCCACTACTGCTCCTGGTACCACTACTGGAGTAGTCGTCAACACTGAGACTGCCACTCGATGTAAAAAAGGCCGATAGTCCCTCTCCCAAGCCATAAACATCTCTATCCACACCTCCTCGATGTCATCCACAAAGCCTCGAGAAGGCATCCCCTAGGTCAAGCGGTCCAGTCGATCCCAGGCATCCTCCAGAACTAACACCCGCATGATCAGCTCAACAATGCGAGCCTCCACTGAATCAGCACGTGCTACCTCTGCATCGACACAAGCTCGTTCAGTTGCAGCCTCGACAACAGCCGAGATATTGCCTTCCCCCGAAGGGCAATCCCCACCACCAAGTCCACCACCCTAAGGCTATGCAGGATCTCCTCCTAGCCCCCCACGAGCTCCCCGAGGTCTCCTAAGAGGACCATGGCCGACCAATTGAGCCATGGGGCGACCAACCTTGCCAACATCTACAAGAGTAACCAAAAATATGTCTGTGTTACCATAAAAACACATAAAAACATATATACTCAAACAAATGCAGAAAACATAAAAACATACGTATTTTCCCCCAAACGTAGCCAGGAGGGAAACCCATCTTTGGATCCCCCTGAAAGCCCATCCCTGCATATGGGAATGGAAGAAACATCTAGGGGTTGGCCTCAAACCAGGCCTCCGTCATGGCATTCCAGTAATGCCCCACCCTACCTCCACCTCCTTGCGGCATCACGGGAGCCCACCTTCTCATGCGAGGCTCTCGTGGCCCCCCAGCAGACACTGCCACCACCGGTCTCAACAACACCACCTGCTTGTACATGATTCTACATAAAATTTTGGCATACACAAATAGCTTTGATCCATCCCGGATCTTGAAAATTTGTGCCACCATCCCGTCATAGTAGAAATGGGAAAAATCGAAAAAGTGCCCGGCCCTCAGCCAGGGCAAGACTCCAACCTGCGGGCCCGATGCCCGATGTGGATCCGATGACCCTGCAAGTCACATGATAGCTGCCAAAGTACACTACTCATCCAAGTCTGTCACCGAGGAAAAGGCTATGCACCCCGCCACAGTGATGTGCCTAGAACCTCTCAAAATCCACCCTCCTAGAAGGAAGTGGATACCGCAATGCCTCACCCTAAGGAAGTAGCCCAGTCACAAAGTATATATCCATCTCAAGACGAATAGAAAGGTCAGTCCCATGCAGCACAAACACATTGCGCTACCTGTTCCAATGCTCGATCAAGTAACGCAACAGTCAGTCCTGTAACCGAAGAAGGTCATTCTCCATAAAATTTAGGAGAACCCATTGTGCCAGCTGTTGGCACGCCTGACCATCAACAACTAATGTAGTATGGAGCTTGGGCCAATATCGCTCCCTCCACAACATCCTGTCATCCAAATAGGAACCCATCAACAACATAAAAACATCAAAAAATAGGCAAAATGTCCAAAAATTTGGACAAAAGCTGCGTCGGCCTTCCGCGCGCCTATCCCTCAGACATGCGCATTGAAGGCACGGCTTTATTTTTCACAGGTACGCAAAAGGTGTGCCCAAAGATGAGAAAAGCGCACCTAAGGCGCGCAAAACCTTAATTTTGAGCGCAGAAGGTGTGTTGTTACCCTGATCGCCTGCGCAATTTAGGGTAAAAATGGCTCAGAATCCGTACAAACCAATTTTGTACGGACCTCGGCACCCTCAAATTGAAAAAATTTAAATGCAGGACATTATGGAGTTTACCAGGGCATGATATCGCTAATCCCTGGTGCTCAGGCTAACCACAATGGAAAGAACTGCTCCACAGAAGCCTCTGACCTCTCAAAAACTCAACAAGCATAAATGAATTGAATTAGGGCCATATTCACCTATATATCACCCTTTTCAAAAAAATTGGAGGACCATAACGAGAGCTGAGAAGGTTCGATCTCTGAACCGAAGGCAGCACTGTGATCAGCAGTCCATAACAAATAAAGGTGATGCCACATATTCGCACTACCGAAAAAATAAATTTTCAGCGCCGGTAGGTATGCCCTCTCTCATCTTCTTGTTAAAGCACATGTCTTTCAATAATATTTGATAAAGAATATGCTTTTACTTGAGGTAGATGTTTTTGCAGGTAGTACGCAAACCATCCACAACTCCATCCACTTAAAGTCCCAAAGGAGGTATCATTCTACACCCAGCATGATAGAGTCCCAGAAAACTCTACATATTCTGACATCATTTCTCCATTAGAAATTAACCATAGGTTCCACATATATGACCATTTTTATCATCACCTCACCCTGCACATGATAATAATTCTTGTTGATCAGTAGAGTCCCCCCACCCCCCCCCCCACCATGGCGCTCATCACCCAAAGTAGACCATATATCACAAAAAATAGTGACACCATGGCCATACCACTATAGTCTGGGAAGCACCTCATGCCCATTCAGTCACCATGCATAAGGTCAAGTTTTACCATATCAAATAAAACCCCTTTCCTAGAAAACTAGGTTGTACAAGTAGATCAAAAGCACACTACCACGCCTCGCATTTGGCCCACCATACCTCCATTAGCATAATCCCATCTGTGATAATTTTTCATCCACTTCATCAACCTCACACATGATACCAAACAATGGGGCCCCCACCCTCATCAAAACAACTTCTTCACATCATCAGTGAGCGAACACTATCATGTTTTGGGGCACTCGTCTCTGTGTTTTGTACAAACCAAAACCCATTATTTTATTCTTTTTGTTAGTATGAATCTTAATCACAAGTGTACAAAAAAGGCTCACTTTATCCATGCATAAAAGACAGCCCTAACAGTAAAGATGGCTTCCAATATCTTTAGATCTGCAATTAGGTGAGCAAGATAAATGCTGCAAAAATCTAGATCTATGCATTAAAAGACATTAAGCAGTAAATGAAAACAAGAGTTGCTCCATGCATCCAATATACAAGACAATAATATGTTTAAACAATTTTGTATTTATGGCACCTGGAAGGAGAACATATAAGGATGTTACCAGTCCTCCTCAATGGGATGGGTTCTTGTAAGTCCTCAACACTTCAGATCTAAAATCCTTCTCTCTTGATGGTGTAGAAAACCCAGACAAAAATGGAACTCAAAGGGAGCTCATAAGAAAAATGGTAGCAAAATATGACAATGATGGTGGATAAAATTCAGACCAAAAGTATAGATCCAGAGTGTTCTCTAGGCAACAGAAGGTAGTGAATGAATGGAAAAACCCTTCTATTTATAACAAAATATTGAGTTAATCTAGATACTGGTGCATTGTAATATTCCATATGGGGAAAACAGGCTCAGTAGGGAATATATTGAGATATTCCACTATGGGATCATAGTATTATGGGGAAACATACCAGCAACTTCTAAACCATAGATAGACTGGTAGGGCATTTACTGGTTATGTCACCTCTAAAGAGAGGGTGAAAACCAGAGGCTTCCTGGCCCGTTCCAAACTCTATCTATAGAAGACTGATGAAACACAACAAGTGTGGAAATGATACACTCCTCTTAGATTTTCCTTCCCTTGGGAACCTTATATCTACATATCTAAAGAGTGGATCCAAAGAGAAGCAAAAACCAAACAAATGAGAAGAGGGAAATTCCACTTCTGGAAAAAACTGCAAGAGGCTCAATGGTAACACTGTATAAGAAAAATGGTGCAATAGTAACACTACCCAGGGCTTGGTTCCCTTATTATAGACTTTGTGGGACCTCCATGCTAAATTTTAGGGAAAAAAAATGAGTTTAAGGGCTTTATACAGATCTCCCACAAAGCTGACTAGTTAAAAATCAGCTAAAGAGAAGAGCTCATTGAATGAAGAAGAACCCACTTCAGAATTATGAAGTTTCAGCAGAAAATCACTAGGAATCAGCCATCATACATTTATTATAGTATGTCAGTATAAAATTATACTTTTAATGGAGTTCCTTAAGAAGTACAATGAATTGCATGAGGAAATAAGAATGAAATCTTCAGAAATAGGAGCTGCAATATATGTAGAAAGTGCAGAAATGAATAGACATCGTTCCTCTAAGTGTGCTTCAGTAGTATAATGTTAGAAATTATATATACAACAGATTCATGGCTGAAACATCAAATCCATACCAGATCTAGAAACTACTCAGCCTTCTAATCAAGATCCCCTTGGGGGTTTTACAAAATATTGCACAAGAAGATGTAGATCTAGCTTTTAATACACTGAACTGCAAAAAGCTTCAGTAATTTATGAAGATCAATTTATTCATAATTTACATCAGATATGAACATGGGATATCAGCAAGCTACTTCATAAATCTCAAGATGAGAGGTAAGCCTCAATCATCAGAAATCAAGTACAATGATAGATCTAGATAATGGAGAAGAAGTACATGAGAAATAACACAGATATCCAAGGAGACTGTGCAGTAGCTTAAGAATACTAGTACAACAGATGTAATATATAGATTTGAGATAAAAATACAATAGAGATCCTCTTCTGGGTGATCACAAGGCACCCTCCCTGAGAGGAGACTCTAAAAACAACTAGATCCTTGCATATCTAGAATCCCACTTACTACACTTGCATCAGCAGCAAAATCCTCAATGAGCCAGTGCTGTCAATACAGGCATAGCTTGGCCTCCAACCTGATAGTGGTTCAATCTAGCTCACTTACCTCCAAGAGCTACTCAAAGAAGGATATAGGATTCCTAAATAGGAAATCCTCTCTTTCTCTTTCTAAACAAAAAAGAGAAATGGAGTTGCCTTAGCAAGCTCAGAAAATGAAATATTATCAACAACCTCCTCATGAGCCTTCATCCTCCTTTTATAAAATGTGAGTCTCTTGGAAAACCCTAAACCACTTTCCTCTTTTGGTTCCTTTCACACTTGGAAACCCCTTCTAGAACTGCACAGTCCATCAAGGAGGTTCATTGAACCTAGATAGCGCTATTGACTTGGTCAAATAGGATATCCTTTGGTGGTATTGGCCCTTTCACACCTGCAAGATTTTATTTCAATGGCCTAATTATGCCTCTTTTCACATAGGCACTGATTTATTCTTGATTTGCAAGAGGATTAGACATTCTCCCTTAAAATTTATTCATTAATCATGAAATACAAAATGAATAAGGCAAAATTAATGTTCCAAATTAGCTGAAGCTAATTTAGGAACATTACAGTCTCCCCCTCCCAAATGTTTCTTGTCCTCAAGAAACTGCAAGGGTGCTGCAAAAATCCTTCTTCTTCTCTTGTCACCCCCCCCCCCTTCAAATATTCTCCTCCATTGTTTTGAATTTTCTGCAATATCTTTGTCTTCCCAATGGTCCTTCTTTAAGATGCAAGTTTTCCCTTGATGAATAAACTCAAAGGCTCTCATCATGAAGAGATGGAAGGTTGTTGTGGAAACCTTCTTGCTGATCCATGGCCTTCTCAAGAGAGAAGTGATGTCTACCATGGGGTTTTCATGATCTATGAAAAACTCCCATCCCCATGCCATCATCAAAATGAGGTGGATTACCTCCAAGCTTGGAAATCCATAGAAGATCTCCTCCCCAATACAAGTGAGAGGCACGTCACCAACCAAAATATGGCTCACTAAGTGATCTATCATAGTGGCCATACAAAATCTCATTCTCCCATGGAAGCATGCAATGCAAAAATAATGGGGAACTCCTTCCCCCAAGGGCACATTCAACAAGTGTGCCTTTCCTCCAACTATGCCCCCAACAAATATAAGGACATATTTAGCTTGTGGGATCATGATTAGAAGCACGATAGCTGCCATGTGTGATAGATAAGAAGGAAGATTCTCCCTCATGTGAAACCAGTGCAGTTTTACCCTTAACTACCATAGAATAAGATATGGAAAGTGCCTCCCCCAACACTTGTTTGCTGCCTCATGTCTTTGGAATGCTTGGAGAATGTACATCATGGTTGGTGTAAAAGGATTACACCAAGAGGAATATGATAGCTTCCCAAGGTTCTCCAAGGAATGACCTGCATCAACACAATTCATGGCCTTGAATGGCCCATGAAACCCATCATACTTAGTGCCCCATCTTGGCACCATGCCCTGAAATCAGTGTCAGAAAAATATAAGCATATAGGAGATGCAAAATAATGCTCAAGAGGATGAACCTCTATATATACTTGTTTTACATCAGTGGGGTAACTCATGGATGAGTTCCCTCTAACACTCAAAGAATGAGGAGGTGTGAATGGTGGCCCCTCCCAAGAGCTATGTTCTTCCTCCTCTACCAATTAGTTCATGCAATTCTTCATATGAGAGTACACATATTCTTTGTATCCTTCCGATATGAATCCACCCAAGAGAGTATGATATGCTTTGACAAAACCAGTGGGTTTGGAAAGCAGGATTTCATAGATGGCATCAAACAATCCTTCCTTGAGTTTGGAGTCACTAGTCAAAAGAATAATATTATAGAAATAGATGACTCCATCTATCACCTTGAACCTTTCATCCTTTACTTACCCTTTAAGAACCCCCCATGTGAAAATGTCCTTGGAGTATTCCATCTTGAGTTTGGAATCCCAAAAAGGATCCAAGCTCTCCAAGAATGACAACATTGTAGAGGTTTGGAATGCAGCCCTTGTCTTTTCATGGCTCCCATATTTGACATCCTTGATATCAAAATCACATGTTGGAGCATCATATTCTTCCTTTTTATGCCCCATTTGCAGTTTTTCTTGCACAAGACAGGATTGGAGCATATGGAAATCAACTTCCCCTTTGAAAGTCCTTGTTTTCCAAAACTTCCTCCTTTTGGCCCATGTATACAAGAGGGTTAGGATCCCCTTGTCAT
The DNA here is from genome assembly GCA_034641835.2 of Pinus albicaulis. Taxonomy (NCBI): domain Eukaryota; kingdom Viridiplantae; phylum Streptophyta; class Pinopsida; order Pinales; family Pinaceae; genus Pinus; species Pinus albicaulis. The sequence continues at coordinate 449,884 of JAXQQM020084590.1, read as the reverse complement.
CATCATAAATCTACTTTGTGAATGAAGAGATCACGGGCTGCCCCAAATATATGGAGTTTCCATGTGCCCTCATTCTCATGCCATCATAGATCTTTGATTTCTCCTTTCTCAGCGCAGATATCTGAGTAGGAGTTTGCAATGTTCCTTTCAGGAAACTGCTCATCTCTCTCTTGAATGCTTGAGAGATTCTTTGCATTGTGCTAGCTTCTCCCAAGGCTCCGTCCTTAGCCAAGTATGCATATGAAACCCATAGATTAAGGAACACTTTATATTTCCTCCTATCAAGAGGTACTCCTAGTAGAGGACGTCCTTGCAAAGAGGTGTCAAGGCATAGAGTAGAATGTTGATGCAGGCAGATAGATTTGTCCCTACCTTCAATGCATAATTCCTCTTGCCTTCCTTGTACTTCCATGTTATGAAGTAGAGAAGGGTTCATGCTTCCCACCATGTGATTCTCTTCCTCCTCTTCTACCTCCCCTATCTCCAAGACCTCATCATTGATCAATGATAGTGCATGCTCCTCATGCATGAGATCCTGTGGGACTCTTTGCAAGAGTGCAAGAGTTCCTTCTTTTGGAGAAATTGCTCCAACCTCTTCCTCATGAAGTGCTTGAGATGCCCTTAAGGTGACTACGTTCTCATCTCCCACTTCCTCCTCCTCCTCTTAAATAACTGAAATTGTCCCATCATCAATGAGAGACAATATATCTTGATCAACTATTGAAGGAGAAGCCTTCATGCTTTCCTCTTGAGATGAGGACTCTTCACCAATTGGAGATCTTGCCCTTGGCAATGCATCAATCAAGCTCACACCTTCTTTTTCCCCCTTCATGAAGGTATCACTGGTAAAATGCTGAAGATCTGATGATATGGCTGAGTGCTCATATCCATGAGATGAGGATTCAGAATTGTTCTCATGCACAACTCCTGTAGATCTGATTGGAAGATCTTCTTTTTGAAACTCCTTGGGAGCTTCATTGTTGCTTCCCTTTTCTTCTTGCACATCATCCTTGGGGAGTTTCTTCTTAAATATGAATAGAGATGAGAGTAATATCATCCTCTCCATGTTTTCCTTGCCCTTGATTTCACTAATAGCTTGATCTCACAGGTGGAGCCAGAGATCATGCTTTGATACCACTGTAATATTCCAAATGGGGAAAACAGGCTCAGTAGGGAATATCTTGAGATATTCCACTATGGGATAATAGTATTATGGGGAAAAATACCAGAAAATTCCAAACCAGAGATAGATTGGTAGAGCATTTACTGGTTATGTCACCTCTAAAGAGAGGGTGAAAACCAGAAGCTTCCTGGTCCGTTCCAGACTCTATCTATAGAAGACTGATGAAACAAAACAAGTGTGAAAATGACATAATCATCTTATAGTTTTATTCCCTTCAGAACCTTAGATATGCAGATCTAAAGAGTGGATCCAAAGAGAAGAAAAAACCAAACAAATGAGAAGGGGGAAATTCCACTTCTTGAAAAAACTACAAGAGGCTCAATGGAAACACTATATAAGAAAAATGGTGCAATAATAATGATTCCTAGGTATGGGTTCCCTTATTATAGGCTGTGTGGGACCTTCATGCTGAATTTCAGGAAAAAAAAATGAGTTTAAGGGCCTTAGAAAGATCTCCCACAAAGTTGACTAGTTAAAAATCAGCTAAAGAGAAGAGCTGATTGAATGAAGAAGAACCCACTTCAGAATTGTGCAGTTTTAGCAGAGAATCACTTGGAATCAGACATAAGACATGTATTAAAATATTTCAGTAGAAAATCAGACTTTTAATGGAGTTCCTTAAGAAGTACAGTGAATTTAATGAGGAAATAAGCAAGAAATCTTCAGAAATAGGAGCTGCAATATATGTAGAAAGTGAGGAAATGAATAGACAATGTCCCTCTAAGTATGCTTCAGCAGTATAATGTTAGAAATCAGATATACAATAGATTCATGGCTGAAACATCAGATCCATACCAGATCTGGAAACTACTCAGTCTTCTAATCAAGATCACCTTGGGGTTTTTACAAAATATTGCACAAGAAGATGTAGATCTAGCTTTTAATACACTGAACTGCAAAAAGCTTCAGTAATTTATGAAGATGAATTTATTCATAATTTACATCATATATGAACATGAGATATCAGCAAGCTACTTCATAAATCTCAATATGAGAGGCAAGCCTCAATCATCAGAAAGAAAGTACAATGATAGATCTAGACAATGGAGAAGCAGTACATGAGAAATAACGCAGATATCCAAGGAGACTATGCAGTAGCTTAAGCAGACTAGTATAGAAGATGTAATATGCGAATCTAAGATCAAAATACAATAGAGATCCTCTTCCGGGTGATCACAAGGTACCCTTCCTGAGAGGAGACTCTAAAAACAACTAGATCCTTACAGATCTAGAATCCCACTTACTACACTTGCAGCAGCAGCAAAACCCTCAATGAGCCAGTGCTTTCAATAAAAGCATAGCTTGGCCTCCAACCTGATAGTGGTTCAGTCTAGCTCACTTCCCTCCAAGAGCTACTCAAAGAAGGATAGAGGATTCCTAAACAGGAAATCCTCTCTTTCTCTTGCTAAAAAACAAAGAGAAATGGAGTTGCCTTAGCAAGCTCAGAAAATGAAATATTATCAACAACCTCCTCATGAGCCTTCATCCTCCTTTTATAAAATGTGAGTCTCTTGGAAAACCCTAAACCACTTTCCTCTTTTGGTTACTTTCACACTTGAAACCCCTTCTAGAACTGCGCAGTCCATCAAGGAGGTTCATTGAACCTAGACAGCGATGTTGACTTGGTCAAATAGGATCTCCTTTGGTGGTCTTGGCCCTTTCACACCTGCAATATTTTATTTCAATGGCCTAATTATGCCTCTTTTCACATAGGCACTAATTTATTCTTGATTTGCAAGAGGATTAGACGTTCTCCCTTACAATTTATTCATTAATCATGAAATACAAAATGAATAAGGAAAAATTAATGTTCCAAATTAGCTGAAGCTAATTTAGGAACATTACATGGATAATTAAAATATTATTAACCAATCAAAATCCAACTTTTATGGAATATTTTTATTATATTTATTGGAGGGAAAAAGAATTTGACTTGGGTCAAATCCCTTTATTTATAAATAATAAATAAGTAAATTATTTATTTATCATTTTAGGGATGTGGTTGAGTAATAATAAAATAAATAATGATTTGTTTAATTATTAACGAATGGTTTAGTCAAATTTAACAAGGAATATTATTTAAATAAGGTTTAAATAATTATTCCTAGAAAATAATAAGATAAATAATAATTTATCAAATTAATTTTCATGTTTTGGGTTAAATATGACCAGGAATATTAATTAAACTATTGTTTAGCTAATTATTCCTTGAGGAAAATAAAAAAAATGTGGATTTGTTTAATATTTCCTCATGGGGTTTCCTATTTAAACCATAAAAAACTTAATAAATGTGGTTACTAAGTTATTTTTCATAGTGAAAGAAATTTTACTTAGGGTAATATTGGTCTTACATGGTGTACTTAGGTCCATCTAAGAGTAACACGTTAGATGACCAAAAAAATGGTGTAATATATTGCCCCAAAGCATGCGAGCGTTAGGAGCTAATCGTATGACTGAAGTACGTTGTAAGAACTCAATCACTAGACATCAAAGGGGAAGTCAGAGAGAGAGAAATATAAGGTAGACCAAAGCACTAGAGGACTAGACCCTAAGGAGGTGAGACTTACAAGTGCGACAAGTCTCTTTTATGAGTGAGTACATGTGCTATAGGCAGCAGGGGAGGCATACCTATGCCCACCAAGACAAAGTACAAAGAATAATGTGTCCAGTAAACAAGGGACTGAACTATATAGTACATAATGGCATAAACATGAGCTAGATAAAAATATGATAATGGATCCGACATACATGTTGTGCCTGGGATAAAAGCTAGGACTTATACAATAATATTTGAGTACATGAGATACAAATACAACCCAAATGCCCCTGTAAATAGGAAAGGGCTCTAAAAATCTGACTCATACATGAAAAAAAAAAGGCGCTACAAGCAACTGAGGCTGACATCATCAAATCTATGGAGCTGCATCAAAGGTTGTATTGAAAAGGTCATCCTAGCATGTGGGGGGCTACTTGTAGGGCCACCCCCTCATGAGGGTTGAAACATCTCACACACACCCGGGAATCACCGGTATCATCTGCTGCATCACTGAACCATCAAGTATACAGATCTCGACCATGTTGAAAGGAGTTGGAGCTGAGAAACAATCAAGTCAAAGGGCAATAAAGAGTCCCTTTGCCTGATCCAAGGCATCGAACAAGAGTGGAATCCAGAACCAAGGTACACCGCTCTCTAGACCCATCTTCTAGAATGAATGATATGATGTCAATAGAAGGAGGTCTTCCATAGGTGAGGAAATAAGGGATCCTCAACTAAGGCATGAGAGAAAATAGTAGAGCGACTGACAGACTGACACCAGGGATGATGATGAAATGGGGGGTACTGAGTAGCGGACGACTGACTTCCCTTGTTAGAGAATAAAGGGCATGGATGACCTGGCAACGAATGCCACAATATCATAAGGGATAGGGGACAGTAGGACTGAAGGCCATAATGTACGACACGAGAGATAAATCAAGAAATGAAGGATGGAGGACTATAGTGGGATACAACAGGATTTGGGATAGACTCCATGGATGTGATGATGACTCAACTCGGATGCTCTGAACAAGGGTGACTTGATGATGCTACCACACAAAAAGGGTCCAATGGGGACCAGAAAAACATGAGTACAAGATGGTTACTCACGAATAAAATAAACATGAGCATGGACAAGTATGGAGGCAAAGTGGTGCCCCAAGTACAAGTGTTGCAAGTGAAGAGATTTGATTTTGGGGAGTGGTGAAGTGACCCTTCATGGACAAAATGTGTCCTAGTGAAGTATCAAATCACAAAATACTAACAGATACCCATTTGAGGGCTCAGTGAGAGATTTCCAACGATATATATGGTTTGTCAAACTGAGCTACGGTTTGGTCACAACAGGTGAAAGAAAAATCAGGGGTTTCTCTTTTAATAAGGCATTTTCCCTCCAAATTCACTCATTTTCATGTGGAGCTATGGTGAATGTAGAGCGAAGCGAAGGCCCTAAATCTTGCGGCAAGCATAGCGAACAAACCGACTGTTGGAATCGAGATCCGTCAGTTGCAGATAAGAGGCATAACTCTACTCTTTCATTTTAGTGGATTTAAAGTTCAGTTTAGGCACCCAAAGCTCATGGAAAAGCCATGTTGCACTTTCTGGGGTCTGTTCTACGACCTGGGTAGCAGGTACTGGGCATAAAACTGCAACCTATCCCAGGAAATGAACTGAAAACTGCGACCTATTAGAGAAAGGAGGTTTCAGTGTTGTTTTTTACTGAGATCTAGGATTTTTATGGTTGAGGGGCATATGTGCCCCCAAGCATGTTATGGTCATGCCAAAATGTATTTATAAAGGGGGAATCTAAACACATTTTATGATGTGGTGTGCCATTTTTTTTCGTTATGGTTATGAAATTCGAGAAAGGGAATGGAGGATTACCAATCTCTTTTGGTACTACATATATGAAGGAAATGGACTTAAGTTTCTAGGTTGGCATACATGGTGTCACTATCCCAAAGAGTGGATTTGGAGATAATGAACTGGTTCTCTCCTAGAAAACCCATAGGTTGGTCAACAAAAATGTCTAATGGACTGGGTTGTTGATGTAAGATGAAGGAATGATGAGGGGTATCATCCCTAGAGTGATTTGAAGTGATATGGGACTCTAGAGGTTCTTCTAAATGGGGAAGAATAAAGGTACTAGAGTCGACACGACCAGATACACTAGGAGAGTTGTGGAGAATTTCTTCTCCTAGTCTCTCAAATATGGGTGCCCCCTTACCCAAACATTGGGTGTCAATGTAATGGCCACAAGGTGTATGTGGTTCGAATGCATGTGTTCAATGTAAGGGGGGATATATAAAGTCAGTGGTGGTGAGTAATTCCATAATTTCATCATCGTAATAGAAGATGGGGTGACTGGTGGAAGAAATACCACTTAACGCAGTGAAGCTACCTGACTCATCACCATGAGAAGAGAGGTTCACATGTGCATTGTCACAAGGGGTGACAGAAAAACAAGTAGATGAAGGATCCACCGATGTTGAGCCCAAGGTGATCGTTGAAGGGAGGTCAAGCGAAACAGAAGGGGAAGTCTGAAAGGGAGTTTCCACCAAGGGTTTCGTGGGTGATGATAGGTAGAGGATGGTGGCATGATCGATGACATCACACAAAGCACAAGGCTTTGGAGGCAGAGGAGGAGCAGGGTCATTTGGGGCAGCCTTGTCTTTTGATGCCCTCTTGCAAGCTTTTCCCTTCTTACCCGAAGCTGTTGTAACAGGAGAGGGTTCATGTTGAGGTGGATGAGGCACTATAGTAGCGGGAGAAGTCATGGGGACCGGTTGAAACAAGGTTAAAGCAAGATAAGGTTTGGGTTGACCAGGCGGGGTAGTGGCCAGGGGATCAAGGTACCAGACGGGAAACCCTAGGGTCAGGTTAGGAAGAGATAGTGTGGCCATGACAAGTATCGAGAACACTCTAGGAGGGGGAGCTAGGAACGGTATCTGACTGGAGGGGTAATGGCCAGGCGGGACGGCTGCAAGATGGTTAAGGGCTAGAGGAACCATTTTAGGAGGGTAGAGAGGCTCATGGATACTAGATGTAGGTGAAGGACCAGTAGGAGGGGGTCTAGAAGGCTGAATTGACGGGCTAGGAGTAGGCTACAGAGGGTGAGGTTGCTGACTAGCCAAAGCAGGCTGCTTGAGGGAAGCCCGAGATGATTACATCATGCAAAAATTTGATGAGTTGGGATCAGAGACAGGAGGAGGAATACCAGGGAATGTACCAAGAAAATATGAGTCTTTGTAGACTCCAAGTGAGACACTGGTTAAAGGATCGATAATTTTCTTATTGGCCACCAAAGAGATGATGGACTCAAGCGAGGTCTGAGACTTTGGTTCGTAATATGTCAAATGGGCAATGGTGACTATATTTCCATTATGAGGGAAGGAAATCTTGTGGTGAACCACACATGGGATAGCATACATCACATAGGTGTAGCTACAACCTAATAGAATGTCATAATCTAAGGGGGAATCAATGACTTCTACGTCAACGTAAATAGTTTTTCCCACAAGAGTAATAGGACAATTGTGGAATAGGCCAATGGGATAGGAGGCGTGGCCATCCCACGCTCGAAGAGTGATCATGGAAGGAGCCAACTCAGGTGATCTGAGTTGCTTCCAAACCGAGGCGGATATCACATAGGTGGATGCCCCCTCATCAATGATGCACCAGGAAATGTTGGCATTCCAGATCTTGACTGGGATTTGGAAGGCGACGGAAGTAGGGAGAGGAGGATGTTCTGATCGGTCAACATCGAATATGATCAAGTGATCATCGGAAGGATCTATAGTGCCCATGGCAGATAGTATAGATTTTCATTGCGAAGGGCACGACTGGAGGAGTTCCAGTGTTGAGATGACAGTAGGAGATTGTGCCAAATCATCTACTATACTCTATGAATGGGCAGCTTTTCCAGAAGTAGCATTTCGGAATAGTGGTCCCTTAAGGATCTTGGTATGAAACTCTACCTTAGGATGATGGATCTGCAAAGGACCATTAGTTGTTGAAAGAGGCTCTATAGAACCTAAAGAAGGTGGCTCGGGGATAGACGTAGCGGGAGGCTTGTTGTACTAATGGAATCGAGTCTAAAGGTTGAGGTCTACAGTTATAGGTTGGTCATAGTTCATTATGAGACTATGGTAATCATAGGTACCAGATGGAGGAGGTTGAGTGGCCACCTGACCTTCAGGTGGTTGGGTAGCCACAAATCCTTACTGAGGGAAAGGAGTAGAAAACACAATCGACTAACTAGGCACAGCACTGGGAGGGACAGAAGGGGAGGCTTTTTGTCCTCACAATGTTGCTTGAGACTCCCACATTTGCTTCATCTGTGGTAAAAGAGGACAATCATGTGTGTAATGACCATAAACACCACAACAAGAACAAGGCTTATTCGTGCGAACATGCCTATCCTGCTTGGGCTAAGTGCCCTATTGTCGGTTAGCAGTGTTAGGTGCATTATTTTGAGGATTGGGTCTAGGATTACTGGGGGCATATTGATTTTGAGTGCCTTTCCTCTTATTTTTGGAAGGAGGAGGATTAGTCGCGCCCTGCTGTGCATACATCTGCCCCTGAGGGGGTGATGGCTGCTGTTGCGGGGGTTGAGAAGGCAAGGGAGGCAAAGGTGATAATGCTTGAGGAGTTGGAGCACCAAGCTGTGGATACAGATAAAAATGAGGTTGGGTAACATTGTGGTAAACAAGAGGTTGGGAAAAATGAGGTGGCATGTTGTATCCTAGATACATGCTACTGGGAGGGGGAAAAGTGCAGGATGTGATGGCCCCTCCCTGAGGAAAACCATAGCCCGTGGGAGGCTGAGCGTATGGATGAGAGAGAGCTCCAGCGATACCATCGGCAGCGCGAGATTCCCCCGATACATTGGCACCATCGGGTCTAGGAATATCATGTAGAATAGTATAAACATAACCTGGCTAAGTGTAGATCAGGTCATATTTTAATGCAATTTGGAGAGCGACTTCTTTGGTTTGAGGGAAATGTGATGTGACATCTTTGCCTATATCAGGAAAAAGAGATCTAGGGAACCAGTCGATGTAGACATGGTCTTCGAAGGTAGGGGCTCGACATAGGCTCTTTCTTCTCTGCCAATCCTGGACATGATCAGATAGACAAGTCATGGACGATTGACAGAAAGAAGTCAAAAGTTCGGTTCCAGTGTCATAACGAAGGGGAAGCTTGAAATAAGACAGAAAATCCTGGGCAAGAGTTGCAAAGGTGGTATGAGAGGATGAGGCCTGATCCATATACCACATAGAAGCTTCGCTAGTAAGTGTATGTTGGAACAACCAAAGATGGATAGAGTCATCAGTAATGGAGTTAGACGAACACCACATGTGGAAATATCGAACTTGATTTGTGGGAACTTGTCCAACAAGACCTTCAAACTTGGGGATGTCAAAAGGGATCTTGGTCAACACAACAGGCCAACTAGCGTCATGGTGTATAGGGTCATTGATCATCTGGTTAAAATCGGGAAGACTAAGTCTCGCCATATATGGGAGTAAGGGAGCAGCCGGGGTAGTTCATGTTGCGGTCCCACTAGTAGTATTCCCAGCATTAGCGCTAAGGCTACCACTAGCGTTAGGTCCTGAACCAGACATGGTGAAGGTGAGAGGGGGGATAACCGGGGGTAGAACCAAAAGGGTAACCCAATGAATCAGAAGAGGAGTCAGAGTGCGGACTCAGTGAAGGACTAGCTCGAATCCTACGCAGAGGAGTAAGTCTTTCTATTGGAAAATGAGGAAGAACGCCAAGAAGTCTCTAGGATAAATGCCTTGGTGACGCAATGGTGAAGGCATAAACGCGACACAAAGCGAAAAGAGACCAACAAGGGTGAAGAGTTGCAGGATCAACTAATTACAATGTCAAAGAAAGGGTAGAGAGGTGGAGGATCAATTGATTTCAATGTTTAAAGTATTTTCTTAGTAGTGGTAACCAAGTTCTTCTTCACTTACGGTGTGTGTGTTAAGTGTGTAAATTTTAATTTTTAAACCCAGACGTTTGTAGAGAAAAATAAAAAGTGTGTTGTATAACTATAAATAAACTTGTAGATAACAGGATATGAAACTGAAATAACATAAAATAAATAGCTAATAATACATTAATCTAAACCCAAGGAGGCGAGCCTCTCAACAACTAGTCTGTAGGTGGGCAAAAATCTAGTCAAAACACACCAAAATAGATAATAGATCTAAGGTCAGGAGGGAAAGAGATCTAAATGTCATATCTGCTGGAAATAAGTGTAGAAAAATAGCAAAAAAATCAAAGGAAAAATTGCTATAAATGAGGCGGCGAAAGGCTATATCCTAGAGGGAAGCAGAGGGGACCCTATAGGAAAACCCAAAAAAAACTGAAAAGAGGTGTTTTCAACGGATAAATAGCTAATCTAAAGTGGATCTGAAGGTAAGGTATTAGATCTGAAAAATGGTTGAACACTCTGAAATTTCAAACAACTTGCATCAACTAAAAATATTCCACAAAAGGTGGAGGGTACTGAAGCCCTAGAAGGCTAGGTTCCCACTTAGATGAGTAAAACAGAACAAGTATAGGTCCAAAACAGGCAGAGACAGAGGTCAGACAACCTTGAACAGAGGCCCAGACAAACCCAAATTTTTTTTAGAAAAACTCCCGCAAAAATTCCAGGTCACAGTTTCTGACCTAATTTCTGCAAAGGTCGTAGGTTTTGGCCTGTTTTCTACACCCTGGAGGTTCAGGTCAGATGTTTTGGCCCAAAAAGTGCAACCTGCACTTCTGGCACTATCGGGAGCAGGTTTCAGAAGAATGTGTCATCTCAGCTATGGCTAATGCCTGTCACCTGTGCAATAGGTCTGAAAACACATGGAAGTTAGAATTTTTAATGTTTTATGGCTTTATAGGTTAAAAAAAACATCAATAAAATCAAAACAAGAAGTTGAAGAGAAATCCTAGGGTTTGAAGCAGCTGGATATGCAGGGATCTGAAAAACGACAGAGGTCGTAATCGTAAACCCGTGTGGAGTCGCCAGTTGTTAGTATGAATCTTAATCGCAAGTGTATGAAAAAGGCTCACTTTAGCCGTGCATAACAAATAGCCCTAACAAAAAATATGGCTAACAATATCTTTATATCTGCAATCAGGTGACCAAGATAAATGTTGTAAAAATCTAGATCTATGCATTAAATGACATTAAGCAGTAAATGAAAACAAGAGTTGCTCCATCCATCCAATAGACAAGACAAGAATATGTTTAAATAATTTTATATTTATGGCACCTAGGAGGAGAACATAGAAGGATGTTACCATTCCTCCTCAATGGGATGGGTTCTTGTAAGTCCTCAGCACTTTATATCTAAAATTCCTCTCCCTTGATGGTGTATAAAACCCAGACAAAAAGCAATTTTACTTAGGGTAAAACTGGTTTTACATGGTGTACTTAGGTCCATCTAATAGTAACAGGTTATATGACCAAAAAATGGTGCAAAATTTTTGGTAAATATATGAAGACCACAAATGGTGCACACTCATTCATTTTTCTCCCATGGCAGTAGTCCCTGACCACCCTTCGTCGGAGTATACCACCCTCAAGAAAAAGCCACTATGACATTCATAACAAGTTTATACCCACCCTGGAAGTCCTACGGACTCCAGGGATTTCCCCATCAGAAATAGTTATGACTACTTCCAAGCTACTTTTTATACTCCGAATTTGGGCCACTGAATCCCCATCATCATTTTTCAGTCACCCCTCACCACCATGCCTATGTTAAACCCATCACACCCACGATCCTAATCCTCCATTTCAGTGACCCCCTCATTCGGTTAAGGCTTCTTTTTTGTCAACTTCAACACCTCTTTTCCAAAAAGGAAGCAGTACCTTGGATCTCCCCTCTCCATAAAAGGGACATCCTCAGGTGGCACTACAAGAGATGTCATTTCCCACAAATGTCATCGACCCTCCTTACACTTGAATACAGCACAAAATTTCAGGTCAAGATGGTATCGTACATTACAACCATTTCACTTTGATCAAATTCATCGAAGACCCTTGCCTTCATAAGCGTCTCTATTAATAATTTTTACGCGAGAATATCCCAGCACACACACCCATGTGTACAATGAGAATTTATATTCCATACCAAGTTTACGCATATGGGTACCACATTCTAGCTATTTCAAAGAAAATTTATATATATTGTATTATACCATTACTTACAGGGGTCCCACAAGACATGGTCATTCTTCGACCCGGTGCAAGGTGCCTCCAATTCTGAGCTACATACAGGTCTCTCTCTCTCTCTCTACACACAATATACATAAAAGAAACTATAATTTATTTCGGCTATACAGTTCTTCCTAGACCTCACACATTAGGGGACAACTGTTGTCACTGGAAAATATTAAAATCAAATATGAAATTATTTAATGTCAGGAAGAAGGATTCTATAGGGCAGAGAGAAATTAGAGAATCTGAAAGTATTTAAAAATATCTAAGGTCTAAGGAAAAATCAAATTGTGGACAAGAAGGACTAGCCAAATATGCTTTTGCGCGCAAAATCCTTCGATAAATGTTCCCTTGCATGCCTTTTGACCTGAAAAGCAAGCAATCCTGTGAGTGGTGGATGTCACTTTCCAGTACCACAAAGGCACACTCCAGGACATTGATTCCACACTTGAAGCCGCCTAAGGACAACCACCCAAGCCTCCTTAGGACATCAAGGGAGCACACAATGGAATCACCCTCCTCTCTTGGGTCACTGTTGGGTCAATTTACTATTGTAAACTAACGCAATTATTTGTTATTAACTAGGGTTAGTGGAACTTAGAAGCATCCCCGAAGTATATGGGTTTCAGTTGTGATCAATCCAGAATATGATTTATTCATGATTAGGGAAATGCATAATGAAAATATAAATCTAACTTAAACAATTTCTAAATTCAGATGTGTAATTAGAAGTAGAAGAATCTCCTAACTTAAGAGATTTGTTTGTATTTCTCTTAACAAGATTACCATGTGAATTAGAAATAAAAAACTACCTAACTAAACAATAGATTAAGATACATGAAGTAATAATTGAAGAGGCTCTTCACTGAAGAGGTCTTGATTGTCCTTCATCATATATTCATTTATCAGTAATGCTATTATTAAAAACAGAAATTTAGAAAAAGAAAGAAAGATGAATCTTAGTTTTTAGTCCCTTGATCATATAGAAGAAGTATTTAACTTTAAATACTGGGTTGACTCTTTGTATGCATAATAGAAACAAGAATAAGATCCATCAGCAGTCATGTAAAAGCATGTAAAGATGAATTCTAACTAAAAATCTTGATTAGATAGAAATAATGTTTAACTTTAATATTTTTTTGTCCTTTCATATGCAAGTGAAGAATGATCATTAGATTCATCAATACTCATAAATAATTAGCATAAACAAATTAAACATAAGCAAGCTAATTCAGAAATTGCAGCTACGAAATAAAATAAGAAGTGCACTTAGTTCGTTGTGGGGGCCCTCCACCCTTGCCTCGCACATTGAAGGTGAATTCAACTACTTAAGACTTCAATCAATCAACCAGCATATAACAACATCAAATATAGTAAAACAGATCTTCAATTATGTCTCCAAGTATTAGAAATAATAATAATAAGTCATACAAGTTCTACATATCAAAGGCTTCAAGGTTTGAGGCTTAAATAGATCAATTATCTAACAAACTCATCTAAAATATCTCAAGTAGTCATAACTATCCTTCTCCTATCATATCAAGTTGAATTCATCCATCAGATCCATCAAAATCTAGAAAATCCTACAAAATAATAGTTTTGACATAGTTTGTAGGGATCCTCCATAAAGACAGGTCATGTTTGACCGCCTTTAACTAGGCCTATTAAAGCTCGGTTTGACTGTACCAATAGGTGTACTCTTATTCTTGGTCCCTGAACCTTCTAGAAATGTATCCAACTCAAGCCCAAGTGTCATGCACATATTCAAACCATAATTCCATTACGAGAATTTCTGTTGTTGTCCAAAAATGCACTTAAATTTCAATTTTTACAAAAACATATAATAATTGAAAAACATAACTTAAGTACATGTATATGTATATTTGCGTCAATATAAGGTGGATATTATGGTGAATAGATGGATAATATGGCAAAATAAGGTGTATTTCATAAACAAAAAGAGATAAAAAACAAGGGCGAGCTTCTCCCCTAAACTGATGATCAAGCATGTCTTCATGCTTGCTTTTTCCTCTTTGACCTTCTGAGATTTGATGTTGATCCCATTCCTGATCCTGAAACTTCCTGTTGTGTTGAATATAGAAGAGAATCCATGTCTTTTTCATATTCTTCATTTTATATGGAGGTATTAACCTTCTGTTTCTCATACTCAGCCTTCCAGGAATTTTTCTCCTGAAGCCATCTGAATGCCTGTGTGTAGAGAAGATTTTTTTTGGCTTTCAACTTCTCCATTTCTCCACTTATATTCTCATTCTCCTTAAACAATTTCTCATTAGTTATTTTATAAGTTTCATTTTCTTCCTTCAGGTGCCTCTCCATGATTTTTCTCATTTCCAGGCTATTAGTTAATTCTCTAACTCTAGAAAGGTTTTGATATTCCTCCTTGGAATTTTTAGAAACTAAATTAGCTTCCAGCTCGTTATTTTCAAAATAGGAATCTCTTTCTACAGGATTTTCATACACTTTTTGTTGCAACCTCTCAAGGGTTTCATTTTCTTTTTTAGTTAAAGGAAAAGTTTCCATGACTTGCACTTCTAGTGCTACTGAATTCTTCTTTTTCTGTCTTCTAGAAATGGTTAAAAATGATGTCTCCCTCTCTATCATATTTGTCTCCTGATGTTTCTTTGACCTGGTTTTGGGATAAGAGGTGAATTAACAATACTTAGTATTTCCTATATTGGTTTAAGTTTGTTTTTAATGAATTGTTCTACAAAATTACTTTCAATCAGAAAATTTTCCCAAACCCTTCCCTTAACTTTCAGTTGATAGTCCACGAAGATTTTTATGAGCCCCTGGTGAATAATTTGGGCTTCTTTGGGCTTGGTCTCAGATTCTACACTCTCAATCATTTTCATCAATTTTTTGTAAAATAAGTAGGGTAGATTGATCCTTATATCTCCTTTAATGTGTTGTAGTAACTTGGCATGATAAAGGTGTACTACACTATGTCTGTTGTCACAAGTGAAGAAGTTATGAATAAGAAAAACTAGTTCTGCCCAAGGTTCATTGAACCACTCCCTTGGAATCCCCTTTGACCTATAAAAAGAACCCTTCATGTTTTTATCCAAGAAGAATGCCCAGCCCTTGGCTCTGAAATGAAATCCCTTATGGTATAGTTCTCCTTACGATGGCAACTCTATAGCTTCAGAAATATACTATGGAGTCAAAGGGATATTGAGACTACCCACCATGGTTTCATTCTGTTTGCAATTGTTTACAAGTTCTCTTGTGACATCCCCATTGTGACCTTTGAACTTTTGAAGAAAACCTATTAAACCTGACTGATATAGTTTTTCAACTGTTTCCTTATTATAGTGTTCAATTTGAAAGGCTTTAGGTTCTGCTCTTGAAATAATTTTATCTGAAAAACATTTTATGTATCCATATACTGTCATTAACTTCATCTTTTTCAACAAAAAATCAAGTACTGTATGTTATTACAATAGTAGGCTTAACTCTTGTTTTACTGCTCTTGCCAAACAATCCTCTGTTTTTCCTTTGAAAAATGTGAGCTAACTGCTTCAAATAAACATAAGAAATGATACAGAGGTTTTAAAAAAACATAAAAATTCATGTTTCTATTATCCTATTCTTCATTTAATTCTATGCCCTCTTTAAAAAACAATCTTTGTCTTTGTTTTGTAAAAGAAATTTGACTGTGTAAAAAAAATTTGAAATTTTTTTATACAATAGTGTTTTTCACCCTTCAACTTCATACAAAATTTCTTTTCAAAACATAGCATGATGTCTATAATTTAAACTCACTGTGTATACAAGAGAATAGCTCAACCATTTCATCAAAAATCTCATGATAAATTCATTATTTTCCTTCAAACATTCTCCATACTCTGTCCTCTGCTATGTAAAATTATTTTTAACTGTGTCTTCTAACTCAATATATCTCCACAAATTATGTTTCGAATTCTTCTACGGAGTGTGCTAAATTTAAAACAAACTCACTGCACAATTTGAATTAGAATTCTTCATTCTCTGTTTTCCATTTATTTCGAAATAGAATATTGCATGTGAGGACGTGTTTAAGCTTACCTGTTTTATGCAATGAGCCTTGTGATCTTCTTCTTTGATCCTCGTGATCTTCCTTCCAGTTTAACTGAGGTCTCTGTTTGTTTCAACCAGTTCCAATATCATTAAAATACTCACTCATTTATTCACTTAATCAACAAAATATTTAATTGCTTGACTGATGGAAGAGTATTTTTGAATGGTGTCAAAGTGTTTATGAGTGGTGTCAAAACAAACTACAACACAACGAAAGGCTTTACAAATCAAAATAGATGACTCCTTTTATAACTCTCAGTTCATTTTAACAATCCCGAGATATATTCATGCAACCATTCATTGTTTTAAACAACCAAATCCACATTTACTTCTTACCTTCTCCTTCATGGGATTTCACCTCGTGATAGCGTGGTTTCTTGACAAGTTTTCCAGATTTGTGGGCTTTGAAAACTCTAGTTAACTCCCTTATCACTCTGTTCCTCTTCTTTGCTATATTTTTTGTCTTCTTCTCTACGTTTTATCTCTTCTATTCTCCTCTCATCTTCTTCACTGTCTTCTCTCTAGTTCCGCGTTCTTATTTTTTTTCACATAGTTGTAAACATAGATGCATGATTTGACTGCATGCTCTCCCTCTCCCACTGAGCCTTTTGGAAGGCGATGATGGTGAAAACATAGCGTAAATTTCTTAACAATGGTCATTTCAAGTCTTAGCAATGGCGGAAATGGTCTCGTACGTTTTACACAATGTTGTGTTATGGTGTTTGAAATTATTCTAACCGTTCATCAACCACCACTTGATCGGTTCATGCATGTGTTTTCTTTAACTTTAATGCTGGCTCTGGTGTACATTCCATCCTTTGTTCTATTCATTATGTAGCTCCTTTCATGTTTTGTTTTTATGACCATGTCTATTTCCATATTCTGCATCATCTCCATGTGCCATCATACTGTCTTCTTCCATACTCCGCATTATCTCCATTTGCTTATGCACCATCATATTTCATCATTGTATGTTATCTCCTCTTCGTTCCTCCACTACTGCATGCATTAATCTCTCATCATAGCATAGCATATATCATCATTGTCATGCATTTGTTTTATCACCTCATCATACTTTAGGTTAGTTAAATTCATTTGTTTGTATTATGATTTTGCACTTTACTCCATGACCTTAGCTCGTCACCTTTTATGATTGCGCTCGTTTTGCATTGTTTTGACATTTGAAATAGTTGCGCTATATCATATGCCTTTTGAACTTTGGTTTTTTTCTCTTTTATTTAATTTTTTAAAAATTGACTAATGAAATAGTCACATTTTTTAAATTAAATATTTATAATAATGCTAACCTTTGTTTGTTGTATTGTAGGTCTTCCAAGGGTTTAATATTGACCTTTTTTTATGATTATCTTGTTTAGAAAAATAGGGTAGGGTGTGATATGGATAGGTTATGTAATGTTTTATTAAATAGTGGCATGGATATGAATATGGATAGAATAGGGCTAAAAATCATAGATAATGGAATGTAGATGAAAGTATAAGTGATAAAATGTAGATGAAATGTAGGTAATGTAGGTGATGTAGATGAAATGTAGGAAAAAAATGCATAACTAGTACTATTAGTCTTTACAATTCTAGAATATTTTCGAAAAAAGTTTAATTTTAAGAGCGAGTTTTACTCAATGTACTTGTATTCCCTTTTGACGTTCATGATGATCGACATTGTGTTTATTGTTATGACAAATCTTGTAGACTATGTAGAGACTTTATTTCTTCTTGCATCTGATTTGATTTAGAATAATGATGTTCAAGTCCCTTTTGCAGGTTAAAATTTTGACATTTTTAGGTCCCATCTGATATGATGTTCATTTGATATAGCTCAGGTCCCATCTGATATGTTAAATTTTTAGGTCACTTCTGGTGTAATTTGCAATAATGTTCAATACTTGAAAATTTCTTCTGTCGTAATGATACAGGTCCCTTTCTAAATAATTTTCTCAATAACAATTTAGGTCCCTTATGTAAATTTAGAATGATGTACCAGGTTCCTTTGTAATTGTAGTTCATATTCTATCTTTAATTGAGCTACTGAAAACTATTTTCATAGTTTTTTATTACACACCTTCCCCCAAGCTGATGATTTGACTTTCCCTCAAGTCTGCGATGTCTTGGAGGATATATCTGCAAAAATCTGAAGTAAATTAAAATGAAAACAAAAAGAGGATTCATATTGGCCAAACAAGTTGGTTTTCCGACATGAATTCGAGTTGTATTGTGCAAGTTTCCTGGATTTTCACAACCAAACTCTTTTATTATTATTATTATTTTATTTTCATTTTTTTCTTTTTTTATTCTTCTTCTATTGGAATTATGGGAGGCATATTGCTATGATACCCCATTAATTCCATATTAGAATCCATTGAAAATTTTCTCAGAAAATCCTCTTTATTTATTGGCTTATTTTAAATTTTAAGCCTATGTCCATTGAAGACAAACGAAACAGATTCTTCATCAATTATTTTTATCTTGACAACTCCATTGTCAAATATTTCCTCATTCTCATATGGCCCAAGCCAATGAATCGTGAATTTTTCTTTGAAATATTTGAACTTGGATTTGAACAAGAGTGCCCAATATCCTTTCTGAAACACTTTATTCTTTATGAATTGATCATGCCATTTGATCCTTTTTTCTTAGATAAGAGATGTGTGTTCGACTGCTTGTTGTCGTACCTCATCCAGTTGGTTTAATTCCATAATTCTCTGTTGTTGTTCCTCAAACAATTCCATCCCCAATTCTGCTACTAGCTTGTATGTATGTATTTGAAATTCTATGGGTAATAAGACTTATTTTCCATACACTAACTGATATGGACAAAACCCAGTTCTGTTTTTCCAAGTTATCTTGTATGCCCAAAGTGCATCTTTCAATTTCTCTGACCAGTCCTTTCTATTGATATTTACAGTCTTCGTCATAATGTTCTCTAGGAATTTGTTTGTTGATTCCACTTGTTTGTTTGCTTGAGGATGATACGGATTTGATTTTTTTTGTTTAATCTTGTATTTCTCTGTAAGATCTTAAACAAGTTTTGATGTGAATTGTGTGACTTGGTCAGTTACTATATGTCTCAAAACTCCATATCTTACAAATATCTCTTCAAACAAAAAAGACACAATAGTATCTTCTGTTTCCTATGCTACTTCTTTGGCCTCCACCCACTTAGTTACATAATATGAACATACCAGGATATACTTCTTTCCATGGGATGGAGGGTTGATTGGTCCCATGAAATCTAAATCCCATTGTTCAAATGGTTCAATCAATACTTGTGGCTTTAATGGAATTTCATCGGATGCCACTGGTCTACCAATTCTTTGGCAGTTGTCACATCTTTACACATAGGCCCTGGAGTCTTTGAATATGGATGGCCAGTAGTAGCCAAGTTTCATCACTTTTTATGTTGTCCCCTTATTTTCAAAATGAACACCACATGGTTCATCATGACAAGCTTTCAAAATTTCAATAATCTCATCTTCTCCTACACATTTTATAATCATTAAATCAACATCAGTATAAAATAGATCTCCATTGACCTAGCTATACCTAGCACTTTCTCTAATTATTATTCATTTCTACTTGTTTTTGTAATGATATGGTAGGATTCTAGATGATAAATAGTTAGCTATATCTGCAAACCATTGAGTTTTTACATTTATAGCAAATAGATGTTCATCTGGAAAATTGTCTGATACTAGATTTGGATCACCGGGTGAATGTAGTCTTGACAGAAAGTCTGCAACTTGATTATCTTTTCCTAGTCGATCTTGTACTGTAATGTTAAATTCTTTCATTAACAATATCCATCTAGTTATTCTTCCATTTGTGATTGATTTGTTCATTAAATATTTTATGGTGTAATAATCCATGTGGATATAAACTTGATAACCTTTTATATAATTTCGAAATTTATTAACTACATGTACTACAACTAACATCTCTTTCTCTGTAACAGTGTAGTTCAATTTCACTGGTGTTAAGTTTTTACTGATGAAATATATCGCATAATTGAAATGATTCTGTTTTTTTCCAAATGATGCTCCAATAGTTATATCAGATGCATCATTTGAAATGTGAAATGGCAAAGACAAATTAGTTCCTCGAATAATGGGTGAAATTGACAAATTTTATTTTAATTTTTCAAATGCATTTTGACAGTTATTCATCCATTCGAATTCCACATATTTCACAAGTAACTTGAATAATGGAAAAGCTAGTTAACTGTAATTTTCAATAAATATTCGATATTAGTCTGCATAACCCAAGAAACTTCTAACTTATTTTTGTGTTGTGGGTGGTGTTAAATTCACAATTACCTGAATTTTCGTTGGGTCCACTGTAATCCCTAAAGAGGAAATATGGTGTCCCAACACTATCCCCTCAGTTAACATCATAAAAAAAAAATCATTAGTGAGTGATAGATTTGTCTCTATGCATATTTTTAATACTTTTTCTAGATTTTGTAAACAATCATCATATGTTGTACCATACATAGTGAAATCATCCATATAAACTTCCACACACTCATGAATCAAATTAGCAAATATTGTAGGAAGTGCTCTCTGAAAGGTAGCAGGTGCATTACACAAACCAAAGGGTAATACATTGTATGCATATGTTCCCCATGGGCATGCGAATTTTTTCTTGTCTTGATCTTCTAATGCTATCTTTATCTAATTATATCCACTAAATCCATCAAGAAATGAAAAGAACTTCTTTCCAGCTAATGAATCTAACACTTGATCGATAAATGGTAAAGGAAAGTGGTCCTTTAATGTAGCTTTGTTGAGTTCTCTGTAATCCACACAAATTATCCATTTACCATTTTTCTTAGGTACTACAACTAAGGGTGAAACCCATTGACTATCTGAAATAGGATAGATAAATCTGACTTGTAATAGTTTCTGTAATTCTTCTTTCACTATTTCCTTCATCATGGGGTTCATCCGTCTTTATGGTTTCCTTACAGGTTTTGTTTCATTATCAATGTAAATGTGATGGATGCATGTTTTTGGATGAATTCTTGGCATGTCTTTGTAATCCTAGGCAAAAGCTTTTGAATATTTTTGCAACAATGTTATTAGATTTTCCTCTTGTGATGATTGTAAGTTATTACCAATATTCAAATGTCTCTCAGGACTTATTTCAATTATTTTACGATTTGAATTGGTAATTGAATTTACAGGAAAAATTCTTTCAAATGTATTTTTCAATGACTGTATTGTGCAATTTTCCTAAAAACATTCATTTAATAGATAACTAGTAGCTTCGTATTGAGTTACTCTAAGCTGATTTGAAAGATTTGGTTCTGAGATGAATAGATCTAATAAGTCCTCATTTTCTTCCTCCTCTCTAAAATTATAAACTTGATTAAGACTAAGAAAATATTGAATTTCTTGTGGTTCCTCTCCATCAAGCCATGATAATAAAGAAGGAGATTGAGCGGGAGGATATACTATAACATATTTTATTTCCTCTCCATGTGCAATAATCATGCTTCCTAGCCTGCATCCAATGTAAGCACATGCAGTGGCTAACCATAGTCTACCTAAAATTAAGGGATGCCCTCACAAGTTTGTTTTTGGCCACAAAATCAAGAAGTATACAGGATACTCCCATGAATCCTGTGAGATAATGATATCTTCCAGTATACCTTCTAGGACAACTTTGGATCTGTCTGCAAGTTCTAAAACTATAGTAGTAGGTATAATGTTGTTTAGATTTAAATGTTTCATAGTCTTCTTTGTCATAACATTGATAGCTACTCCCAAGTCTATTAAAGTATTTGGCACTGAATTCTTTTTAATATTAATGGTAAACATAGGAATTCCTGGATCAAAATATTTTTCAATGGTTTGTGTTTGTGGACATGAGACCAACTAAACTTCTAATTACCCATATTGTTGGTGGATCCTTCTTTCTTCTGCCATATTTCTTAATGCATAATTCCTTTATTGTTTTTGCATATATCAGAATGTCTTTAATTTACTGCAACAAAGGAATTTTAACATATGTGTTTTTAAATTCATCCAGAATATTAAATTTAGGTAGAGATATTGGAATATTCTATTGTATCAATCTCTCTGGGTATGGTGGAGTCTGTGTCATAATAGATTTACCTTTCTGAATTTATTTTTTTCTGGATGAGATTGTTGACTTTGTTCTCCTTGTTCAATTTCTTCTACAATTATCGGAGGAGAATCTTTTTGTAACACCTTCCCAGACCTTAGGTGGACATCTTATACGGGAAGAATTGAATAAGTAGGATAATATGTTGCCTCTTCCACATGATATGCTGGTCTACCCACCTTGTTACTTGGATGAGCTACTAGCTGAGCTAGAAATTGTGTTGGTCTAGGAGGTGGTTGGTTAGTAGGCAACTAAAGTTGTTGTGGTTGAGTTAACATTGGTGGGCTTTGAGATGGATATGGCATTGGTTGTTGTTGTTGGAATTGTTGATATTGAGGAAATGGTTATGGAGGGTATGGTTGTTGATATTGATATTGTTGGGGATACATTTGATGTGGTGGTTGGTTTCCATAACCATATCCACTCCAACCTTGTGCAGGTTGGTTTTGATATAGTTGTGGTGGCCAAACCTGCCATGGCATTGGTGTATTCCATGTATTTTGAGGATATTGAAAATTTTGTGGATTTTGTTGAGGAAATTTTTGAGGCATCCTTGGTTTCCAAGGTCTCCTTGGTGCCATATAGTATAGAGAATCTACTCCTTACACTTTTCTCCTTGCAATTCTTTTAATTTGGGACATTTTTCTATTGCATGATTTTCTGTACATAGTTCACACACTTGTATACCTTGCAAAGGACATTCCCTGAGTGGATGTTTTTGTCTACACTTTGTACAAAATATTGCTAAGATTTAATCTTTCTCTTCTTTCTTTTTCTTAGATTTCAAAACATCTACTTTTGTTCGCAAAGTTCTTAAGAGATCTGTTTTAAAATTTTCTAGTAGGCTTCCTATCTCCGCTCTTGTTACTGCACTTGTTGCAGATTTGGAAGCTTTTGATGAAATATTTCTCTTCCCACTTTTTTCTCTTCCCCTAGATTATTTTTGACATAATTCAACAATTTCTTCAAATGGTAAATTGGTAATATCTCCTTTTCCCATTACATTAATAATGTCTAAACACTTACCTCTAATACCATTTAGAAAAATAGTGCAGATGGTATCAGAACTAAGAGAATCATGTTTGGATTTATGTAAATTGGAAAGAAATATTTCTAAAATATTCTTCCAAACTTTCGTCTTCTTGTTGTGACATTGTGAAAATGTCTTATTTCGAGTCTCTAGCCCTACAGTAAGCTTGATATTTTTGAAGAAAAAAATTCTTCATATCTTCCCAAGAAGAAATTGTATGTTCACCAAATCCCATAAACCATTTCAAGGCTGGTGCTTTCAGAGTAGCAGGAAAAATTCAAAGCTTGTGTGTGTCATCATTATATCCATAGGTTCTACACAAGATGTCAAACTTGAGCATAAATGCATCAGGATATTTTGTTGACATTCCATAGAAATTAGGCAATACAGAAGGTGGAATATTTTTCATTTTTATTTCTTCTCACAGTATTTCTCTTGCATCTAAAATAGGAAAGCCAAAAGTAGTTTCCTAATCATTGTTCACTTCTTGCTCATTTTCTTGTGTTCTTCGATTTTGATTTTCTCTTCTTTCTTCTTCCTCTATTATTCTAAGTGCTTCTGCTCTTCTGTCTTCATCTGCCTTTCTTTCCACCTCAATTCTTCTTTCTTCTTCTCGTTTTCTTCGCCATTCCCTTTGTTGTCTTTCATATTCTAGTCTTTGTTAAGGAGTCATGTTTAGTCTAGTTGATCCTTCTCCTTCTTCATCCATTTCTTGTTCAAAAATTTGTAGTGTTTCGATATGAGGTTGATTTTCTAGTTCTTCAACTATGATTTCTTCAAGGACAGGTTGCTCTATTTATTCAACAGTTGTTTTTCTTGTGTCTTTTTGTTTCCAAATGGAAGGAGGTTCTTTAGGTGATTTATTTTTCTTTACCTCTAAGGCTAACAAGATTTGTCTTTCAACTAAAGTTAATCTCTGTCCTGATCTCTGCTTTTCCTCTAACTCTTCTATAGTAGCATTTCCAGCAACTGGTGTTGTTAGTCCTATGGATGAATGAGTTGTTGGGGGGTTTTGTTTCACAAATCTACCCTTTTGATCTCTATTTACAGGCCTAAGAAAATATTTTTTGAAAGAAAAACTATGTTTTTGTTATTTTTGATGATTTTATATCTTTTATCTTTTTCTTTTCCTATTTGACCGTTTCGAAAATAGGTTTCCCCAGCAACAATGCCAAAATGTTGGGTCAATTTACTGTTGTAAACCAACACAAGTATTTATTATCAATACGGGTTAGTGGAACTTAGAAGCATACCCAAAGTATATGGGTTTCGGTTGTGATCAATTCAGAATATGGTTTATTGATGATTAGGGAAATGCATATTAAAAATATAAATCTAACTTAAACAATTTCTAAATTCAGATGTGTAATTAGAAGTAGAATAATCTCCTAACTTAAGATATTTGTTTGTCCTTCTCTTAACAAGATTACCATGTGAATTAGAAATAAAAAACTACTTAACTAAACAATAGATTAAGATACATGAAGTAATAATTGAAGAGGATGTTCACTGAAAAGGTCTTGATTGTCATTCATCATATATTCATTTATCAGTCATGTTATTGTTAAAAAAAGGAATTCAGAGAAAGAAGGAAAGATTAATCTTAGTTTTTAGTCTCTTGATCAGATAGAAGAAGTATTTAAATTTAAATATTGGGTTAACTATTCGTATGCAGAATAGAAACAAGATTAAAATCCATCAACAATCATGTAAAAGCATGTAAAGATGAATTATAACTGAAAAATCTTGATTAGATAGAAAGAATGTTTAACTTAAACATTTGTTTTTCCTTTCATATGAAAGTTAAGAATGATCATTAGATTCATCAATAATTAGAAACAATCAACATAAAAAAATTAAACATAAGCAAGCTAATTCATAAATTGCAGCTACGAAATAAACTAAGAAGTGCACTTAGCTCGGTGTGGGGGCCCTCCACCCTTGCCTCGCACACTGAAGGTGAATTCATATACTTAAGACTTCAATCAATCAACCAGCATATAACAACATCAAATATGATAGAAAAGATCTTCAATTATGTCTCCAAGTCTAAGAAATAATAATAATAAGTCATACAAGTCCTACATATCATAACCTTCAAAGTTTGAGGCTTAAATAGATAAAGTATCTAACAAACTCATCTAAAATAGCTCAAGTATACACAAATATCCTTATCCTATCACATCAAGTTGAATTCATCCATCAGATCCATCAAAAGCCAGAAAATCCCACAAAATTAGAGTTTTGACCTAGTTTGTAGGGATCCTCCATAAAGACAGGTCCTGTTTGACCGCCTTTGACCAGGCCTATTAAAGATCGATTTGAATGTAACAATAGGTGTACTCTTATTATTAGTTTCTGAGCCTTTTATAAATGTATCGAGCTGGAGCCCAAGTTTCCTACACATATGCAAACCATAATGCCATTATGGGAATTTCTGTTGTTGTCCAAAAATGCACTTAAATTTTAATTTTTACAAAACATCTAATAATTGAAAAAAATAACTTAAATCCATGTATATACATCTTTGGTTCAATATAAGGTGGATATGATGGTGAATGAATGGATAATGTGGAAAAATAAGGTGTATTTCGTAAACAAAAAGAGATAAAAACGAGGGCCAACAGTCACCATCCACAATGTACCAAGAGAAGGAAGGAGGATTTGAATTCTCCTATAAAAGGGAACCAAGAGATGAAAAACTTGAGAGCACATTGTTATGCTTTCAAGAATTTCCCCAAGTTGTTGGGTATGTGTTATATTCTTTCAAATATTAGCCCCACACGTGCAACAGGGGGGTCACAAGGGGGGCCGCGGCGCCCCGGGAATTTTTTTTCAGTGGGCGGACCCACCCATGGTTTTGTGCATAGGTTTGCACATGGTTTTGGGGGATGATGGTTTTTGGCCCCTGGTATTTTGTAGATCTGGTCAAGGGAACTACGGTTATGTTCTAATCCAGTGTTAATGAATTGGGGTTTATGTATGCTTCGGCATGTATATATATGTGTTGTAACACTAAAAGGAATATAATGAAAAATCAAGTTGGTCATCCCGATTTGGGATCCAGGGGAAAATCTATGTGTATATATGTTTTATGTTTTATGCTCTCGTTATTATTTATTTTCTGTTTTTAAGTTTTTTTTGTAGATAATTTCTATACAGGGTTAAAACCTACATTTGGTATTAGAGTAGTTTTGGCTTCAAGGGGACGCCTTTGCTATTGAAGGGTTTTTTTATCGTGCTTTTGATAGACCCTAATCAGTGGGAGATATACGAGATCTATTATTGCGGTGAAAGAATATAGCGAGCAGTGGAAACATAGAGATTGAGAAAATTAATGGTCAAAGTTTTGAGTTGTGGAAGCTCAAGATGGAGGATCTGTTGGTGGATAAAGATCAATGGATCGTAGTAGATGCAGGTACTAAACCAACGAAAATGTCAAATGAAGAATAGAATAAGTTGGATCGGAAGGCGAAGAGCATAATACGGTTGTGTGTATCAGATTCAGTATTGTTGAATGTATCTGGGGAAGCTATGACGAAGATTTTATGGGACAAACATGGGACTTTTTACCAATCTAATTCTCTGGTGAATAAATTGTTCCTGCGGAAAAAACTGTATAACCTGAGGATGAAGGATGGAGACTCGGTGATAGAGCATCCAAACGCCTTCAATACTATGGTAATCCAACTGTCATATGTTGATATTAAAATCTCAGATGAAGATAATTGCATCAGTTTGTTTTGTTCTCTACCAGATTCATGGAACAATCTGGTTATTGCAATAGGTAACAATACAACTACCTTGAATTTTAATGACATTATCTCAGCCTTGCTATCAGAGGAAATCAAACAGATAAATATGGAGGGTCAAAATGGAGATGCCTTATCTGTACAAGGAAGGTATCAGAATAGAAAAAAGAATAAGGCTTCGAGTGGGAGATATAAATCTCCTGGAAAGTTTTTAAAGGTGTGCTGGAAATACAGAAAAGAAGGGCACTACAAAAAGGACTGCAGATCTAAAGCTACTAAGAAAGGAAATCGATCTGATAATTATCCTTCTGTAGAGGAAAAAACCACCTCGGATGAAGGTAGGGATGTGTCTTTGGCTTCTTCTTCAAATACACATGCAGATCATGAGTCATGGTTGATTGACTCAACTGCATCCTTTCACTTCACTCCCCATAGGGAGTGGTTCTGCAAGTATAAGAAATATTATGGTAGTGATGTCTTCTTAGGGGATGAGAGGAAGGCTAGAATCATCGGACATGGAAAATTCAAGCTGAAGATACAAGGTGGAAGGATTAGAACACTTCCTGGTGTTCTGCACATTCTTGCATTGGCTATAAATCTGATTTCTGTAAGCAAGATGGATGATGCAGGTGTAAAAACAGTGTTCGAGAAAGATACCTGTAAGATGGTTTAGGGATCACTAGTATTAATACAGGGAGTTCAGATTGGAACTATATACAAGCTTCAATGCATCACTGTTATTTATGGGTGCAACAGTTCTGTGGTTCCTAAAAGTGGAGCAGAAATCCTAGTGGTCTCTGAAGAAAAGACCATGTTATGGCATCAAAGGATTGGAAATATTGGAGAGAAGGGCCTTTGGATACTGCACGGAAATGGTATGGTAGAATTTATGTCTAATTTCTCTTTGGATTTCGATTTCTGTGCACATTTTGTATATGGGAAGCAGAAACGGATGAGTTTTCCTTCTGGTGCTAAGAAGGTGAACAAGATATTAGAGCTTGTGCATAGTGATGTGTTTGGACCTGTGTCGGTTCCATCACTGGGTAATTTTGTGTACTATGTTTCATTCATATATGACTTCTCAAGGAACACATGGATATATTTCTTGAGGAAGAAATTTGAAGTCTTTGACAGATTTAAATAATTTAAGGCTCTGGTGGAAAACTAGGTAGAGAAGAAGATAAAGGTGTTGAGGACGGATAATAGTGGGGAGTTTTTCAAGAAGGAATTTGAAGATTTCTATAAGAAGTGTGGTATAGCACGGAAGAAGACTACTCCATACACACCTCATCAAAATGGAGTTGCAAAAAGAATGTACAGAATGGTGATGGAAAAGGCAAGAAGCATGCTCAGTGGTACCGAGTTAGGACAATAATTATGGGCAAAGGCAGTGGAGACTGCATGTTACCTGGTTAACAGATCACCTTCATCAGCATTGGAGGATAAGACACCACATGGGGTATGGACTGTTAAGAAACCCTCTCTTTCACATCCAAGGGTATTTGGATGTTATGCATATGTACATGTTCCAAAGGAGAAAAGGACCAAGTTGGATAATAAATATGAAAGGTGCATCTTTATTGGGTATAAGGATGGTTTAAAGGGTTACAAGGTTTGGAACCTAGAAACAAGGAAGGTTGTGTACAACTAAGATGTGGTGTTTAGAGAGGTGAAAGATGTTGTTAAACATGAATTCCTACCAAAGGAACCTGAGAAGATAGAGTTTTAGCTAAAGGAGGATGAATCAGACTCTACAAAAAAAGAAGAATCAGAAGAGGAAGAGCCACAAACTCCAACTGTGAGAAGATCAGTTCAAGAAAGAAGACAGCCAGAAAGGTATATTCCATCTCCTTGATGTTCAAATTTTTCTTTAACTATAACTGATTATGATCCCAGAACCATCATGGAGGAAGTAGATTCATAGGATGGAAAACTCTGGAAGGAGGCCATGGTTGATGAAATGGTATCCTTACATAAAAATGAGGCATGGGATCTGGTGGAGTTTGTGGCTAGAAGGAAGTCCATCGGGAGAAAATGGGTGTTTAAGAAGAATATGAATGTAGAAGGCAAGGTGGAGAAATACAAAGGTGGAGTTTAACTAAGAATTCAACAATTGGTATCGGAGCCAGGTTCCTTTGTACCAGTTTAACAACTGAAAGGAGACTCTAGGTTCTTAGGATGGCTAGTAAATAAGGATGCTCAACCAATAAAGCCCCTTTCTTTACAGATGCAAATTATGCCTTCTAGAAAATCAGGATGAGGACATACATAATGTCTCTAGGAATAGAAGTTTGGGGTGCTGTGGAATTAGGATATGCCCCAAAGGCAACTGACTCAGAAAAGGAAACCAAACAAGATTTTGTAGCTAACGCAAAATCCATTAATGCCATCTTAAATGGATTGTGTGACGCTGAATTTATCAAAGTAATGCGCAAGGACACTGCCAAAGAGATGTGGGATACTCTAGAGAACATCCATGAGGGAGATAAAAAGGTAAAGACTGCCAAACTTCAAGTATATAGAGCTTAGTTTGAAAATTTAAAAATGAATGATGATGAAGATGTTGGCAGATTCTTCTTAAAAGTTGCAGAAATTGTAAACAATATGAAAGCTCTTGGAGAGAACATACCATAAGGTATAATTGTGCAAAAGATTCTAAGATCTCTTCCATCCAAGTTTAATCCCAAGGTGTCCGCAATAGAATAAACAGCTGATTGGGAGACCTTGACCATGAACCAGCTACTTGGAAATCTAACAACATATGAGATGAGGCTTCCAAAAAAGAAGCCAAGTATGAGGGAGGTAGCCTTTAAAACAGAAAGAAGAAAGAAGAAGAGGAAGACATATGCCCTTGCTCTGATAAAGAAGAGGAAAAATTTGTCAAGAAATTGGATAGAGGCTCAGGTAAATACAAAGGTAAAATTCCTTTCAAATGCTTTAACTGTGGAAGAGTGGGACACTATGCTGCTAAGTGTCCTCACAAGAAATTAAGGAATCAGGCTCAAGAAACGGAGAAAAATGCATCAAAAAACTGGAAGAAAGGAAGGAAGTTCAGCAGAAAATCCTTCTATGCTCAACAAGATAGTAGTGCATCTGAAGACTCAGATGAACCTTCAAGTGAATAAGGAACCTCTAAATTTTTATTTGATGGCCATAGAAAAACTTGAAGGTCTCCTGCTAGAAGATGAAGAAGAAGAAGGTGAAGTCAACCTTGAGGGGGAGCTAAGAAGTGCTTTAGAAGAGATTGATAGACTCAAGCTGAAATGCAGAAAACAAAAGGACATTCTCCTCAAGTATGTACGAGAATAACAGAATTAAGAAGTCCTTATGCAGCTAAAGATAGAGCTTGAAGAAGCCAAGAAGATAGAGGACATGTTACTTAAGCAAATCAAGGAAAAACTCAGGAACAAGAAAAGTTGGAAGAATAAGTAGTATGTCTCAGAAAGAAATTAGAAAATGCTCAAAGGAAAGTGGTTATAAACTCTTCTCAAACAACAAGCTCTAATAAGTTGAATGAAATTCTGGTTGCTCAAATATCTCCTATGATAAAAACTGGAATAGCCTATGAAGGAGAATCAAGTAAAAACAAAGAAAAGGAAAACAAAGAGATTATTTTTGTAAAAGCAAAGAAGGATGATGAAGCAGCTCAAATAATTCCTATAAAAGAAGAAACTTGTACGGAAGGAGACAGAACCCATAAAAATCCTCTAATAACAAAGAATGAAAGAAATACTCAAACAACAGGAAAAGATTCATATACCCATGAGTATGTCAAATTTGGAAGCCATCAAAGGAGATTCTTCCCTCCTATGAAAAATGCCACCTGTTATGTCTGCCACAAGCTGGGACACATTGTTGCATACTGTCATGCAAGGAGGAGTGATTCAAACCAGCAAAAGATGCAAACAGTGAAAAGGCTGTCTCAAGTAAACAAATGGAGAAGACAACCTTACATCAGGTATGCAAATAATTTCTATGGTTACTGTTTTTATTGTAAAGAATTTGGCCATAAAATTATTGCATGTAGAAATTATGGACAAAGATTGATGTTCAACACCTCAAGGAGGTATATGAATCAAAGAAATTTTGTTCATACTCACAATTATACAAAAATTATGATCAAATGTTGTGTATGCAATCAAGTTGGACATATGCCTTCCAAACGTCCTCTAAAAGGATGTGATTGATCATATCAAAAAAGATACCAAACAAAAGGATGCCTCCAGTGGAAAAAGAAGGTGAATAAGTGTGACTTGGCTCTAACTACTCAAGATCTGAAAATCCAATGGTATCTGGACAGTGGCTGCTCAAAACATATGACTGGAGACAGGAGAAAATTTATAACTTTTGATGAAAATAAAACTGGTAATGTTACTTTTGGCAATGATAAATCAGGAAAAATCAAGGGAAAGGGCTCAGTCAGCTTATATAATGGCAGAGGTAAGGCCCAAGATGTACTTTTTGTAGATGGGATGAAATAAAATTTGCTGAGTGTCATTCAAATGTGTGATAAAGGCTGCGAAGTTCTTTTCAGAGCACAAGACTGTGAAGTCAGATCAAGCACCACAGGTAAGACTCTGCTCAAAGGTGTTCGAACAGAGAGCAATTTTTACATCGTGAAAGAGGATCATGAAGCATGCCATCTTAGCAAACTTGAGGAGTCATGGTTATGGCATAGGATATTGGGACATCTCATCTTCGATCATATCATCAGACTGAGCAAGAAGAAAGCGGTTAGAGACATGCCAGAAATAAAAAGGCCTTCTAATACCATATGCAAATCTTGTCAATTGGGTAAACAGACCCGCACATCATTTAAGGCCAAATATGAGTTATCAACAAGAAGACCAATCCAGCTTGTTCACATGGATCTGTGTGGAGCTACAAGAACTAAAACACCAAGTGGAGAATCCTAATTCATGCTAATAATAGATGATTTCTCCAGAATGACATGGGTTGCATTTCTCAAGAATAAATTGGAAGCTCTAGAAAAATTCAAAATATTCAAAGCATTAGCAGAAAATCAGACAGGATGCAAGCTAAAATGCATCAGATCGGACAGAGGAGGTGAATTCATAGATTATGACTTTGCAGATCTATGCAATGAATATGGCATAAAACAACAATTTACTATTGCAGGGACACCTCAGCAAAATGGAGTAGCAGAGAGACGAAACAAATCTGTTCAACAAATTGCCAGAGCCATGATGCAAAAGAATAATATTCCTCAAACCTTCTGGGCAGAAGCAGTACACACAACAGTGCATATCCTTAATAAAGCTCACTTAAGGCCAAGCAGTGACAAGACTCCCTATGAACTATGGCATGGAAAGCCAGCTTCAATAAAACATTTTAGAATCTTTGGAAGCAAGTGTTACATAAAGAATAATGATGAAAATCTTGGAAAATTTGATGCAAGAGCAGATGAAGGGATTTTTCTAGGATATGATTCCAAAAGTAAAGGGTACAGGTGCTACAACAAGACTCTTCAAAAAATAGTAGAAAGTATTGACGTGAGGTTTGATGAAGAACTTCAAAACAATACAAGAGATACAGACTTCTGCATTCCATCAGACAACCATGAAGAAGAAAACCAAAATGATGATGAAACAAGCAACACAACAGAAGATGCAGAGCTGAGCTCGAAAGCCCCCTCGAGAAACACTCAGAAGAATCATCCTGAAGATCAGATCATAGGAGACAAGAAAGTAGGGGTCCATATAAGGAGACAAATAACTGAACAGACAGAAGAGGTATACATAGCCATGATATCAAAGACAGAGCCAAAGAGATTTGAAGAAGCCAACAAGTACAAGTCTTGGGTAAATGCTATGAATGAAGAATTGGACCAAATTGAGAAAAACAAATACCTGGGAACTAGTTCCTAGACCCACTGGGAAAAATTTCATAGGCTCAAAATGGGTATTCAAAAATAAAATGAATGAGGAAGGATAGGTAATCAGAAATAAATCCAGACTTGTCTACAAAGGATATTCACAAATATAAGGACTTGATTTCGATGAAGCATTTTCCCCTGTAGCCAGAATGGAAGCCATTAGAATATTTCTGGCCTTTGCATGCTACCAAGACTTCAAGGTATATCAAATGGATGTAAGATCTTCTTTTCTGAATGGAGATCTAGAAGAAGAAGTCTACATGGAAAAACCAGAAGGTTTCTCTTTAACAGACAAAGAAGACTATGTTTGCAGACTGAAGAAGGCTCTATATGGACTGAAACAAGCTCCTCATGCTTGGTACTCAAGAATGGATATATATTTGAAAAAACAAGGCTTTAAGAGAGGTGGAGTAGACAGAAATCTATACATAAAATCCCATGAAAATGAACTCTTGATTGTTGTAGTATATGTTGATGACATTATGTTTGGAAGCAACAGAGATGAACTAGCAAAAGGGTTTGCTGAGAAGATGAAATCAGAGTTTGAGATGTCCATGATTGGAGAACTCAGTTTCTACTTAGGACTTCAAATTCAGAAAAAGAACACAGGCACATTCATCTCACAGGAAAAATACTTAAAAGAAATGTTGAAAAAGTTCAAAATGGAAGACTGCAAACCTGTGTCAACTCCCATGATCACGGGATGCAAGTTGTGTGCTGATGATGGATCTGCTGATATAGATAAAAAACTCTATAGATCCATGATAGGAAGTCTGTTGTATGTGATAGCATCAAGACCAAACATCATGCTAGCAGTAGGCCTAGTGGCTAGATATCAAGCAACACCTAAACAAAACCACCTTCTAGCAGTCAAAAGAATATTTATATATCTACAAGGAACATCACAGTATGGACTTTGGTATCCTAAAGGAAAAAGCTTCACTTTGACAACATACACATATGCAGATTGGGCCAGCTATGTGGATGACAGGAAAAGCACAAGTGGAGGTGCTTTCTATTTAGGATAAAGTCTGGTGGCATGGTTAAGCAAGAAACAGACATCTATCTCTCTGTCTATAGCAGAAGCAGAATATATAGCAGCAACAACATGTTGTTTACAAGTCATGTGGATGAAGCAAACCTTCCAAGACATGAAGGTAAGCATTGATGAACTTATTTCAATCAAATTTGATAATAAAAGTGCTATAAGTATATCTAAAAATCCTGTGCTTCACTCAAAAACTAAACATATCCCAAGCAAGTATCATTTTCTCCGAGAACAAGTGGCTCAGAAGATAGTAAAACTGGAGTATGTACCAACAAAAGAACAGACAACAGATATATTTACCAAACCGCTTGCTTGAGAACCATTTGAATATTTGAGAAATAGACTAGGGGTAGTATCTATAGATGCTACTCTCTGATATAAAGAGAAAGCACAGTTTCAGGGGGAGAACATAAACGAAAATATCATTCGAGGGGTAGATTGGCCAGCAAAGGAAGCATGAAACAGGTCCTCAGGATCAAAGGATTAAAGGACAGAATCTACACTACGAGATGTGCAACCCCTTGCCATTGATGTCAAAGGGGCAGGAAGAGCAGGAAAACAGAGAAAGTGTGCAAACAGAGAAAGTGTATTGCCATAGAGAAAGTGTATTGCCATTAATGCCAAAGGGGGAGACTGTTGAAAATATTGTCATTGATGGCAAAGAAAGCAGCAGAGGCAGAGGCAGCAAATACAGAGGAAGAGATGAAACGGTCATGCAGTAGAGGCAGAGGTCGAGCGGCAGAAGCAGAAAGGTAGAGGCAGAGCCATTATCATAGAAAGGCAGAGGTAGAGGTAGAGCCGTTATTCCGAGAATCGTTACCCAGGATGGAGTATACATAAACATAAATTCCGAGAATAGTTACCCAGGCTGGAGGATACATAAACATAAATTTCGAGAATTATTACCACAGCTGGAGGATACAATAAAGGTGGTAGCGGAAACTTATATATATGAAGCGCCTTATTTATGTTGCACCTTATACACAAAGGACCAAGACTACAATACAAAGTTTATGTATTATATGCTTGTGTGCAAGATTAAATGACTAAAGGTCCCATTGTTCTATTTTTAAAACAAACGAATTAATATAAGGTGGGACCCTTATGAATCGCATCGGAGAATATAAGGGCAGCAGAACATGTTAACAACAGAAATTTGCGATTGCGATTGAGTTCCGGACCCGATGGGCATATAAAATGAAATTCATATATATTTGAGTTCCGGTAAACAGTGATTGATCGCATCGGAGCATCGGAGTATAAGTATATCGGAACATGCAACTGCAAATTGCGATTGCGATTGAGTTCTGGACCCGATGGGCATATAAACTCCAATTCATATATATTTGAGTTCCGGTAAACAGTGATTGATCGCATCGAAGTATAAGTATATCGGAACATGCAACTGAAAATTGTGATTGCGATTGAGATCCGGACCCGATGGGCATATAAACTGCAATTCATATATATTTGAGTTCCGGTAAACAGTGATTAATCGCATCAAAGAAAGAGAAAAGTATATGTATATGCGCAGCGCACTATATACGAAGTACCATAAGGTGGGACCCCTCTACAGAAAATTTCGAGAATCATTACCCCAGCTAAAGGTTACATTAAAGTGGAAGCATAAAGCTTATATATATATATATATATACAGCACGATACAGATGTTGTGCTTTATATTCAAAGGCTCAAAGCTTATATAGATATATATATATGGAGCACTTTATGGACAAGGGACCAAGGGTATAATCCAAAGCATATGTATTATATCTTTTGGCGCGAGATCAAAAGAACCAAAGGTTTTAACACTTGGTTTTAAAGAAAACAAAGTTCTATATGGTGGGACCCTCACCCAATCGCATCGGAGAAAGTTCGCAAGTGGAACATGTTAACAAAGATTTGAGATTGTGATGAAATACTAGACCCGATGGGTTTATAAAACCATGACTGATATATGTTTGAAGTTTCATCATAACAGTAAATCATTGGAATCGGAGCATCGGAGGATTGAGATAATCAGTACATTCAAATTGAAATTGCAATTGCGATTAATCGCAATCGGAAGAAGTCGAGGAGTGATAAATCACATCGGAAAGATCGGCGAGTGGGCCTGTAAGGGAATTTTATGTACTAAAATAATCTCTCAGTAGTACATCGCCGGAAGTTACATATGTTATATAAAACGACAGTCTATATGTTAAAATCAATTCTTATCGTGCCGAGAGTTAAATCGTGATGTATAAAAAGGGCATTTACATAAGCATGGAAGTTACACTGCAACAGTAAGCAAGAAATCAATCAGAACCGAAAGCGCCAAACATAGTCATAGAAAAGCCAAATACAGTCACATAAAAGCCAAACACAGTCACAGAAAAGACAAGCGCAGTGAACCAAGAGGCTGAATGAGTGAGCTAAATTTTTCATTATATGTGAATGTAAATATTGTAATTGATTTTTTATTGTTTGTGATGCATTGGCAAGTCTTCGGAAGAAAAAAAAATCCCACTGTAATATTAAAATAATCACCTATAGTTACATTTTTCTGAGTGAGCTGAAAAAGAAATGAGAAGGCAGAATACCAAGAAGTATGACTATCCATTTCGAATTCCTAAAGGAAAACAAACAGTCATCGAGAAATCTATATAAATAATATCATCTTGATATGAAAAGAGAGAGAGAGAGAGAGAAAATATAGAGAATGCAGAGTATAGAAGATTGAGGCAGAGAAGATAAAGAAAATAAGAGCAGAAAGAGATGCTACAAATCAGAGCTGATATCTGAGGTAAATCAGCAAAAATTCCGTTTGATAAATTGAGGAAGTTGGAGCTTCCCTATCAAGTTGAAGATTGATAGCTGTCAGTTGTAGCTGACTGAGGTTGGAGCCTCCTGTAGGTTGGTGCCTGCAGAAAATTGAAGGGAATTAGAGCTTCCTTGCAAGTTGTATCTTGCAAAATTGAGGTTGGTGCCTTCTATAGGTCGGTGCCTGTGGAAAAATAGTGGTGAGAGGGAGTTGGAGCTTGCCTTTGCATCACAACAATAATAAGATGTGGTTTTCTCCCTTTATGGGTTTCCACTTAAATCTGCTGTCTCTATTTGTGTTGTCTGTGTACTGAGATGATTTACCAAATTTTCTTAATGTTTGCTGCTCTCATAATAAGTTTGAAGTCACATTAATTTAATACTTAGCACATCATATTAAGACTGTTCATGTACTAAGGTTGATTATAAAAGTAAGTTGTAAATTAGCTGATGAAAATTTTGAAAAGCTCATATATGTGTTAAATTGATTCACCCCCCCCCCCTGTCAGTTTAAATAAGAATTCAACATGGTTTTATGCATAGGTTCGCACATGGTTTTTGGGGACGATGGTTTTTGGCCCTTGGTATTTTGTAGATCCGGTCAAGGGAACTATGATTATGTTATAATCTATGGTTTGTGGATTGGGGTTTATGTATGCTTCAGCATGTATATATATTTATTATAACACTGAAAGGAATATAATGAAAAATTAAGCTTGTTATCCCGATTTGGGATCCAGGGGAAAATCTCTGTGTATATCTGTTTTATGTTTTATGCTCTCGCTATTGTTTATTTTCTATTTTTTAAGATTCGTTTATAGATAATTACATGGTGTTCCATATATCAATGAAACATCTCGACAAGTAGAAACCATCAAAAGCATTCTTGACCCAGAATATAATAATTTGGTAGGTCAAAATTCCCATGCAATATTGGGGTAGCCCTTGGTGCTGCTTGGGTTGACATCAATTACAACCACTGATCAAAAATCTCCCCCTTTGGCTTTGATGGCAACATAAGTACTCCCCTTGCAATCATGACACCTCTTCCTACAACGTTCTCTCCCCCTTTGACATCAATGGAAAAGGGTAACTCCCCCTAACACATAACCATCCTGCAGACGTATACACACTTCCACTCCCCCTGACACACAACCATCCTGTACACACTTCCACTTCCCCTGACACACAACCATCCTACAGACCTGTACACACTTCCACTCACCCTTTATATTCTGAATAAGGAAAATATAATGAGAACTTGGGAGAATCCCAAGCTTCTGGTGAAGATATTCAAATGCTTCACGAGGTAAAGGTTTAGTGAAGATATCAACAATTTGTTCTTTTGTACCAACATACTCAAGTTTGATATTATTTTCAGTGACTTGTTCTCTAACAAAATGATATCTGATCGGAATGTGTTTTTTTTTTTTAATGCATGACATGATTCTTGGAGATGTTCATGGTACTTTTGTTGTCACAGAATATGGGAATAGGCTCATTGAATTGTACTTGACGATCTTGCAAATTTTGTTTCATCCAAAGGACTTGAGTACAACATGTTGTCGCTGCAATGTATTCTACTTCCACTATAGATAATGAGATTGAGGTTTTTTTTTTGCTTAACCATGATACGAGACAACCACCTAGATATAATTTTTCTCCACTAGTACTCTTACGATCATCAACACTTCTTTCCCAATTTGTATCTGTAAAGGCTTGAATAATGATATTTCTACCCTTTGGATACCACAAGCCATATTATTTTGTGCCCTTTAGATATCGAAGAATTCTTTTGACAACAATAATATGCGATTATTTTGGTGCTGCCTGGAATCTTGCTACTTGTCCAACTGCTTGCATAACATCTGACCGGGAGGTTGTTACATATAGAAGACTACCAATCATAGATCTGTACAACTTCTGATCCACATCCTTAGATGAGTCGTCTATGCTCAATTTGCAACTTGTTACCATTAGAGTAAGGACGGGTTTGCAATCTTCCATTTTGAATTTCTTGAGCATTTACTTGATGTAATTGACTTGAAATATAAATATTCCTTTCTCTTGCTGAGATATTTGAAGCCCTAAGAAGTATTTCAGCTCACCAAGTAAAGACATCTCGAACTCACCTTGCATATTTGTAGAAAATTTCTTACTTAGTTGATCATCATTGCTACCAAATATTATATCATCCACATATACCTCAACGATTGTTAAATTGTCTTTGTCTATTTGTACATAAAGATTTATATCAACAGTACCTTTCTTGAACCCTTGTTGAAAAAGATATCCATCAAGATGAGCATACCATGCTATGGGAGACTGCTTGAGACCATATAGAGTCTTCTTTAACTTGCAAACATAGCCTTCTTTTTCTGATAGTAGAAAACCTTTAGGTTGTTTGATGTAAACTTCTTCTTCTAATTCGCCATTCAGAAATGTTGACTTAACATCCATTTGGTAGAATTTGATTTGTCTTTAACATGCATCGGCCAGAAATATTCAGATGGCTTCCATTCTGGCAACTGGTGCAAATGTTCATCGAAATCAATTCCTTCCACTTGTACATAGCCTTTGAAAACCAATCTTGCTTTGTTTCTGGTAACCTGTCCATCTTCATTCAATTTGTTCCTGAACACCCATTTAGTCCCAATGACATTTTTATCTTTTTATTATTTGATCCAATTCTTCATTCATAGCTTCTACCCAATGATCATTCTGGCTGGCTTCCTCAAAACTGCTAGGCTCAAAGGTTGCTAGAAAAGCAATGTGAGCTTGTTGTGATGAACGAAGCTATCGACCTTCATTTATGTCACCAATGATTTGATTTGATGGATGGTTATTTTAAATCCATTATTTTGTTCTCTTTGGAGAAGCTTCTTGTTGTTGTTTTGGTATATATTGATGATCATTATTTACTTCTTCCTGGTTGA
Source organism: Pinus albicaulis (assembly GCA_034641835.2). Classification (NCBI taxonomy): domain Eukaryota; kingdom Viridiplantae; phylum Streptophyta; class Pinopsida; order Pinales; family Pinaceae; genus Pinus; species Pinus albicaulis. The sequence goes on along the minus strand of JAXQQM020084590.1, from coordinate 410,253 downwards.
TAGTTTCTTCTTGTTCTAGAATTTTATTTGTGTCCTTTTCAGCCTCTGTCTCAAGTTTCAAAGATTCTAGATCCTCATCATTATTCTTTAGAACACCATCTTCGTCAAATGTAACATTTATGCTCTCCACTATCTATTTTCGTCTTAGATTATCGCATTTATATGCTTTTATTTTACGTGAGTAACCAACAAAGATACCTTCATCAATACGTGATTCAAACTTACCCAAATTTTGATCTTCTCTTTTGATATAACATTTTCTTCCTAATATTCTGAAATATTTTACATTAGCTGGTTTTCTTTTCCATAATTCATATGGGGTCTTGTTGCAATTATTTCTGAGAAGACTTCAGTTGATAATGAATATTGTCATATCAATTGCTTGAACCCGGAATTTTTCATCCAATTTTGAGTCCTTCAACATTATTCTACCCATTTCCTATACGGTTCTGTTCTTTCTTTGAGCAACTCCATTTTACTGAGGTGTTTGTTTGTTGAAATTTGTCTTTTTATTCCATTTCCATCACAGTATTGCTGAAATAATTTGGAAGTGAATTCTCCACCATTATCTGATTTTAGATACTTTATTTTCAAATCAGTTTCATTTTCGACCAACTCCTTGTAGATCTTAAAGGACTCAAATGCTTTAGATTTTTTCTTTAGGAAACTGACGGTTGTCATCCTGGTATAGTCATCTATCATTAACATGAGAATAATTCTCCATGTAAGCCTTTAGTTCTCACAGGACCACATAGATCAGTATGTATCAATTCCAATGTATGTGATGCAAAGTGTTATTTTTTTTTAAATTGGACTTTTGTTTGCTTGCTGTGTCGACAGGCCTCACATAGTGTGTTGGAAGGTTTTGATATTTTTGGCATTTCTCGTACTACTTCATTTTTTCTTATCCTAACAATATTTTCAAAGTTTGTGTGACCCATTCATTTGTGCCATAACCATCTTTCATCTTCTTTAGCTAGTAGACATGCTTTAGTTGCTTCATCCAGAACCAATGTGTCATTTGGAGCTCGACTTGTTGTAGCCACAATTTTACCATAGCTGCCTTTCCTGATTTCACATTTTGTGGAGTTGAATAGCATTGTGTGTCCTTGATCACACATTTGTCCAACACTGAGAAGATTTTGATTCACTGTTTCAACCAATAGAACATTCTTGGCTATAACATCTTTACTTCTGAGAGTGACAGTACCTGATCCTATAACATTTGAAGATCCATTATTTCCAAAGGATACGGTTCCATCCTTCTTCTCTTTTAGAGATACAAATTTCCTTCTATCTCCATTTATATGCTTTGAGAAACCGCTATCAACATACCACACATATTTGTTATTCTGAGCCTTGAGAGCGAGAGCACAACTATTAGTCTTCTTCTTCTTCCATGTTCATTATTTTTGTGGCTTTGAAGATTCTTCTGAAGGATTTTCAACTCTGCAGTCTCTGGCTATGTGTCCAAAGTTTTGACATTTGTAACATTCCATGTTATTTATTAAATGTTCAAATCTATTGATGTTTCGTTGAGCCCTGGGAGGTTCATATTTGAAGGACCTCCTGGAATTGTATTGGTTCCTAGGGTACGTGCGAAATTCTACAACTTATGACCAAATTTTCCACATGAATAAAAATAGCCATGAAAAATATGTTGGTACTTGGATGGAAATATTCATCGAGGAATCGTCTTCCAAGAATGTTCTTGCGAATCTTGTCCAATGAAGTCTATATGCATGTCAGATCTCATAGGTTCATTTTATTTTTTTGTAGAACGTCATGCTTCTTCTTCTTCTTTGTAATCGAGGCCAATTATGTTGTTGTAAGATCATTAATTGTTGATGAGTTCTTCCAATGCCCTTGAGTTGTTGGCATATTTTTGGACAATTTTTCCTTTCTTCACTTCCTTACGCAGTGATAATACTTCAGCTTCTAATGCTTCCCTTTCTTGGTTGCTTTCTTCCAACTTATTTTGAAGTGACTCTTCAATAAATTTTTGTTCTTCGACTTCAATTTTAAGACCTTGAACTTTTTCTTCAAGAGTATTGGAATGGATCTTCTCAACCTTGAGCTCTTTTATAAGCTTGATTGCCTCCTTAGAAAATTCTTCTATGGTCAACCCTTCTTTGTTGTTTGATACCTCTTGTTTATTGTGCTTGGCCGTAAACAATACTCTCTCATTGGATTCGTCTTCATTGTCACTGTCTTCATCAGATGATGAACTATCTTCTTTAGAGAGAAAGTTCCTTTTGTATCCTTTCTTTTTTTCTTTCTTGTTGAATTTCTTAAAGCCTTTATTTCCTTTTGAGTTTCCATCACTTTTGTTCGAACATTTTGCTGTGAAATTCCCAACCTCACCACAATCGAAACATATCAATGAAAGTTTACCTTTCAATTTTCCCTTACCAATTTTTAGTTTTCTCGTAAAGTAAGAATATTCTTCATCTGAATGACCTTCTTCATCATCTCCCTTTTATTCACACTTGCAAGTGCATGTATTTTCAATTGAAGGTTGTTTGTCCTTATAGGTTTTCTTAAATGCAATGAACACAGTTTCTAGATGCGAAGTACCCTCTTCTTCATCAAGTCTCATTTCATATGCTATGAGAACTCCATGTAATTCCTCTTTGCTGAGTTTGTCCAGGTTTTCACTGTATTCTAAGACCAATACCTTTGGGTTGAATCTCCCTGGTAACGTTATAAGAACCTTTTGTATAATAGTCTTCTCGTCAATTAGCTCTCCCAATCCTTCCAGAGTATTGGTTATTTCATCAACGTATTGGAAGTATGCATCAATGTTGCCATCTTCTTTCATTCTGAGTTGCTCAATTTTTGCTCTATATATTTGAAGCTTTGCTTCTTTGAAATTTGAGTCACCTGCATATATATTCTCAAGATTTTCCCATACATTTTTGGCAGTTTTACAACCCAACACTTTATGATAAGTAGATTCAATAATTCCACTGATAATAATATTCTTTGCTTTTGCATCATTTACCAAATTCTTTTGACCTTGTTCATCTGCGATTGATGTAAGTCCATTTTGAATAGTGTCCCATACTTCATAACCTTGCGCCAAGAGATAAACCTCCATTCTTCCTTTCCAAAGTGTATAATTATTTTCATTGAATAGAGGTACACCATTCTTGGTATGCTCCATAACCTCCTTCCAGCTATTAAAATGCTATTGAAGGAACCAAGATCTAATACCAATTATTGGAAATACCGAGAGGGGGGGTGAATCAGTATTCCTTTCAATTATAGCATTAGTTAATCTTCAATTCTTATCAGTGTTTGTACAATGATAGAAGTAAACAAAAGGAACACAAATGCACACAGTTTTTAAGGTGGAAACCCTCTCTAGGACAAAAACCACTTGAATTATTTTCTAATAATTCTTTAATATTCAACTCCTATTGAAAATAAAGCTCCAACTTCCTAGAATTTAGAAGATCATTCTTCTCCATCTCCCACTGGATGGATGCTCAAACACATGAGATTCTTCAGTAGTTAATTGAATGGATTCCCCAACACCCAATGAGTTGCAATTCACCCTAGTGCCACCCTACCATCCTATAGAAGAATAAAACAAGAATGGACTCCCATACCAGGGAAAATGGTCCACTTTACAATGATATATAATGATGTAGAAGAAGAAGACACACTATACCATAACCCCAACTATGACACAACCACCTAATGACGATCCTAGACCTCCCGACACCACCTCTTCAACTCTTGGCAGATAGACAATTGTACAATTTTTACAATGATGCATTTACAATGACTTAGTACAATGATACCTTTACAATGACTGTATGCAGTTCTGCCCACTTGAAGACTTCATGTGTTGAAATTATTGCTACTATTTTGCACCTTGATTGTTGCTCTTGTTATGCTACCCTCTGCTACACCTTGATTTTCTTGCTTCCCTAGAAATTCTGGTCCTTTGTAGCCCTTGAAAACACATGATCTAGATTTTTCTTGCCTTCTAGGATCTTGATATTGAATTTGGTGTATCTCTATTATTTCAGATCCCCAATATGTGATTTTTTGTTCTGTAGTAGTACTATAAGTCTTCCTTCCAATTCCAAAGGTCTGATCCATTTTGGATTCTTCAAGGGAGATCTATGCCCAATCTCTCACAATGACCTAATTATGTACTGTTTCAGTAGAGCGAACTTGTACGGCGTGCCACATGTCACTGTTTCTTCATTCCGCTCTAATATTGATACAGTGAAAACTACAATCCATGAACTATTTTCTTCTTTTTACAAAATTCCAATCCGATACTCAAAAAGAGATTTATGACGATTTTCCCAAGGTCACTGCTTTGAGATGAAGTTTAGAAGCCTGCAAAAAAACTAAATTCCACAGATTATATCTCTGAAAATATTGTGTACCTTGATCTGAAATGTTGACAGGAGCTTACTCAGGATTTTGACTTCACGTCATAAAAATTTAAGCTTCTGAACCTTCGTAGAAATAAATCTAGAGCGAAAATTCCACAATGACATGTTTCAGGTAGCGAAATCCCTACATAAGGAGGATATGAGGATCACATTTTATATAAATTCTTAGGTTGAGAGGGGCTTCAACAAGTGAATGTATGAGGGATTTTAGGAGCTTAAAAATTACTAATTATTGATTTTTTAATGACCCATGTGTTGGGCCAGAATTGTAATCTACGGATAAACTATGCTTCCTTAGACCGATGTCTAGTCTAGAACAGTAGGTGAAAGACTGCACTACCCCTTTTCCTAAATAGGAACATATATACAAAGAGGATTGGATGCTTACTTGTTTCAGTCACTTCCAAATGACTCCTTTCTGTCGCTTCCACTACAACCTCAACTTCAAGCGGTTTCAAATAGTTGAATGCTTCCTACAAGAAAGAGCACTGAAATAGCATAAGATACAATAATATAGATATCTATTCAAGTTAATTATCCAAATCAGTTAATAATAAACTACATTCATCAACTAAGATTCTACAACATGGAAAATCAAAGTAAACATGGATTGATGTAGGGAAAAACAAGAAGTACTCTTTATTGATGATAGAAGCAGAGGTTACAACCTAGTGAATAATTCATCATGACCTTCCAGAAGAGTTTCTTAGTCTCATCATGGCATAAGTCTCTCCACCGGCAGCTCCACAAATCAAACTCTCTATTGAAAATTCTCCAACATTTTTCTACTCAAATTCTTCCTCCTTGAACACTTAGCTTTGTGTTCAATTTATAGATTAACTGTAGGTTTTTTTGCAATAAATTGCATTCCAAAAATAGGCAAGACATGATTTCTAGTCATGTAGATGTCAAATGGACACTTGGATCTGAAGCATGACACATGTGAACCCTTCTAGAAGACACTGGCCAAGTGGAGATTCTAGAACAATGATAATTTCGTTCCCAATGCGACCAACACACCTTTGAATGTCAGGGAGTGCTTTTCAAAGTAGCCTTGAATGGGGATACCTACATATGCAACGCACTTAGGCCCCTTAGAGCCTACGTTGGTGAGCTCCCACATGTTTAATAATAAGCTTCAAACCGTGGAAAAGCCTTGCTTCGATGAAAATCTTGTTTGATTCATGAATGTTTCCTATCTTAGGGCATATAGCAAATGATATGATAGGGAATGATAGACCCTTTGATCATTGGTCCTGGAGATGATGCCCATTTAACCATGTCATTGGGAATGGTGCCCAAATTGACCTATAAAAATTTCCCCCTAAAGCATGAAATCCAAATAATAATAACATTCGATTGAGATGATTTACACTGTGATGAGACTAGAAACAAGGCATAATGGTCACCTGCATCAATCTTACAATACATTAAATCATGATAAATCCTCTATTGATCATAATTTCTGAGGGTAGGCATTTCCATAGTCGGCACATAAAGCAATCTAATAACATGTACATAATTCAGAAAGTCGTCTACATTGGAATGTTGCCCAGATGCAGACATTGCCTACATATATAGGCCCATGTTTGGATGACAATCTGTATGTAAGGTCACCATACAGATGATGTGTACAAAAATCTTGAAATCACAGCCCAAATGGCTGAAACTAGATCCGGGGTCTTCTTATCTCATTCACTCGATCATTCGGGTACAAGTCTAGCCATGCGAATATATGATTTTTCGTCGAACATGGAAAGAAATCGTTTGATTACCAGCCAATAATGAAAGGTGTTAACAAACGTGAGAGAACCACCATTAATGAAAATGGCCCTCAAGGTACTGCAGTACATTTTGTAAGGCGTGAATAGATGATTTGATGTCGAATGCCAAATGAAATCTTTCGGTCAAAATTCTGGAAGCGAGGATCTTGTCGATGCTATAAAAAGCCTCATGGTACTGGAATCTGATGTTTCTAAACGAACTTCCTGGATATTGATTTGTATTCGACAGGTGTTAGTATGAATTCTTCGTCGAAGCGTACGAAAAAGAACCACTTTAGCTACGCATAACTAATAGCCCTAACAACAATAGAGGCTGCCAAACATCTTCAGATCTGCGATTAGTAGTTAAAATGCTGCAACAAACAGATCTATAAATGGGAAGACATTAAGCAGTAAAGTAAAGAGTTTGCTCCATGCATCCAACAGACAAGACAAGAACACGATTTTTGAATGAATTTTTATATTACAGGGCACCTGGGAGGAAACAAGAAGGTGTATCCGGATCTCCTCAATGGGATGGGTTCTTTGTAGTCCTCAGCACTTCAGATCTAAGCTTTCTCTCTCTTGTAGATGTAGAAAACCCAATGCAGAAAGTAGAGCTCAATGGGAGCAAAATGGTAGAGATGAGACCAAGTGTATAGATCCAGAGTGATCTAATAGGCAACAAAAGGTGAAGAATGATGGGGAAAACCCTCCTATTTATAACAAAATATTGGGTCATTCTAGATCTTGGTGCATGATTAAAATAATGTTAACCAAATCTAGATCCACCTTTGTGGAATATTTTATTATATTTGTTGGAGGGAAAGGGTGTTTGACTTGGGTCAAATCCCTTGATTAGTGAAAAATAAATAAATAAATGATTTATTTATCTTTTTAAGGAAGTGGTTGGGAGATAATCAAAAAAATAATGATTTATTTGATTAATGGTGGGTGATTTGGTCATATTTAACAAGGAATATTATCTAAATAAGATTTAAATAATTATTCCTAGAAAATAAACAAGATAACTAAGGGTTTATCTCATTAATTTCTTTGTTTTTGGGTTAAACATGACTGGTAATAATAATTAAATTATGGTTTAATTAATTATTCCATGAGGAAAATCAAACAAATATAGGTTTGTTTAATATTTCCTTTTGGGGTTTCCTGTTTTAACATAGTGAAAGTAGTTTTACTTAGGGTAAAACTGGTCTTACATGGTGTACTTGGGTCCATCTAATGATAAAAGGTTAGATGACCAAAAAATGGTGTAACAGATTGCCCCCCAGCGTGCGAGTGTCAGGAGAAAATCGTATGACTGAAGTACGTTGTAAGAATACACTCACTAGACAAAAAAAGGGGATGTCAGAGAGAGAAATGTGAGGTAGATAGTGTGCTGAAGGACTAGACCCTGAGGAGATGAGACTCGCAGGTGCAACAAGTCTCTTTTTATGAGAGGGTACCTGTGCTGAAGGCGGCGGGGGAGGCATACCTAAGCCCGCTGAGACAAAGTACAAAAGAATAGTGTGTCCAGTAAACAAGGGACCGAACTATAAGATACATATGGCATAATCAGGAGCCAGATAAAAATACAATAAGGAATCCCACATATATGTTGTGCCTGGGATAACAGCCAGGACTGGTACAATAATATCTGAGTACATGAGATACAAATACAACCCAAATGCCCCCTGTGAATGGGGAAGGGCTCACAAAATCTGACTGATACATGCAAATCGAAAGAGGCGCTGCAAGTGGCGACGGCCAACATCATCAAATATCTAGAGCGGCATCAAAGGCTGCAAGGAGGAGGTCATCCGGGCATGTGGGGGGCTACCTGCAGGGCCACCCCCTCATGAGGGCTGAGACATCTCACACACACTCGGGAATCATCAAGAGCTGCGGCTGGATCACTGAACCATCAAGTATACGGATCTCGATCATGCTGAAAGGACCTGGAGAAACAATCAAGTCAAAGGGGAAGAAGAGATCCCTTTGCCTGATCCGAGGCACCGAACAATAGTGGAAGCTGGAACCAAGGTACACCGCCCTCTAGACCTGGCTTCTGGAATGAATGAGCTGATGTCGACAGAAGGAGGTCCGCCATAGGGGAGGCAATGAGAGATCCTCAACTAAGGCACGAGAGAAAATAGTAGAGTGACGGACAGACTGACACTAATGATGATGGCGGAATGGAAAGGGTGGGGTGGCGAATGGACGAATTCCCTTGTTAGAGCATAAAGGGCATGAAGGACATGGCAGCGACTGACACAATATCAGAAGGGATAGGGGACAGTGAGGCTGAAGGTCATGATATGCGACACAAGGGAGGAACCAAGCAATAACAGAAGGAGGGTTATGGTGGGGTACAAAGGTACGCCGGATAGACTCCATGAATGCGATGATGACTCAACTTGGATGCTCTAAACAAGGGCGACACGATAGTGCTGCCACACAGTAAAGGCCCCAATGGGGGACATGGAAACATGAGTACAAGGTGGGCACTCATGACTAAAATCGTCACGAACATGGACAAGTAAGGGGGCATTATGGTGCCCCAAGTACAAGTGTCGTAAGTGAGGAAATTCGATTTTAAGGAGCGGTAAAGTGACCCTTCTTGGACAAAATGTGTCCGGGTGAAGTATCAAATCACCAAAAACTAATAGAAACCCATTTGAGAGCTCGGTGAGATCTTTCTAGCGATGCTGATGGTTCGTCGAACGGGGCTACGGTGTGGTCGCAGCAGTCGAAAGAAGAAACAGGGGTTCTCTTTTAATAAGGCAGTTTTCCCTCCAAAATCATTCATTTGCTATTGTTGCTATGGTGAATGTGGAGAGGAGGGAAGGCCCTAAATCTTGCGGCGAACGTAGCGGACAAACCGACTGTTGGAATCGAGATCTGTCAGTTGGAGGTAAGAGGCCTAACCTTGCTCTTGTATTTTGATGGATTACATTTGCAGTTTAGGGCCCAGAATCCCAGAAACAGCCCCTCCTTCACCTCTACGGTCGGGTCGCACTTTTTGGGGCAAAAAGTGCGACCCAGGACGCAGGTATCAGGGAAAAAAGTGCGACCTGGTCCAGAAAATGGCAGAAAACTGCGACCTGGGAGATGAGGGAGTTTTGGTGCTGTTTTATGGCTGGGAGCTGGATTTTAGTGTTTGGTTATGGTTTTCCCGATCTGTACCCTGAAAAAGATGATATGTTTGTACAGGTATGGCAGAGTTGCGGGTCAGCTGGAGAGAGAGAGATCTGGGAACGCTTCGAACATAGATCCAGGCGGATCAGGGCGTCCGTCGTGTATTGCCCAGATTTGGGGTTCTCAAGTTTTTGGAGAACCCGTTGATGAGAGCAGGGGAACCGTTACTAGCCCAGATTATCACTTATTGGGATCCAGATCAGGAGATCTTTGTAGTGCAGGGGCACAGGATCGAACTGACGGTCCAGGATGTGTACTTTCTGACCGGCCTCCCACCACTGGGGATGGTGGGAAACACACAGCCAGTGCTGCCGCGGGGGTGGCATATCATGGAGTTCGTGGAACGCCATTGTCAACCGGGTCTCAAAGTCAAGGGGACTCGGATATCGATCGGGGATCTAGAGAGGCTAGAAACTCGTGCAGTGGCCGCAGCTGTGCTGCAAATCCTGGGCAGTCAAGCGTTCCATCACATCACCGGTGGGCAGATGATGATAGTGGAGAGTGTGCTGGGTGGGACCTACTTTGGGTGGGCCCAAATGATGTTGGTGTCGCTAAAGCGACAGTTGTCGCTATGTAGGCGGCAGGTGAATCATGATTGCTCATATGGGACTTTATTGTGCGCCTTCTTCTTTGAGAAGATCCCGACCTTGAGGCCTCGTGTGCAGCTTCCAGATGGGGGCCCGAGAGAGCCCAGGATGCACCGTTGGGGACGACTACTCTGCAGGGGAGGAGGAGGGGCGGTCGGGCGAGTGTTTCGACCGGAGTTTTTTGCCCATTGGGATCAGATGCCGCTGTACATAGACGACTACCCTTATAGTGGGATGAGCTACTGTGGGGATCCAGATCTGCCACTTCTGCCTGGTCGAGTCTGGGGGCCCGATGGTAAGTGACAAATTGCTATTCTTGTGTGGGCATGTTAAAGTTTTTGAATAGTAATTAATGATATTGATTCATGTACTTTTGGTATGCAGATATAGCACCGGTAAAACCGGCCGGGTATATGGGACGACCGGCAGCGTCTGGAGCTACAGGTCCAAGTGGGTCGAGAGCAGCGCAGAATGAGGATGCAGCCGCCCTGCTGGAGGACATCTGCCGTAGATGTGAGCAGTTTTTGGCCGGAGTATCAGAGCGCGGGTGGCAGGATTTAGACGACTAGTACATAGATCCATGTGTTGGTCTCCCCTCGGAGTGGCGAGGTATCATGCGGCGCATGGCGATGGCCGGTCAGGCTATGCGTGATCTACATGCTGCAGGGGCAGAGCCATTGGCCCGGGAGCCTCCAGATAGTGATTAGGGGTAGGGGCATGTGGTGCCCCCTCTGATGTATGTAGGGGCATGTGGTGCTTCCTCTGATGTATGTAGGGGCAGGTGGTGCCCCCTATGATGTATGTAGGGGCAAGTGGTGCCCCTAATTTTTGGCTTTTTGTTTGTAACATGCTATGGGCATGTCGTATGTATCAGAGTATATGGACTCTAAATGTATGATTTGCGACACATATTATGGATATGTATCGTCTTTTGATGGTTGATTTAATGTTATTGTCTTGTATGAAATGTGTGTGATAAATGCCAATCTAGAACATGGTTTGCAATACTATCTACATAGTGATTCTGGTCTCGAGGTACATGGTTGAAAGTTATGGTTTCAAACGCACGTATTAAGACTTTCACTCGTAAATAGCGTCTAAATAGCACAGGGTTATGCACACGATAAACACCATTTAGTTGCATTACAAGAAGCAGGGAATCCAAATGAACGTGCAGATGGACGATGCGATGAAAGAGGGCATCGGCTAATAGGCCACGCACTACATCATATTCGGCCTGATTGTTGGTGGCAGAACCAATGCATACCCCGTTAGAAAGAACAAGGTCATGCAAGGGGGTGAAGATGGCCCAACCTGCCGAGGCGAGATTCCTGGAGTAGCGACTTGCACCATCGGCGTAACCGATAAAGGGTGTGGACGGGGGGTCCTGCAGGATGGTGTGACAAGACAATAAATGAGGGGATGAAAGGAAATGACGGCAGCGTGAGGGTACAGAAGTCATCGGGCGGCAACGGTGGGAAGAGGGGGAAGTGGCAGGATGATCAAGACTCAAACAAGGTGGTGTATGAGAGCTATCGGAAACATGGTGAGGACTCGGGCTGCGGAGGTCAACAGAGACACAAGTGGAGTGATCTCGAGTATGAGGGGGAATAGGGTGATCAAGGGACACAACAGGGGAGGATGCAGACGGGCTAGGCTCCAGGTGTCGTGCAGAGGAGGATAGGTAAAGGATGGTTACCGTAGACTCCGTCATCTGAACATCAGGGGGGGGGAATGTCGATGGGAGCGGAGGAATCCTCAGGCTGACCTGAAGCATACTGCGCGAGAATGGGAGAGGCAGATTGATTTTGTTCAACCTCATACTCGCGGACCACCTCTAGGGAGGCGCGGTAATGCGTCAAGTGAGGAAAATGGTGGGAGTAGTGGCCATGGACACCACACAATGCACAGGGTTTGTTGGTGCGGAGAGTCTTGGGGTTCTTGGGAACGGACGCAGAAGGAGTGGGGGCTTCAGGGACCGTAGCGTCGGGGAACGCGACTTTAACCATGGGCCGGATACGGGGTAACTCGGGACAAGCATGGGTGGCATGACCAGTGACATCACATAAGGCGCAAGGCTTCGCTGGCGGAGAAGGAGCCGAGTCGGTTGTGGTGGTCTGGTCTTTGGTTGCCCCCTTGCGGACTTTGCCTTTCTTCCCGGGAGCCGTCACAACAGGAGAAGGGTCCTGTGGAGGTGTTGGGGGCACAGTGGCTATGGAGGAAGCGAGGGGAACTGGTTGAACCGGTTTCAAAGCCATATAAGGTTTGGGGTGACCAGGAGGGGTGGCGGCTGGGGGGTCAAGGTACCAGACCGGAATTCCCAAGGTCAAGTTAGGGAGGGGGAGGGTGGCCATGATGGGGATAGAATATACGCCGGGAGGGGGAGCTAGGAAAGGGATTTGCCCAGCAGGGAAATGACCAGGAGGGACGGCTTCAAGATGGTTGAGGCCAGGAGGAACCGATCCGGGCGGATAAAGGGGTTTAGGGATACCAGCTGTAGGAGGAGGGCCATAAGGAGGAGGTCCGGCTGGCTGAGAGGAATGGCTAGGAGTGGGTTGCGGAGGGCGGGGGGGAGGTTGCTGACTAGCCGAGGCAGGCCGCTTATGGGCAGCCTGAGACGATTGCATCATGCAAACATTCGACAAGCTGGGATCAGTAACAGGAGGGGGGGGAAGATGAGGAAAAGTACCAAGCAGGGTGGAATCTTTATAGACACTGGGGGAGACACTGGTCAAAGAATCGAAGGTTTGCTTATTGGCTACAGAAGAGATGGTCGTATCGGAGGAGGTCTGGGACGGCGGCTCATGATAAGATAGCTGGTCGATGGTGACTATCTTCCCATTATGGGGGAAAGACATCTTGCGGAAAACCGCGGATGGGACAGCAGACATGGCATAGGTGTAGCTGCGCCCCAATAGAATGTTGTAGTCTAGAGGGGTGTCAATGACTTCGACGTCAACGCAAACGGTCTTACCGGCGAGGGTGATGGGACAGTTACGAAACAGGCCAATGGGCTGGGAGGAATGACCGTCCCACGCTCGAAGGGTGATCGTGGACGGGGCCAGCTTAGGGGATCCGAGCTGCTTCCAAACCGAAGTGGACATCACGCAGGTGGATGCCCCCTCATCAATTATACACCGGGATACAGTGGCGTTTCAGATTTTAACTGGGATTTGGAAAGCGACGGAAGGAGGAAGAGGGGGATGGTCCGATTGGGTGGCGTTGAAAACAATCATTTGGTCATCAGCAGGATCGACAGCGCCCACGGCAGATAGTAGATCCTTCTTTTGGGAAGGGCACGACTGGAGGAGTTCCAGTGTGGAAATGGCAGCAGGGGATTGCGCCAAATCATCTACTATACTATACGACTGAGCGGCTCGACCGGAAGCAGCATTTCGGCGTAATGGTCCCTTTGGAATATTTGGATGAACCTCAACTTTGGGCTGAGGGATGTGTAAGGGACCACTGGATGTCGAAAGAGGCTCTGTAGAACCTGAAGAGGGAGGCTCGGGAGCAGACTGAGCAGGAGGCTTGGGGTACTGGCGGGACCGAGTTTGAAGGTGAAGATCGACGGATGGGGAAGGATCGGAGTGCATCATAAGGATCTGGTAATCAGAGGAACCAGAAATGGACGAGGGGGTGGCTACATGGCTGTCGGGGGGTTGGGTAGCCACGAATCCCTGTTGAGGGAAAGGATCAGTGAACACAGCTGGCTGGGTAGTGGCCACATTAAGAGGAGCATGAGGGGAGGCGTGTTGTCCGCGCAATGTGGCTTGAGACTCCCACATCTGTCGCATCTGGGGTAAGAGAGGACAATCGTGAGTGTAGTGACCGTAAACACCGCAACACGAACAGGGCTTGTTTGTGCGAAGCTGCCTGTCCGGCCTGGGCGGAATGCCCTGAGGCTGGTCGCTAGTGTTAGGGTCAACACCAGAATTGGGTCCTCGGTTACCGGGGGCAGATGTGTTCTGGTTGCCTCTCCGCCTTCTTTGAGAAGAAGGGGGATTAATCGCACCCTGCTGTGCAAATACTTGCCCTGGAGGGGGTTGTAAGTGCTGTTGCGGGTTGTGAGGAGGCAAGGGAGGCGGAAGCGCATATGCTGGAGGAGCTGGCGCACCAGGCTGTGGATGAAAGTAAGGGTTGGGTTGGGCGACATTGAGGTAAGCAAGAGGTTGGGCAAAAGGAGGAGGCATGCCGTATCCTGGATACATGTTGCCGGGAGGGGGAAGAGTGCTTGAGGTGCTGGCCCCTCCCTGAGGGAGACCATAGCCCATAGGAGGGTGAGAAGATGGATGGGAAAGAGATCCAACGATACCGTCGGCGGAATGAGATGCCCCCGGGGCGTTAGCGCCACCGGGCCTGGGGATGTCAGGAAGGACGGTATAAACATAACCGGATTGAGCGTAGATCAGGTCATATTTTAAGGCTATTTGGAGGGCGGCTTCTTCAGTCTGAGGAAAGTGAGAGGCGACATCTTTGCCGATGGGAGACGGAAGGGTGCGGAGGAACCAGTCCATGTAAACCTGATCTTCAAAGGGAGGGGCTCGACATAAGCTCCGTCTTCGTCGCCACTCCTGAACATGGGCAGAAAGGCGTGTGGAGGAGGATTGCTTAAAGGAAGTCAAGAGCTCCGTGCCAGTGTCGTATCGGAGAGGGAGCTGAAAGTATGACAAAAAGGCTTGGGCAAGAGTCTCGAACGTGGTATGGGAAGAGGTGGCTTGTTCGACATACCATTTAGAAGCTTCGCCGGTAAGCGTGCGTTGGAAAAAACGAAGACGGATGGAGTCGTCGGTAATGGAATTGGAGGAACACCACATGTGGAAAGACCGGACGTGATTGGTTGGATCTTCTCCATTGAGGCCCTTGAACTTAGGGATATCAGAGGGCAGCTTGGTGGGCATAGCGGGCCAGGTAGCATTGTGGTGAATGGGGTCATTAATCAACTGATGGAAATCGGGGAGGCTGAGGCCTGCAATGTACGGCAGCACAGGGGTGGCCGGGGTAGTGGTTGTGGCGGTTCCGCTAGAAGTAGAGCCGGCATTGGGGCCGGGAGAACCGCTAGCGTTAGGCCCTGGACCAGACATAGTGAAGGTAACAGGGGGAGAACCAGAAGGAGAAGGGGGACCCGATGAATCAGGAGAGGAGTCGGAGTGCGGACTCGAAGGTGGACTGGCTCGACGACGACGGTGCGGAGCAGGTCGATCAACCGGAAACTGAGGGTGAAGGCCAAGAAGTCTCCGAGAAAGGCGCCTTGGGGGCGCAATGATGACAGGAAGAAGGAAACCGACAAGGGCAGAAGGGGACAGAATCAAGAAAGGTCAAGGGCAGATAAGTGCACTGACAATTGATTTTAGAGTCTTTGCCAGGCGGTGTTAACCAGGCGCTTCTTCACTTAGGGTCAGTGTGTGATGTGCGTTAATTTTAATTTTTAAACCCTTTCCGTTGTTGAGAGCAAGAAAAAGTGTGCTGCGTAGCTGAAAATAAACCTACAGAGAACAGAAAATAATGCTGAAATGACAGAGAAATAACAGCTACGTATGCATCTATCTAACCCAAGAAGGTGGGTCTCTCACAACTATGCTGAAAAGAAAGGGAAAAACTATGTAAAACACACATACAGGGAGCTCAACAGATCTAGGGTCAAAAGGGACAGAGATCTGGAGGATAAGGCTGCAGGCAAGAGGGGCAGATCACAGCCAAGAGACAGAGGCAAGGTGGCTGGAAAAAGGGAAGGAAATCAGCAAAAACCAGAGGGGGTGAGGCGGAGGCCGTCAAAAGGAGGTCCAAACAAAACGACAAGAGGTGATTTGAAAGGAAAAGAGGCTGATTTCAATGGATCTGAACAGGAGGTAACAAATCTGGAAAAAAGGGGGCTGAAGCTCTGAAACCGACGGCTGAAACAGCTAAAACTCTTCCACAAAAAGTGGAGGGTACTAAAGCCCTAAGGGGCTGGGTTCCCACTTAGATGAGTAAAAACATATCAGATCTTGGTCAAGGCGGGCTGAGACAGAGGCTGGAAGACCCTGGCAGAAGCTGCAGCAAAACCCAGAAAAAGTGCAGAAAAAATGCTGGAAAAAAGGCAGGTCGCAGTTTCTGACCTGATCTGAGTGTAGGTCGCAGAAAACAGGCTGAAAAGTGCGACCTGGAGGTCCAGGTCGCAGGTTTAGGGCCAAAAAGTGCGACCCCCCTGTTCCGGTTGTCTCGGCGGCATATTTTCAGAAAAGTTGCCGTCTCAGTTGCGGCTAGTGTCGCTTACCTGCGCAATAGGGCCAGAAACACACGGAAGTTAGAAATTTTAAGTTTTTAGGGTTTTATGTGAGAAAAATGACATAAAAAGAGGAAAACTAAGCAACTGAAAAGAAGCCCTAGGGCCTGAAGTAGCTGGATATGCAGGAATATGAAAAACGACAGCGGTCGTAATTTAAAACCCGTGTGGAGTCGCCATTTGTTAGTATGAATTCTTCGTCGAAGCGTACGAAAAAGAACCACTTTAGCTACGCATAACTAATAGCCCTAACAACAATAATGGCTGCAAAACATCTTCAGATCTGCAATTAGTAGTTAAAGTGCTGCAACAAATAGATCTATAAATGGAAAGATATTAAGCAGTAAAGTAAAGAGTTTGCTCCATGCATCCAACAGACAAGACAAGAACACGATTTTTGAATGAATTTTTATATTACAGGGCACCCGGGAGGAAACAAGAAGGTGTATCCAGATCTCCTCAATGGGATGGGTTCTTTGTAGTCCTCAGCACTTCAGATCTAAGCTTTCTCTCTCTTGTAGATGTAGAAAACCCAATGTAGAAGATAGAGCTCAATGGGAGCAAATGATAGAGATGAGACCAAGTGTATAGATCTAGAGTGATCTAATAGGCAACATAAGGTGAAGAATGATGGGGAAAAACCTCCTATTTATAACGAAATATTGGGTCATTCTAGATCTTGGTGCATGATTAAAATAATGTTAACCAAATCTAGATCCACCTTTATGGAATATTTTATTATATTTGTTGGAGGGAAAGGGTGTTTGACTTGGGTCAAATCCCTTGATTAGTGAAAAATAAATAAATAAATGATTTATTTATCTTTTTTAAGGAAGTGGTTGGGAGATAATTAAATAAATAATGATTTATTTGATTAATGGTGGGTGATTTGGTCATATTTAACAAGGAATATTATCTAAATAAGATTTAAATAATTATTCCTAGAAAATAACAAGATAACTAAGGGTTTATCTCATTAATTTCTTTGTTTTTGGGTTAAACATGACTGGGAATAATAATTAAATTATGGTTTAATTAATTATTCCATGAGGAAAATCAAAAAAATATAGGTTTGTTTAATATTTCCTTTTGGGGTTTCCTATTTTAACATAGTGAAAGCAGTTTTACTTAGGGTAAAACTGGTCTTACATGGTGTACTTGGGTCCATCTAATGATAAAAGGTTAGATGACCAAAAAATGGTGTAACAACAGGAAGTCACCTTATTGCAAAACTAGAGTTACTGATTTCGGAGACAAGGGTATGACTTGATATAGCAATTTTCAGGGATGACAGTCATGAAAATGAAGGTTTATGAGTATTGTAGATGGATGAGTTCTAAATCACTGGATGACTTCTCTTGAACATATCAGCGACACTGTGATGATTTGGCAGCATTGACCCAAAACCGAAGTGAAGGTATGATGAACCATAGGTGTGAATGAACCGTCAAGATGATTACCCAACCCAAATAGTCACGGACATGGAGTGAAAGAAGTGTCATGTTCAAGAGCGACTTGCTACCAAAAAAAAATTTGCTTGCTTTTCCCAAATTTTTCCCCGGTCATTTGTTGACCAGTACCTCTTTATTTTTTAACAAGCTTAAGGAGGCTAACATTTTATTGATCTATAATTCAACCCTTTGGGAAAATAAAGAATGAAGTATCACTATTTAATAATTTAACGAGTCTAGCGATGAATGAAACTCGATTCTTGCCATGATTGACAAGCCCGTCGCTATTTTATGTTTTAACGAGCTTAACAACAGTGATAGACCGGTCCTTTTTCATGTTTAGAGAGTCTCAAAAAGAGGACGAAAGAGGACTCCAAAAGTAAATTTTCCTAAATTTGTCTCTCAGATCCGAAAAAGTGTAAAATAATATCTAAAAGAACCTCTTTGGTCATGTTTAACCAAGTTATTCCTTTTTCGTAAATAATCTATCTCAGTCCAGAAAAGGGTTAAACTTATACTAAGTAGATATCAATTCATTTACTTTAACGAGCTTGAAATGACAAGTTCTCGGCAATATTTTCACAATACCGGAGTCTGAAAAGAGCTGAAAGAAGACTCTAGGGGTTCCTTTTTCGTTGCTATCGAAGCTCGAAAAAGAGATAAAAATGCGCTTCAAATCCTTTTTCATTTTTTATCAAAGCTCAAAAAATAAGGAGAAAATGCTTTGTGGTCAAGTCATTCTTTGAATAAATCTGCACGATTAATCTATTCATCAGTTGTATTTCCTGTTCAGAAAAACATCAAATGTATTAAAAATACCTGTTTCATGATAAAAACATAATAAAACTATAGTCATAGCAATAAATTTAACTTGCAAACAATTAAATGACTATATAAAGTAGTTTCACTATTCATTTTTACCATTCCATAGTTACCATTTTCATTTTGGAGCTCTGAACCTGATTTTCCCCTGAACTTGAGCGGTCGATTGCATGCAATTGGTAAGAATGTTTTGAATTCCCCCTGCAAGAGTAGATTCCCCCCAAGCTTCATTTCATTCATCTAAGTAGATTACTGGTTACTAATAGCTGGATGGAATGAAGGTTCATTATAGGGGAGTATTTGTTTCATTTTTTAACGAGCTTGACACAGGAAAAGAACTATGTTCATGACTTGTTTCATTTTTAAATGAGGTTGAAACAGTAAAAGAACTTTCCTCAAAGGCACTTGTTTCATTTTTTTAACGAGGTTGACACAAGAAAAAAGAAGTATCCTCAAGGTACTTGTTTTATTTTTTAAACGAGGTTGACACAAGAAAAAATAACTATCCTCATAACTCTGTTTCATTTTTTAACGAGGTTGACACAGAAAAAGAACCATCCTCATGGGAACCTGTTTCATTTATCGAGGTTGACACAGGAAAATAACTATCCTCAACACCTATTTCATTTTTTAATGAGGTTGACATAGGAAAAAAGAACCATCCTCATAACTCTGTTTCATTTTTTAACAAGGTTGACGTAGAAAAAGAACCATCCTCATGGGAACCTGTTTCATTTATCGAGGTTGACACAGGAAAATAACTATCCTCAACACCTATTTCATTTTTTAACGAGGTTGACATAGGAAAAAAGAACCATCCTCATTGTGCAGTTGGAGTAGTGAGTGTGTGCTAGAAAAGACATAGTCTAACAGAATCATCATTTAAGGAGTTTGATGAGCACCATAAATGACAAGTTATAACATGCGTTGACGGGTCTTCTCCAAGGTTTTCATTGAATTTTGGAATTTCTAATGGTAACATATGTGGTATCACTAGCCACCAAGGAGAGGAACTAGATAGGATTCCAGATGATGACATGGGTGAATTCAATGGAAAAAACATCAAAGATGAAGCAACAACATATGTTGTCGCAACTGAAATAGATGGTTCAGTCTGGGATGTTATCTCAGCCATGGTCAAATGAACCAATGTATACCCTATAGAATCTACAGGAACAGAAAGTGAAACAGGATCAAAAAAAGAAAAGGAAGGTGATTGAGGAAAAGGCTCGTACAGGTAAAGCTCCTACCAAAAATGAGTTGGAGTTAAATATGTCTCGTCTTGTGATATTTCTTCAATCAAAATTAAAACAGGAGGACGAACTTCACCGTCAGGCCCAAAATATATTTCAGACGATTTATTGTGTGATATGGGAGTTTCAATAGCTACAAAACTTTGTGGGATGACCAAGGTAGGAATAACTTCCAGTTGCTCAACTTCGAGATCAATATTTTCTCTACTTAGGGAAGATAGTAACTGAAATATAAGGGGATGATAGACCCTATTTCATTGGTCCTAGGGATGATGTCTAGTTTGACCAATAACAGTTGCCCCCTAGAGCACAATGGGATTCGGATCAACTTCCAGTTGAACAACGTTGGGTTCGGGAGGTATGGTCTCACAGATTGAATGGATCGTGACCACGGGTAGCTGTGAAGATTCCATTTCGACAACAGTAAATGAACCGAGATGTGTGGAAACAATTTGAGCTATCTTTGTATTAAAAGATGATTTTTTGCCAAAGGTACGAATTGTACTTGATTCAGTAGATCGTGATCGCCTTCGCCTACCAGAAATAACTTCCGGTGGTAAAGGTGGTTTTAAAGCTAATCTACACGAACGACAGGGGGTAGGATTATGTTCTTCCACGATTACTGATTTATTTTATCCAAAAAAACAAAAACAAAAAGAGGGTAATGCTAGGCAAAAATGTTTACCAGGAAACTGTGAAATGAAAAATACCTCTTGGCAGACCAAAAAGTACATGCACGTAATCTCCCCTAATGTTGTGTTCAGTGTATCACAATTTCAAGGCGGTCGACTCGGTTCACTATGGATGGATATCACCTAAAATATGTCCTCCCAAATATACCGAAAGGTACATGGAGGGCCAAGTCTGTATTAACGTTGTCTGATGTGAAACCGCACAGTGAGAGCACCCCTTTATACTTATCATACTGTAACACCACCTGATATACCCGAGAGTACGTGGACGAGCTACAATATACTTACGTACGTGAAGTGGGGTATCACACTCGGAATGTATCACAGACAAGTTAATGACATCTACTATGTTTTACGATGCCAGAACACGTCTCTATCCTAGACCTCTAAATGTTATCGTTAATGTTCCAAAGCGTTGTTAAGTAAATTGAGATTTATTTTAAGTTGATCTTGCTTAACAGTTTGCCTTTCAGGTTCACCAAGATGATTTATATGAAATTCCTAAAATGAAATCTAAGAATGATAAACAAACTTTCACTTTCAGCTTTTTCAATGAAATACCTAGCTACTAAGGGAATAGAGCAAGTAATTTGAGAGCAAACAAATCAATGAATCTCAAACTAAATGCAGATTTCCTAATGTTCCTTTTGCAAAAAAAAACACAATCCTACATGAAAATGCAATTTTTTCTTTTCATTTTCCTTAATGTTATGAATGCAAAAAGAAAACTAGGTGCACTAGGTCAATAATCAAAATGATTTTTACTATCGAGAAATGAAGAATACAAACAACAATTTATCTTTTGAAGGAAAAACAAATATTTCAACAACAATTTCTCCTATCAAGGAAATGAAGACTTTACGACAATTTCCTATTTCGAAAGCAAACGATTCTTAATGCGACCATAAAAAGTACTTTGAAATCAACTTGTCAATGATAATGAATTTTTTTTTTAAAACAACATTGAACAAATTTTCAGTCAAAGGAGAAGAAATATATAGAGCTACTAGTCAAATAGAGCATTAAACTTTTCAGAACAAGTCAGCAAACAGAACTGAAGCAAAATACAAAGTCAGATTCAAGGGGATTTGTTTCTTTTAGGAGCCAACACAGTCTCCAAAGGGAGACAGTGCTCTACAATGTAGGTTGGCAAGGGAGACAGTGCTTTGCAAAGCACTGTGCCCTGATCAAGGGTGAGTTGGGCGTAGTAAACAAAGAAAAAGCTACTGTTTGGCTCACTAACTTTGCAAATTAAGCTCTGAAAATTTCTAATCTTTATGTGAAATAGCTACTAGGTGGATTTAGAATCAGATTAGAGACTAAAACACCAAGATTCAAAAGAAATTCTCCCCAGTCGAGTCACCAGTTTGTTGGGCCATAATTGTAATATACGGATAAACTACGCTTCCCTAGACTAGTGTCTAGTCTAGAACAATAGATGAAAGACTACACTACCCTTTTTCCTAACTCAGAACAGATATACAAAGAGGATTGGATGCTTACTTGTTTTAGTCACTTCCAAATAACTCCTCTCTGTCGCTTCCACTACAGCCTCAATTTCAATCGGTTTCAAATAGATGAATGCTTCCTGCAGGAAAGAGCACTGAAACAACAAAAGATACAATAATCTAGATATCTATTTAAGTTAATTAGCCAAATCAGTTAAGCATAAACTACATTCATCAACTAAGATTCTATAACATGGAAAATCAAAGTAAACATGGATGCATGTAGGGAAAAACAAGAAGTCCTCTTTATTGATGATAGAAGGAGAGGTTACAACCTAGTCAATGATTCATCATGACCTTCCAGCAGAGTTCCCTAGTCTCATCATAGCGTAAGTCTCTCCACTAGCAGCTCCACAAATCAATCTCTCTATTGAAAATTCTCCAGCATTTTTCTACTCAAATTCTTCCTCCTTGAAGACTTACCTTTGTGTTCAATTTATAGATGAACTGTAGGTTTTTTTGTAATAAATTGCATTCCAAAAATAGGCAAGACATGTTTTCCAGCCATGTAGATGTCAAATGGACACTTGGATCCAAAGCATGACACATGTGAACCCTTCTAGAAGACACTGGCCAAGTGGAGATTCTGGAACAATGAGAATTTCGCTCCCATTGTGACCAACGCACCTTTGAATGTCGGGAAGTGCTTTGCAGTGCAACTCTGAATGGGGCTACCTGAATATGCAACGCACTTAGGCCCCTTAGAGCATGCGTTCGTGAGCTCCCACATGTTTAATAATAAGCTTCAAACCATGGAAAAGCCTTGCTTTGATGAAAATCTTGTTTGATTCATGTATGTTTCCTATCTTAGGGCATATAGCAACTGAGATGATAGGGAACGATAGACCCTTTGATCATCGGTCCTGGAGATGATGCCCAGTTAACCAGGTCATTGGGAATGCTACCTAAATTGACCTATAACCCAGTTAACCAAGTCATTGGGAATGCTACCCAAATTGACCTATAACACCATGCCACAACCCCATGGGGTTTTAGCCCACTAACTAGGGTTACAAACTTCAAACATGAATATCTCTCAAACCGTGAAGAATTATGTTGTGTGCCATATATCAATGAAACATCTCTATAAGTAGAAAACATCAAAAGCATTCACGACCTAGAATATAGTAATTTGGTAGGTAAAAATTCCCATGCAATATTGGGGTAGCCCCTAGTACTGCTTGGGTTGACATCAATGAAAATCACTGATCAACACTAACTTGCTTGACGCCATATATTTTCTTCCTGTGACCAATAACTTAAGCGGGAAAACCACACCCCTTAAGTTGGTGTGATTTCGTACATACGTGCACCAAACATACAAACACAAGGGGTGCAATAAAACATGGTGGTGCCTCGTCACAGGGGATCTAGTGGATAAAACCATCCATTTCACACCCCCCCTTGCTTTTAAACATCGGATATCAGGGGATACAAAATGGATTGTGGGACGTTCAATCTGATAGGTGGTGATCGGATAGCTTGTGGAGTTATGAGATTTCAAATGAGGTGGGGTCAGGAACTAAATATGCAGAGGGTTAAAATGACATGGGGGTTAAAATATATTAAGCGGAGGTTTCAAATGATAGTGGGGGTGGGTAAATGAAGTGGGTCCCGATTATCATTTCATGCATTAAATTATTAAAAGTGGGTTTTCATGTTTTTATGGAAACATAAAGTTTAATCAAGGGGAAGGGGGTTTTCTAAATGGAAAAGGGGTTTTTAGGAAAAGGGTAAGGGGTTTTAGTGATTGGAAGAGGGTTTTCAAAGGGGAAATGGATTTTAGCAAGGGGAAAGGGTTAGAAAGATATTTTTGATAAGCATAATGATGCTTATATAAATTTTGAAACTGTACTCTACCTACCCTTTTATTCATCCTAACATTTTTTCCTTTCCTTTATTGGGTGCATTTGAGCTTGCTAACTGTTAGTATGAATATTAATTCCAAACGTACAAAAAAATACCACTTTAGTTGCGCATAAAAAACATCCTTAACAGCAAAAATGACTGCTAATATCTTCAGATCTACAGTTAGGTGATCAAGATAAATGCTGTAAAAATCTAGATCTATGCATTAGAAGAAATTAAATAGTAGGAAAAATAAGATTTACTCCATGCATCCAATAGAAAAGACAAGAATATATCAAATGAATTTTGTATTGATGGAACCTTGGAGGAAAACACAAGAGGGTGTTCCCTATTCTCCTCAATGGGATGGGTTCTTTTAAGTCCTCAGCACTTCAGAACTAGAATCCCTCTCTCTTGATGGTGTAGAAAACCCAGACAAAAATGGAAAAATATGACTAATATGGTGGATCAATAGTCAGACCAAATGTTTAGATCTAGAGTGATATTTAGGCAAAAAAAGGTGGTTAATGAATGGGAAAACCCTTATATTTATAACAAAATATTGAGTTAGTCTAGATATTGGTGCATAGTTAAAATATTATTAACCAAATCAAGATCCAACTTTTATGGAATATTTCATTATATTTGTTGGAGGGAAAAGGAATTTGACTTGGGTCAAATCCCTTTATTTGTAAATAATAAATAAATAAATGATTTATTTATCATTTTAAAGATGTGGTTGAGTAATAATCAAATAAATAATGATCTATTTAATTATTTAAGGGTGAATTAGTCATATTTAACAAAGAATATTATTTAAATAAGATTTAAACAATTATTCTTAGAAAATAATAAGATAAATAATGATTTATCTAATTAATTTCCTTGTTTTGGGTTAAATATAACCAAAAATATTAATTAAACTACTATTTAACTAATTATTCCTTGAGGAAAATCAAACAAATGTATATTTATTTAATATTTCCTCATGGGGTTTCCTCTTTAGACCATAAACAACTTAATAAAGGTGGTTTACTAAGTTATTTTCATAGTGAAAGAAATTTTGCTTGGGGTAAAATTGGTCTTACATGGTGTACCTAGGTTCATCTAATTATAATAGGTTAGATGACCAAAAAATGGTGTAACAGATTTCCCCCAGCGTGCAAGCATTAGGAGCTAATCGTATGACCGAAGTACGTTGTAAGAACTCAATCACTAGACATTGAAGGGGACATCAAAGAGAGAGAAGTATAAGATAGACCAAAGTGCTGAAAGAACTAGTCCTGAGGAGGCAAGACTTACAGGTGTGACAAGTCTCTTTGAAGCGTGAGTACCTATGCTATAGGCGGCAGGGGAGGCATACCTATGTCTATCAAGGCAAAGTACAAACAATAAGGGGTCCAAAAAATCACGAGACTGGCCAATATAACACATGCTGGCATAAACATGAGCCAGATGAACAACACAATAATGAATCTCACATACATATTTTGCCTGGGATAATAGCCATGACTTTTACAATGATATCTGAGTACATGAGATATAAATTCAACCCATATGCCCTTGAAAATAGGAAAGGACTCTGAAAATCTGACTGATATATGCAAACAAAAAGGCACTGCAAGCGGCTGAGGCCGACATCATCAAATGTATGGAGTTGCATTGAAGGATGTAATGAAGAGGTCATCCGAGTGTGTGGGGGGCTACCTGTAGGGCCACCACCCTCATGAAGGCTGAGACATCTCACACACACCCGGGAATCACCGATGTCAGTTGTTGCATCACTAAACCATCGAGTATATGGATCTCGATCATGCTGAAAGGATCTAGAGCTGAGAAACAATCAAGTCAAAGGCCAATGAGGAGTCCCTTTGCCTGATCCAAGGTACCGAACAAGAGTGGAATATAGAACCAAGGTACACTGCCCTCTAGACCTGCCTTCTGGAATGAATGAGATGATGTCGATAGAAGGAGTTCTACCATAGGTGAGGCAATAAGGGATCATCAACGAAGGCACGAGAGAAAATAGTAGAGTGATTGACATATTGACACCAATGATGATGATGAAATGGGGGGTGTTGAGTCCCGAATTTGCCTCTTGTCCATACACTTTTCCATATCTTTTTCACTCACCTAAACCTCCAAAATTGTCAATATCATGTGCAAAAGGGTATCTAACATGGTTTTTAATTATGTTTGTGTGTTTTCTATTTGATTTAGATTTTGTTCATACAGCTGCGGAAACTTGTCACTTTCCGCAGCTGCTGCAACTTTCCGCATCTATTTTGTGGAAATCGATGTTACAGGTGTCTACGAAGGAAACGAGCCACATGGGCAGGCTAGGAATGACAAGGACATGGTTCGTGTCCTATTGGTTCAATTAAAATCGTCAAAGGAAGCCGCGGTCAAAGCCATCCACGTGGAAGTCAACTATGGAGTTCTATGTCGGCTGGACTCTGTTTCGTGGCATATAAACATCCATACAGCCGTTTCCAAGCTTGCGGAGGTTAATTGACATCTGTGCAAAGTTCTGGAGTTGAATTCAAGCGCCCACCTTCCATAGATCCGTTTTCCAACATGGCCATACTCCTATATCCGTGGCCTTAGTGGTCTACGTGCTGGCTGCTATCATAAACTTCAGGAAACAGTTACATTTTATTGCTTTATAAAGAGCGTTTGCATACGCACGAGTTAGTTGATAGTTGTTACTGATCATAGTCGCGTGAGTTGATGTAAGCAGATTTCGTTATGTGTTGGAATGGCCACATTGAAATGGAATACCACCAAACCGTAATGAATCGTTTTAATGTGAAAACTCGTTTTCAACTTAATTTGTGTTGAGATCATACCAAAGCTGCGTAGAGGGCCCCTGCTCAGCCGAGTTTCTGTGTATTAATGTATATATTTTTCATTTCATTTCTTTAAATAGTCATTGTATCATAACTCATTACATGTTCATATTTCATAGTTGCTTCATTTCTGTTCATTAATTTCCATTGCATTCTTGTCTTTCATGTTTTTATGATTGTTAAATCACTGATCAGTTTTCTTGTGCAGGTTTTAGGTAGACAGCCCGGGGCATTTTCATATTATTTTGGCTAATGATATGAAACTGACATTATTCTGCTGCTAGTTTTCTTTCCACAGCTTTTGTTTAACTTCAGTCTTGTTTTGTACATTTCAGTTTTGCTTATCTGATTCAGTAGTTAAATTTAAATATATTAAGCTACTCGTAGTGTCTTCAGTTACCTCCGAAAGCCACAGCTGGACTGATGGTGAGGGGCTGCATGATGAAATGTGTAGTTTAGTATTAGTTTCCTTTCTGCAAAATTAGATATATTAAGCTGCTCATAGCGTCATTCAGTTACCTCCGAAAGCCACAGCTGGACTGATGGTGAGGGGCTGCATGATGAAATGTGTAGTTTAGTATTAGTTCCTTTTCTGCAAATTTAGATATATTAAGTCATGTATGACATCTTCAGTTGCCTCCGAAAGCCACAGCTGGACTGATGGTGAGGGATTGAATTATGTGTGTATGGTTTAGTATTAGTTTACTTTCTGCAAATTAAATAATCAGTTACACAAGTTGTTTATGATTACTTCCGTAAGTCATAGCTGGTCTAATGATGAAGGGTCAGAAAATGAATTGATGTAATCTGATTTAGATTTATTTCATTTCAATTTTGAATTTCCATAAGCGTAGTTTCTTTTGTGTTCAGTTGGCAGCAAGAATAGTTTAGTTTTCATGTTCACTAGTTTCTTGTTTTGATTCATTAGATTAGCAGCACTTTTTATTTCAGCAGTTTACTTTCTTTTGTCATTGTAATTTCAATTTGCTTTTAAAGTTTCAAGATTGGTAAATCATTATAGGGATATCACTTCCTTGAATAAATATAACCAAGCTTGCTTTTCACTTTAGAATTTCCATTTTACCTTAGAAAGACCACAAACGACAAAAAGTTAAGAAAGAGGTTATCTTGCACATATAGTGCACCGCACTTCATCAACTTACGATTCCCGGATTGACAATTAAATGCAGCAATTTAGGACACACTAAATTGACCAAACATTTTGGCGCCGTTGCCGGGGAAGTGTAACTAGGTAGCCAATTTCTAAAAAAAAAAAACATAAAATCATAAAAGAAGGGAAAACTTGATAACTTCTTGAAGTATGCTCTCCTCTTGCACCTAGTGTGATCTGGAGGATCAGAAAAGAGAGTTATTGGTTTAGTAATTTCTTAAGTATGCTCTCTTCTTGCACCTAGCGTGATCTAGAAGATCAGAAAGAGAATTATTAGCCCAACTTTTTAAAAAATAAAATAAAAATGACATGCATAGAGCAAGAGATTCTAGGGGAAGGTTTATAGCTAAAGCCAAGAGTTCGATTTTCATAACTCCATCTTCTTCAAGGCATAGACCAGATTCACCACCATCTACCCCTAGCCTTAGGATTTTTGGAAGTCAAAGAACAGCTGAATTAGAGGATTCTCCTATACCACCTACTAAAACCCACTTAGAAAACAAAGAAACTTTCTCTCATCCTTCCTTGGTAGAAGAACTAGAGGACTATAAGGAATCTAAAGAAACTATCATGGCAGAGGAAGTAATAAATAGAGGTGGAGGTAGAGGAGGAGGAGATAATGAAGATAACAATGGTGAAGGAAATAACGATAGAAATAGGGACAATTTTCTTGGATTCCCTATAGTTGATGAGGAAACTCATGCAACAATGAAAAATATCTCACCATCTGTTCTCCCTAACTTTTATGGATTACGAAGTGAGGATCCTGAAACATTTCTGTTTGAGTTTGAAGTAGTGTGCCGAACTTATGACTATATGGAAGATTCTCAAAAACTCAAACTATTTCCTTCAAATTTGAAGGGATCTGCTTTGAAATGGTTCATGGGATTAGCCACTCAATCTATTAGGACTTGGAATGATATGAAACAAACATTTTTGGATAGATACTTGGATTATTGTATGCCCACCAATCACAAGGATGAGGTATTCAAAATGATGCAAAAAGAATATGAAAATTTGGAAGACTTAATTGAAAGATTTCAATACAACTTGAAAAGAGCAAAGATGAGCAACTTAGATAATGAAACCTTGAAAGCCCTCCTATTAAAATCCATTAGAGATGAATGGATAGACATTTTAAACATGATGGGTAAAGGAGACATTTCTCAACTCCCATTTCATGATATAACATAACTATGTATCCAATTCTCAAGGGGAAGATCTAAAACTGGAAAAGGGCCTAGGGATTCTTCTCTTATTAGGGCTAACAAATCTGCAACTGGATCAGTAAGTAGGGCATAGATTGGTAATATGCTTGATGAGTTTAAAACTGATATCTTAGGGGGTCTTAGTGAACAACTAGACACCCTTAAAATCCAAAACAAGCAGAAAGCAAAAACAGATGCTTTAGCCATCTTTTGTCCGAAATGTAGAAAGAAACATGCTTTAAGGGAATGTCCCTTGGATGCAAAAGTTGTAGAAACATGTATGATTTGCTCAGAAAATCATGAGATCAAGGATTGTCCTTCAATCCCCGGACTCAAAGCTGTTTTTCAAGAAGATCCAAATTCAGTAGAATCTCTCTGTTTTGTCGCAAGGAGACCTTGGCAGGGACAACAATCTCAAGGGTTTAATAACCCTATGAATCTTCAAACCCCACCAAATTGGAATCCTTGGCAACAATCTTGGCCCCAATATCAAAATTCATATCAGCCATGGATACAAGGGATGCAAAATCCTTATGGGAGATTTGCTCAATTTTATCAATATCCTCCATCTTTTCAAAATCAACAAGCTCTACAATTTCCAAACCAAAATCCACAACAACTTTCATTGCCATTTCCACAACAACAACCTTCTCAACAAAATACAAGTCCTCAACTCATGCTCCCATACCAACAGAAGACAAATCAACTTCCAGCTCAGCCATTGCCAAATCCTAACAATAAGAATCCTCAAACTACTTATGTGGTAGAAGGACAACAATTTCCTACCTATATGATTGTTCCTCTCAACGATGTACAACTCAGATCTGGTAGAGTTTTAGAAAAACCTTCTATAGACATTCAAGAGCAAGATACCTCCGAGGAGGACTCTCTTCAAGTCAATAAGGGTTCTGAGGAAGAATCTCTTCAAAATTCAAAAATTCAAAAAGAAAAAGAAAAGCTAACATCCACAACTCCTATAGTTGAGCAACCTGTATCTTCATCTACACCTCCTTTTCCGGAAAGACTACAAATTGATAAGGGGGTGGACAAACAAATCTTGTTGCCTAACTATGACTTTCTAGATGAATTGAAGAATGTTTGTATCAAGATTCCATTGCTACAAGCCATTCGAGAAATTCCTATTCTAGCAAAAACCATAATGGAGTTGAGTTTCAAAAGACCAGGAAGAAAGCTAAAGGACACAAGAAGAATCCACCTGGTAGGAAAGATTGCAGACATTATGATGGGAAAAATTACCATGCAGAAGTATGTAGATCCAAGAAGTCCAATTGTCAAGACACATATAAATGGGATAGAAATTCCAAACACATTGATTGACTTAGGGGCTGTTATCAACATTATGAGTAGACAGACTATGGAACAGTTAAAACTTCCTAACCTTCTTTTTACACCTACTTTATTGCAACTTGCAGATCGATCGGTTATTAAACCAAATGGTGTATTAGAAGATATTTCAGTCTCCTTAGATTCTTGGGAATATCCAGTAGACTTTATGATTTTGACTCCCAAAAGTAATCTAGGAGGACATCCAATTATCTTAGGAAGACCTTGGTTGGCCACAGCTGATGCTTTTATTAGTTGTAGATCTGGAGACATGTACATTTCTAATGGTAATTCGACAAAGAAATTCAATTTGTATCCTCCTGCAAGAGCAATTACAGAAATAGGAGACAATGAATGGGTCAATGATGAGAACACTATACAACCTATCTTTACCATTTCTGAAATTAGTGAGGATAGTCAAATTCTGAACACATTAGAAAATTTTGAGATAACTTCAGAATATGACCCCACACAATTTCAGTTGGAATCTGACATAGAAAATTTATCATCAAGACAAATGTCTCTCTACTCTATGGAAGAGTTTGGTAATTCTGCTTTTGAGATTTTTCCAGAAAAGACATTGAATATCAACAAACATCTGGAGAAGTCACAACAAGAAGAACTAACCAGAATCTTGCAAAAACATTCTACCGCATTTGCATGGGAGTATACTGACATGAAGGGTATTGATCCTAAGACTTGCATCCATCATATCTATATTGAGGAAAACAGTAGACCAATCAGACAACCTCAAAGAAGGATGAATCCAAATCTTAGAGAGATAGTGAAAGAAGAGCTCCAAAAACTACTCAATGTAAACTTCATTTATCCAATTTCAGATAGCCGATGGGTTTCTCCTTTGGTTATAGTACCTAAAAAGAATGGTAAATGGAGGGTATGCATTGATTACAGGGATTTGAACAAAGCAACTTTGAAGGATCACTTTCCTTTTCCTTTTATCGATCAGGTATTAGATACATTAGCAGGTAAAAATTACTTTTCATTTTTGGATGGTTTTAGTGGCTATAATCAAAATCAGGTAGCACCTGAAGATCAATATAAGACCACATTTACTTGTCCATGGGGAACTTTTGCCTACCGAGTGCTTCCTTTTGGGTTATGTAATGCACCTGCAACATTCCAAAGAGCAGTACTAGGAATTTTTTCTGATCTAATCCATGATTGTGTAGAGGTTTATATGGATGATTTTACACTTTATGGTAATTCATTTGAAGAGGCATTAGAAAATTTGGAAAAAGTTCTTATAAGATGTAAAGAAACAAACCTTTCATTAAGCCATGAAAAATGCTTTATGATGTTTACTGAAGGGATTGTTTTAGGACATCATATTTCAGGGGATGGGATTAAGGTTGATAGATCAAAAATTGAAGTCATCTCCAAGTTACCTATTCCAAATTGTCAAAGAGATGTTAGAAGTTTTCTAGGATTTACTGGTTACTATAGAAGATTTATAGAAAACTTCACTAAAATAGCATTTCCACTCTTCAAGTTGCTTACAAAAGACTGTGAATTTAAATGGGATCCTGATTGTCAATCCGCTTTTGAAACTTTGAAAACAAGAATATCTGAAGCACCTATCTTGAGAGGACCAAATTGGAAACTTCCTTTCCATATTTCTACAGATGCTTCAGATATAGCTCTTGAAGTTGTGTTGGGTCAAAAAGATTTAATTCCTTATGCCATTTATTACACCAGTAAAAATTTGACTCCCACAGAGTTGAATTATACTGTGACTGAAAAAGAGTTCTTAGTTGTTGTTCATGCAATTAATAAGTTTAGACATTACATAACAGGATATGAAACTTTTATTCATACTGACCATTCTGCAATTAGATATTTAATGAACAAACCTGTTACTAATGGCAGAGTGACAAGATGGCTTTTACTTTTGCAAGAATTCATTATTACTGTGTTGGATAGACCAGGAAAACAGAATACAGTAGCTGATTTCTTGTCTAGGATTCAGAATACTAAAGAAGATTCTCCTGTAGAAGATAAGTTTCCTGATGAATACTTGTTTGCAGTAACTATTAAGACCCCTTGGTATGCAGATATTGCTAACTATTTGGTTACAGGGAAACTACCTTCACATTTATTTCTAAGAGAAAAACGAAAGATTATTCAGGAGAGTTCAAAATATTCATGGATTTCTAACGAATTGTTTAAAACAGGGCCAGATCTTGTGATCAGAAGATGTGTCAGGGAAGATGAAATGCCTGATATTCTTAAGGCATGTCATGATGAAACATGCGGCGGACACTTTGCGGACAAAAGGACGGCCTATAAAATCCTTTCCTTGGGATATTATTGGCCTTCTCTCTTCAAAGATGCAAAACAATATGTCAAAAGGTGTGATAGCCGCCAAAGAGTAGGGAAACCTACCCTTTCAAATGAAATGCCATTGCAAACACAGGTACTCATTGAACCCTTTGAAAAATGGGCTTTAGATTTCATTGGACCTATTAATCCACCATCTAAGCAAAAGAAGTATATATTGGCTTGCACTGATTATGTTACTAAATGGGTAGAAGCTAAAGCATTAGTATCTGCTACTGAAAATTCAGTTGTTCATTTTCTTTATGAGGATATTTTTACTCGCTTTGGTGTTCCAAGAGAAATTGTGACAGATCATGGGAGCCAATTCACATCCAATTTGGTGGAGAAGTTGATGGAAGAATACAAAATCAAGCACAGAAGATCTACTCCTTACCATCCACAAGCAAATGGTCAAGTGGAGTCCACAAACAAAGTTCTTGGATGTATCATCACCAAAACTGTTCATCTACATAGAAGAGATTGGGCAGAAAGGCTTCCAGAAGCCTTGTGGGCCTACAGAACTACATGGAGGAATACAACAGGACATTCTTCCTATGAACTTGTTTATGGGAAAGAAGTCTTGTTTCCCATTGAGTTCCAAGTCAAGACCTTTAAGATAGCAGTTCAGTTGGGAATGGACTTATCAGAAGCCCAAAAGCATAGAATGGAGCAATTGAATGAGCTAGATGAGATCAGACAAGAAGCAATTCTAAGAACCGATCTAGTTCAATATCAAAGAACTAAGTGGCATGACAAATATATCAAAGAGAAGAAGTTTCAAGAAGGAGATTGGGCATTGTTATTTGACTCCAAGTTTAAAGATTTTCAAGGGAAATTTCAGACTCATTGGCTTGGGCCATATGAGATTGATAAGATCTTTAACAATGGAGCTGTAAGAATCAAGACCATTGATGAGTTTCAAACTCCTCTTTTAGTGAATGGCCATAGATTGAAAGTTTATCATAAGCCACTCTCTAAAGAGGATTTTGTCAAGTTGTTTCAAGAAATTTCTGCAATCAGGCTGGTACAGAAGAATCCTTCTTCTCTACCAAGCTAGCTTTTGTTTTCAAGTTAAAAAAAAAAATAAAAATAAAAAAAAAATAAAAAAAAAATGGTATAAGCCTGAAAACCAATCATTGATTGGCAGTCTTATACAGAAAATATGGGGTGAAAATCAGGGACACCTGACACTCTATATTTTCCAAAAAAATCTGTTTTTCATTTCATTTCATCTCACCACCCACTCCATTTCATTCCACTTCATTTCATTTCATTTCACTTCATTACACTTCATTCCACTTCATTTCACTTCATTACACTTCATTCCACTTCATTTCATCCATTCCATCAATAAAAATCTTTTTATGACCATTTCCACCTGGTCATTTGTCATTTGTTCATTTCTATTTCAGCCAAGTGATAGCTGTGTCAGTTTCCGCAGCTGACATCTGTTTCTGCAGCTGACTCCAGTTTCCGCAGCCAGAAGAAGATTCCGCAGCTACTACTACTCTGTTTTCAAAAAGAATGTACAGTTAGTTGTTATTTTCATAAATCATGAAATAAAATGCAGGAGAGGATCAATGGGACATTCAAGACACTAATGAAGATCAATCATTTGAAGACCAAGGGCAAAAGCAAGGATTCCAAAGGTATGAATAAAGTTTATTTCAAATAGTATCGAAAAACACATTTTTATGTAATTTTAAACTATGAGCTCTACGCATAACGCGCAATGATTATATTGACAGTCCGTAACCTTCCACGATCTCTATGTTATCCTCTTGCATTTATTCACAAACGGTTTCATTATTGAAATTCCGACTCTCACTCATGTTCAAATATCCCACCGTGGATAATGATACGTATTTGAGTTGACAAAGGACTCTTACAAGCCGCATAACTTCTTAATCATTGATTGAAACGTGTTCATATTTATGACACAGCCACCAAAAATTCAAAATGCGGCCGAATGCATTATACTTTGTTAACCTCTTTGTCGTTTCTCTGTCGTGGTTACAAAACCCCACTCTACTCATACTCACTCTCTGTTTCATTCCATTCCGTTCCTTTTGCTCACTCTCATTCCCGTATATCCACCCACAGTCTTATTCCATTCTGTTTATGGTGCTCATTTCCGTTTTGTGATAACATCCCCACAGTATTGTGCTATACTCTGTATATTCCATCGTTCCATTTCCGCTTAAACCCTCACAGAGGCAAGCCTGTGAAGCACAGAGAAGAAAATGGGAAAATTATTAAGGGCAGAGCCGGAAGGACAGAAATTTATAGAGGGATTTCCGCAAGCAAAAGAGATGTTGAAGAAAGCTAAATGGATGCGTTTTATTCAGAAATTCAGGGGTTACCACAGAGAAGTTACCAAAGCGTTTGCAAGATCATTTGATGGCTCGGAAGAAGAAGTGGGAGACCTCAAGTTTTTAGTCAATGAAGCATCAATAGCAGCAGCCACAGAGCTTCTTCAGGAAGGAGAACGTTGGTTCAAAAACAAAAGTATCAGTGATGAGGCATGGAGAATAATCCTCCGAAATCAAGGTATGGATATCACTGTTTTCAAAAGAGGAATCCCTGTGCATGCAATAAAAGATGAATGGGCCACTTTACTACTCATTGTTCAGAAATTTATTACATGTGAAGGCCGTTTTGGCTCTATGTACATGTATCATACTAGGCTATTGATGAATTTTCTTGGAAACCAAACTCTCAATCTTCCTTATTTCCTATTCAATAGCTTGAAGAAAATGGCTGTGACTGTGCAAAAACACCTAGGAGATGTAGAGCCTCATTTATATCATCATGGGCTTATAAAAATTCTGATTGAAAAGGAGCTAAAAGAAAGAAAAGATACATGGGAACAATTCCTAGTTAGAAACTTCTTTGAAGAACCTCAGGAAATTCCTGAAGGTAATCCAATTAGAAGGAGTAGAAGAAAGAAAATGAATGTTGAAACTCAAGTTGCTCCTACACAGGAAATTCCCGCAGCTAGCACAGCAAAAAGAAGTAGAAGGAAAAGAACAGTAGATGAAATCCAAGATACTTCTACTATTACTATGAAGAAAAATGATAGGGAAGAGAGATTGGTAAAAAGGAAGAAGAAGGAAATCAAAACTAAGAAGCCAATAATATCAAAAGGGAAAGAAATTATTGAGGCTGTCCATAAAACTTCTTCTTCTCAAGAAGAAGATCACCAAATTCTATCTGAAAGATTAATTTTTCTTCAAAAACAATCATCTCTATCCAAGAAGGCAAAAACAGGAAAACAAGAACAAAAGGGTAGTGTACCACAGCATGTGAGGAGAAGCAGCAGACTTAAGGGAAAACTGAGAAAAACACAAATTAAAGGTCCTCATTTCATTGATTTGGGTGAGGAGACATCTGAACAGTCTCCAACTGACAATAGTCCATTTTAGTCAGTTAGTGAACCTGACTCCTTTCACTCCCAATCAGACAATGAGCGTACTCCATCTTATTCTCAGCAAAATATTGATGAAAGTTCTCCTCAGCCAAATTTTGAACATAATTCTCCCTTGCAGCATTTTGAGGACAGTCCAATGAAAAAGACACCGAAAGTAGACCCCAAACAGCAAGAGGTCTATGACTATATAGAATCCCTGGAGAAGGCAGCCACAGGTCCAAGTACCTCTTCTACTCAGCCTCATACATTGCAGGATGACTTGGTTCAGTCATTA
The DNA here is from genome assembly GCA_034641835.2 of Pinus albicaulis. Taxonomy (NCBI): domain Eukaryota; kingdom Viridiplantae; phylum Streptophyta; class Pinopsida; order Pinales; family Pinaceae; genus Pinus; species Pinus albicaulis. Next base: position 373,835 of record JAXQQM020084590.1, on the reverse strand, counting down.
AAACAGGAGATTTTTGAGCTTGAGCTTTTGAACCGGCATATCAAAAATGAAAATGAAACACTCAAAGAGCAAGGCAAACTGGACAAGATTATCCATGACAATACTATGTTACATTTGGATATTTGGCAAAAGAAGAATAAGAAGCTAAAAAGGAAATGCCAAAAATTGAGCAGAGCACTTGTGAATATCAAATTCAGGTGCCTCATGAAGAAACCCAGAATGATGGCAGTACCAAAGAAGAAGAGAAGGGGGTTAGATGTGCTGGCTGAAGTTTCAAGGCACATGAATTGAACAAAGAGTATCAAATTTTTGTAGCATGAGGACATGCAACACCTTCACAGTGGGGGTATGTTGAGTCCCGAATTTGCCTCTTGTCCATACACTTTTCCATATCTTTTTCACTCACCTAAACCTCCAAAATTGTCATTATCATGTGCAAAAGGGTATCTAACATGGTTTTTAATTATGTTTGTGTGTTTTCTATTTGATTTAGATTTTGTTCATACAGCTGCGGAAACTTGTCACTTTCCGCAGCTGCTGCAACTTTCCGCAGCTATTTTGTGGAAATCGATGTTACAGGTGTCTACGAAGGAAACGAGCCACATGGGCAGGCTAGGAATGACAAGGACATGGTTCGTGTCCTATTGGTTCAAGTAAATTCGTCAAAGAAAGCCGCGGTCAAATCCATCCACGTGGAAGTCAACTATGGAGTTCTATGTCGGCTGGACTCTGTTTCGTGGCATATAAACATCCATACGGCCGTTTCCAAGCTTGCGGAGGTTAATTGACATCTGTGCAAAGTTCTGGAGTGGAATTCAAGCGCCCACCTTCCATAGATCCGTTTTCCAACATGGCCATACTCCTATATCCGTGGCCTTAGTGGTCTACGTGCTGGCTGCTATCATAAACTTCAGGAGACAGTTACAGTTTATTGCTTTATATAGAGCGTTTTCATACGCACGTAGAGTTAGTTGATAGTTGTTAGTTGATCATAGTTGTTGAGTTGATGTGCGTACTCTGTTATGTAGTGATTACGCTGCCTTGAGCCGTAATACTACCAGTCTATAATGAATTGCTTTTTAATGTGAAGAACTCTGTTTTCAACTTAATTTGTGTTGAGGATCGTTACCAAAGCTGCGTAGAGGGCCCCTGCTCAGCCGAGGTTCTGTGTATTAATGTATATATTTTTCATTTCATTTCTTTAAACAATCATTGTATCATAACCCATTACATGTTCATATTTCATAGTTGCTTCATTTCTGTTCATTAATTTCCATTGCATTCTTGTCTTTCATGTTTTTATGATTGTTAAATCACTGATCAGTTTTCTTGTGCAGGTTTTAGGTAGACAGCCCCGGCATTTTCATAGTATTTTGGCTAATGATATGAAACCCACCACATTCACGCTAGTTTTCTTTATTGCCTTGCTTAATTCGCCTTGTTTCGTACATTTCCCGCCATTATCTGATTCAGTGGTTAAATTTAAATATATTAAGCTACTCATAGTGTCTTCGGTTACCTCCGAAAGCCACAGCTAGACTGATGGTGAGGGGCTGTATGATGAAATGTGTAGTTTAGTATTAGTTTCCTTTCTGCAAAATTAGATATATTAAGCTGCTCATAGCGTCTTCAGTTACCTCCGAAAGCCACAGCTGGACTGATGGTGAGGGGCCGCATGATGAAATGTGTAGTTTAGTATTAGTTCCTTTTCTGCAAATTTAGATATATTAAATCATGTATGACATCTTCAGTTGCCTCCGAAAGCCACAGCTGGACTGATGGCGAGGGATTGAATTATGTGTGTATGGTTTAGTATTAGTTTACTTTCTGCAAATTAAATAATCAGTTACACAAGTTGTTTTTGATTACTTCCGCAAGTCATAGCTGGTCTAATGATGAAGGGTCAGAAAATGAATTGATGTAATCTGATTTAGATTTATTTCATTGCAATTTTGAATTTCCATAAGCATAGTTTCTTTTGTGTTCAGTTGGCAGCAAGAATAGTTTAGTTTTCATGTTCACTAGTTTCTTGTTTTGATTCATTAGATTAGCAGCACTTTTCATTTCAGCAGTACACTTTTACTTTCTTTTAATTTTGTCATTGTAATTTCAATTTGCTTTTAAAGTTTCAAGATTGGTAAATCATTATAGGGGATATCACTTCCTTGAATAAATATAACCAAGCTTGCTTTTCACTTTAGAATTTCCATTTTACCTTAGAAAGACCACAAACGACAAAAAGTTAAGAAAGAGGTTATCTTGCACATATAGTGCGCCGCACTTCATCAGCTTACGATTCCCGGATTGACAATTAAATGCAGCAATTTAGGACACACTAAATTGACCAAACAGGGGGTACTGAAAAGCGAACAGACGACTTCCCTTGTTAGAGCATAAAGGGCATGGATGACCTGGTAGTGACTGACATAATATCATGAGGGATAGGGTATAGTGGGACTTAAGGCCATAATGTGTGACACGAGAGAGGAACCAAGAAATGACGGATGGAGGACTATAGCAGGATTCAAAGGGACTCGGGATAGACTCCATGAATGCAATGATGACTTAGCTCGGATGCTCTAAACAAGGGTGGCTCGATGGTGCTGCCACTCAGAAAAGGTCCAATGGGGACCATAAAAACATGAGTACAAGATGGTAACTCATGACGAAAGTCGACACGAGCATGGACAAGTATGGAGGCAAAGTGTTGCCCCCAGTACGAGTGTTGCAAGTGAAGAGATTCGATTTTGAGGAGGGGTGAAGTGACGCTTCTTGGAAAAAATGTGTCCTGGTGAAGTATCAAATCACTAAAAACTAACAGATACCTATTTTAGGGCTCGGTGAGAGATTTCCAATGGTACAGATGGTTTGGTAAACGGAGCTACGGTTTGGTCGCAGCAGGCGAAAGAAAAAACGGGGGTTTCTCTTTTAATAAGGCATTTTCCCTCCAAATTCACTCATTTTCATGTGGAGTTGTGGTGATTGTAGAGAGGAGAGAAGGCCCTAAATCTTGCGGTGATCGTAGCGGACAAACCGACCATTGGAATTGAGATCCGTCAGTTGCAGGTAAGAGGCCTAACCTTACTCTTTCTTTTCAATGGATTAAAAGTTCATATTAGGTCCCCAGGGGTCAGAAACAGACCCTTGTTCCTCCTCACAGCCGGGTCGTACTTTTTGGGGAAAAAAGTGTGACCTGGGTAGAATTTTTTGGGCAGAAAACTGTGACCTGTCCCAAGTTTGGGCCTGAAAAGTGCGACCTGTCAGGGAGGGGTTTTCCGGTGTTGTTTTTTGGCTGAGTACTAGGTTTTTATGATGAGATACGATCTTTCCTATCTGTATTCTAACAAACATGATATTTTTGTGTAGATATGGTAGAATTACGGATGAAATGGAGAGAAAGAGACATGGGTGCATTACGGTAGGAGATCTGGGAGGATCAAGGTGTCCACAATACACTGGCCAGGTTTGGGGCTCCGAAGTTTGTGGAGAACCCTTTAATGAGAGCTGCAGAGCCCTTATTGGCCCAGATTTTCAACTATTGGAATCCGGACCATGAGGTCTTTATAGTGCAGGGGCACCAGATCGAGTTGACGGTCCGGGATATATATTTCCTGACTGGTCTCCCACCACTTGTGATGGTAGCGAATACTCAGCCAGTATTACCGCGGGGGCGGAATATCATAGAGTTTTTAGAGCACCATTGTTGACCAAGTCTCCAAGTCAAGGGGACTCGGATACCCATTGGGGATTTGGAGAGGTTATAGACCCATGCTATGGCCACAACGGTGCTACGGATCCTGGGCAACCAGGCACTTCATCACATCACTGGAGGGCAGATGATGTTGGTGGAGAGTGTTTTGAGTGGGACGTACTATGGGTGGGCCCAGATGATGCTGTCGTCACCGAAATGACAGTTTTCGCTATGCAGGCGGCAAGTGAATCATGACTATGCATATCGTACAGTTTTGCGCTCATTCTTCTTTGAGAATATCCTGACACTTTGACCTCGCATAGAGCTCCAAGATGGGGGCCCGAGAGAGCCTAGGATGCACCGGTGGGGGTGACTACTGTGCAAAGGAGGAGGTGGGGCAGTTGGACGGGTGTTCCAACCCGAGTTCTTTGCTCATTGGGACCAGATTCCACTGTATATAGAAGATTATCCTTATAGTGGGATGATTTATTGTGGGGATCCAGATTTTCCATTGCCACCTGGTCGGATATGGGGGCCTGATGGTAAGTGAAAAATTGTTGATCTTTTATGTGCATGTAAAAGTTTAGAAATAAATGTATGTGGTATTGATTCTTTCACTTTTGGTATGCAGATACAGCACCGATAAAACCGGCTGGATATAAGGGGCGACCTACAGTATCAGGGACCGCAGGACCTAGTGGAGCAAGGTCGCAGGAAAATGAGGATGCAGTAGCCCTCTTGGAGGATATCCGTCATAGATGTGAGAGGCTTCTAACCGGTGTTTTAGAGCGTGGTTGGCAGGACTTAGATGACCAATACATAGAGCCATGTATTGGTCTACCCTCTGAGTGGCGAGGGGTCATGTGGCGCATGGCGATGGCCAGACAGGGCATGCGTGATGTACGAGTGGCAGGAGCAGAGCCCCTGGCTCGAGATCCTACAGATATTGATTAGTGTGTAGGGGCAGATGTTGCCCCCAGTTTTGAGTTTTGTAACATGCTATGGACATGTCATATGTATCAGAGTGGATGGACTCTAAAACATATTATACGACACATATTATGGATATGCATCTTTTTGATATTTTTATGTTATTGTATTGTGTTAAATGCGTGTGCTAAATGCCAATCTAGAATATTGTTTGCAATGTTATCTACATAGTGATTTTGTGCTCTAGGTACATGACTAAATGTAATGACTTGAAATTCACACATCAAAAGCTTCACTCGTAAATATCTTCTAAAAAGGATAGGATTATGCACACGATAGACACCATTCAATTGCATGACAAGAAGCAGGGAATATAAACGAACATGAAGGTGCAGGATGCGATGTGAAAGGGCATCAGCTAATAGACCTCGTACTGTGTCATTTCGGCTTGGTTATTGGTAGCAGTACCAATGCATGCCCCGTTCGAGAGAACCAGGGAGTGCAAGGGGGTAAAAATGGCCCAACCTGCCAAGGCTAGATTCTTGGAGTAGTGACTTGCACCATCAGCAAAACCGATGTAAGGTGTGGATGGTAGGTCCATATGAAAGGTGTCACAAGAAAATAAATGAAAGGATGTTAAACAATGTGGCAACCTGAGTGCAAAGTAGAAATTGAACGCACTCCGCGGGATGGACTGATCTAGGTAAGATGTCTACTACCCACACGCCACCGGTAAGGTGGAGTGTGGGAGCTACTGGAGGTATAACTTGTGTTGAGATTACGAAAGTTACCATGGGCATGGGTCGTGCTATCTCGTTGATGGGTGGAAAAGATGAAGTTAGGGGTGGATGTGGCTTCCATGATGTCGTTATCATAATAGAAGATGGAGTGACTGGAGGAAGGGAGACCACATGACATGGTGAAGCTACCTGACTCATCATCATGAGAATAAAGGTTCACATGCGTATCATCACGGGGGATGACAGAAGAAGAAGAAGATAAGGGATCTATGGATGTTGAGCACAGGGTGATCGCTGAAGGGAGGTCAAGCGAAACAATAGGGGAAGAGTCGAAGGGAGCTTCAACCCAAGGTCTCATGGATGATGAAAGGTAGAGGATGTTGGCTGCAGTCTCCTTCATTTCGACATCAGGGGGAAGAATGTCAATGGGAGCAGGTAAATCCTCAATCTGGCCTGCAGCATACTGTGCAAGTACGGGAGAGGCGGATTGATTTTTTTCAATATCGTACTCTCGAACTGCCTCTAGTGAGGCATGGTAATGCGTAAGGTGGGGACAATGGTGACAATAATGGCCATAGAGATCACACAACGCACAAGGGTGGTTACCATGAATAGCTTTGGGATTCTTGGCTACGACCGAGGAGAAAGTAGGGGCTTTAGGGATCGTAGACTCAGGGAACGAAACTTTAACCATGGGCTTGATATGGGGTAGTTTAGGAAAGTTATGGGTGGCATGGCCGACGACATCACACAAAGCATAGGGATTTGTGGGCCGGGTAGGTGCAAGGTCCGTCGGGGTAGCCTTGCCCTTGGAGGCCCTCTTGCGAGCTTTTCCCTTCTTACCCAGAGCGGTTGCAACAGGAAGGGGTTCCTGTTGAGGTGGAAGAGGCACTGTTGTAGTGGGAGAAGTCATGAGGACCGGTTGAACCAAGGTCAAAACAAGGTAAGGTTTTGGTTGACCTAGCAGGGTATCGGCTGGAGGATCAAGGTACGAGATGGGAATCCCAAGGGTCAAGTTAGGAAGAGAGAGGGTGGCCATAACAGGTGCCGTATAGATTCCTGGTGGGGGAGCTAGGAATGGTATCTGACTAGAGGGGTAATGGCCAGGTGGAATGGCTCCTAAAAGATTAAGGCCTGGAGCAACCGTTCCAAAAGGGTAAAAAGGCTCATGAATACCAGCTGAAGGGCCAAGAGGAGGAGGTCCAAAAGGCTGAATCGAAGGGATAAGAGAAGGCTGTGGGGGGCAAGGAGGTTGTTGACTAGCCGAGGGGGGCCACTTGAGGGTGGTCCGAGATGATTGCATCATGCAAACATTCGATGATCTGGGATCAGAGACAGGGGGAGGAAGACCATGGAATATACCAAGCAGCAAGGAATATTTGTAGACTCTAGGTGAAACACTAGTCAAAGGATCGATGGTTTGCTTGTTGGCCACTAAAGAGATAGTGGACTCAGGGGAGGTCTGAGACTTCGGTTCGTAATATTTCAACTGGTCAGTGGTGAAAATCTTTCCGTTATGAGGGAATGAAATCTTGCGGTGAACCGCAGAAGGGATAGCAGACATCGCATAAGTGTAGCTACGACCCAATAGAATGTTGTAATTTAAGGGGGCATCTATGACTTCTACATCAATTCAAACAGTCTTGCCCGCAAGAGTAATAGGACAATTGTGGAATAAGCCAATGGGCTTGGAGGCATGGCCATCCCACGCTCGGAGAGGGGATCCGAGTTGCTTCCAAACCGAAGCGGACATCACGTAGGTGGATGCCCCCTCATTAATAATGCAATGGGAAACATTGGAGTTCTGGATCTTGACTGGGATTTGGGAGGCGACGAAAGTAGGGAGAGGAGGATGTTCTGACCGATCAACATCAAAGACAATCAATCGATCATCGGAAGGATCTACAATGCCCACGGTAGATAGTAGAGCTTTTCATTGTGAAGGGCACGACTGGAAGAGTTCCAGCATTGAAATGGCAGTAGGGGATTGTGCCAAATCATCAACTATGCTATATGAATGGGCGCCTTTTCCAGAAGTAGCATTTCTGTGCAGTGGTCCCTTAGGGATCCTGGTATGAACCTCCAATCTAGGGTGAGGGATCTGCAAGGGACCCCTAGGTGTCAAAAAAGGCTCTGTAGAGACCGAAGGAGGCGGCTCGCGGACAGGCATAGCAGGAGGCTTTTTGTACTAACGAGACTGAGTATGAATATTGATGTTTACGATTGAAGGTTGATTAGATTTCATCATGAGAATATCGTAATCGGGGGTACTCGACAAAAGAGGTTGCGTAACAGTGTGGTAAACAGAAGGTTGGGAAAAAAGCGGAGGCATGTTGTATCCTGGAAACATGCTACCGGGAGGGAAAAAAATGCAGGAGGTGCTGGCCCGCCCAAGGAAAACCAGATTCCATGCGAGGTTGAGCAATGATGACAACACAAACATGGCACAAAGGAAAAAGAGACCGACAAGGGCAGGGAGGTGCAGGATCAATTAATTTCAATATTTTTAGAGTCTTTCCTTGGCGGTGTTAACCAAGCCCTTTTTCACTTAGAGTGTGTGTGTAAAAGTGTGTAAATTTCAATTTTTAAACCCAGACATTTGTAGAGAAAAAGAAAAAATGTGTTGTATAGCTGTAAATAAACCTACAAATGACAGTATATAGGCCTGCAAAAATAGAAAATAAATAGCTAATATTGCAATAATCTAAACCCAAGGAGGCAGGTCTCTCAACAACTAGTCTATAGGTGAGTAAAAAACTAATCAAAACACACTAAAAAATCTAATAGATCTAAGTTCAAGAGGGACAGGGATCTAAAAGACAAAATCTGCTAGAAAGTGGTGCAAAAAACAACAACAAATCAGAGGAAAAATTGTTGTAGAAAAGGTGGCGAAAGGCTATCTTATGAAGGGAAACGGAGTGAACCCTAGAGGAAAACCCAAAAAAAGCTATATGAGGTGATTTGGATGGCTAACAAGGTGATCTGAAGCAGATCCGAAGGTGAGGGATCAGATCTAAAAAAATGGTTGAAGACTCTAAAATTTCAGACAACCTGCAACAACAAAAACTCTTCCACGAAAAGTGGAGGGTACTGAAGCCCTGGAGGGCTAGGTTCTCACTTAGTTGAGTGAAACAGAACAGTTACAGGTCCAAAATGGGTTGAGATGGAGGTCATACAACCTTGAACAGAGGCTCAAACAAACACAGATAACTTCTAGAAAAATCCCTGCAAAAAGAACAGGTCGCAGTTTCTTACCTGTTTTTAGCAGAGGTCGTAGTTTTTGGGCTGAAAAGTGTGCCCTGAAGGTCTAGGTCGTAGGTTTTGGGCCAAAAAGTGTGACCTACACTTCTGGCACTCTCAGCGGTAGGTTTTAGAAAAAAAATTCGTCTCAGCTACAGCTGATGTTTGTCACTTGCGCAATAGGTCCAAAAACACACGGAAGTCAGAATTTTTATCGTTTTAGAGTTTTATAGGTTAAAACCAACAACAAGAAAAGCAAAAACAAGGGGACAAAGAGAAATCCTATGGTTTGAAGCAGCTAGATGTGCAAGGATCAGAAAAATGACAGCGGTTGTAATCGTAAACCCCTGTGGAGTCGCCCGTTGTTAGTATGAATCTTAATTCCAAGCGTATGAAAAAATACCACTTTAGCTGCACATAAAAAATAGCCCTAACAACAGAAATGACTGCTAATATCTTCATATCTGCAGTTAGGTGATCAAGATAAATGCTACAAAAATCTAGATCTATGCATTAGAATACATTAAATAGTAGAAAAAATAATATTAACTCCATGCATCCAATAGACAAGACAAGAATATATCAAATGAATTGTGTATTGATGGCACCTGGGAGGAAAACACAAGAGGGTGTTCCCTGTTCTCCTCAATGGGATGGGTTCTTGTAAGTCCTCAACACTTCAGATCTAGAATTCCTCTCTCTTGATGGTGTATAAAACCCAGACAAAAATGGAAAAATATGACTATGATGGTGGATCAATAGTCAAACCAAAAGTTTAGATCCAAAGTGATCTCTAGGCAACAAAAGGTGGTAAATGAATGGGAAAACCCTTCTATTTATAACAAAATATTGAGTGCATAATCAAAATATTATTAACCAAATCAAGATCCAACTTTTATGGAATATTTTATTATATTTGTTGGAGGGAAAAGGAATTTGACTTGGGTCAAATCCCTTTATTTGTAAATAATAAATAAATAGATGATTTATTTATCATTTTAAGGATGTGGTTGAGTAATAATCAAATAAATAATGAATTATTTAATTATTTAAGGGTGAATTTGTCATATTTAATAAAGAATATTATTTAAATAATATTTAAGCAATTATTCTTAGAAAATAATAAGATAAATAATGATTTATCTAATTAATTTCCTTTTTTTGGGTTAAATATAACTAGAAATATTAATTAAACTACTGTTTAACTAATTATTCCTTGAGTAAAATCAAACAAATGTATATTTATTTAATATTTCCTCATGGGCTTTCCTGTTTAGACCATAAACAACTTAATAAAGGTGGTTTACTAAGTTATTTTCATAGTGAAAGCAATTTTACATGGGGTAAAATTGGTCTTACATGGTGTACCTGGGTCCATCTAATGATAATAGGTTAGATGACCAAAAAATGGTGTAACATTAACCCTTTTATTTTCTTTTGATAAGAAAGATAACTTATTTCTAACCTTATATCTTCCAATGGCTCAGATTAAACTTATAAGCTCATTTTTATTCTCTACCTAACTACTGATCTGCCAAGATTAAATGGTTTTGTCAAATATTTATTCACTAACTATCATAACATAAAATTTAAATTCATGAATGATCAAGATTAGATTGTATGATCATGATGAATTGTGGCATTTTGAACAAGTTGCACACAATTTATTTGCAAAGGTAAAGTAAACTAAGAGTAGTGGAATTTGAATGTGCAACACTTTCAGAATTTTTTTTTGCCTCTTTTTATGGGGTTCATATTTTATATCTTTTTTTATCTTTCTTTATTTTGGTCCTTTGATTATTTTTTTTAGGACATGCCCTCTTTTCATTTTTTAATATGGAAAACATTTGCAGAAATGAAAAGGCATGTATAATATTGCAAGACTTAGCATAGTCAATTCAAAATTATGATCCCTATTATTATAGGAACCTAAAAAAAATCTCGTTGGGGGCAACATGTTCACCAGATGATATAACCTCTTACACTTGGCCTGATGTACCACCAGTACGCTAGAAACAACATCAATTGCACCCATCCAAGGCAAAAGAAATTAAATGATAAATCAATAAGCTTCACAAAGTTGTGTTCATATACCCCATCGCTTACACATCATGGGTTTCCAACCCTATTCCCATCATGAAAAAACAAAGCATCATCCGTGTTTGTACTGATTTTTGCGATTTGAGCAAAACTTGTCCAAAGGAAAATTACCCTACCCCATTTATCAACCAAGTCATCGACGCTTGCACGAGACAGGAGGCCCTCTCCTTCATGGATGGTTTCTTAGGGTATAATCAAATCTAAATACGCCACACCAACTGGTACAATACTGCATTCACCACCCCATGAGGCACGTTCACATACCAGGTGATGCCATTTGGCCTTAAAAATTCTAGAGCCACTTTCCAGTGGGCCATGAATTATGTCTTTCATGACTTGGCACACCTCATCCTCGCCTACTTGGATGACCTCATCGTCCGGTCCAAGAAGTGGTCAAATCATCTCGAGGATCTGTGACTGGTATTCCAACGATGTCGGCAATACATTTGAATCCTCTCAAGTGTGTCTTCTATGTCACAACAGGATGAATTTTAGGTTTTATTGTGTCCCAACAAGGGATTAGAGTGGACCCTCCCAAGGTCGAAGCTATCAAAGAGGTACCACCACCTCGAACCCTCAAGCAACTACAAATCTTACAGGGAAGGGGTAACTTTCTAGGAAGTTTCATCCCAGGCTACGCCACTTGCGTTCATGGATTCCTAAGCCTCCTTCGTCATGACATCCCATTAAAATGGGACAATCAAGCCCAACAATCATTTGAGGCATTGAAAGACACATTATCTTCAGTCCACGAGACTATGATAAGGATTACACCTTGTATCTATCAACATCCGAGACTGCTTTGGCCAGAGTATTGGTTCAGGAAGGCCTTGATGGGAAAGAACACATAATATATTACGTTAGTAAAACTTATCAAGCCCCAAATTAAGATATGAGCCCAAAGAAAATACTGCCCTAGCATTGATACACTTAGTCCAAAAAATTCACCACTATATTATCTTAAGGACTACAATAGTCATCACAGATATTAACCCCATGAAATATCTGCTCACGCATCATTTAATGAACCATAAGTACGCTCATTGGATATTCATACTACAAGAATTTGACTTACAGTTTCGTACCCCCAAGAGCAAGAAGGCTTTAATTTTAGCTAAGTTCATCGCAGACCTCCCAAGTTAGACCAAAGGATCACTCGTAAATGATTCACTACCGGACGAACATATCTTCCTACTAACAACCGATGACCCTTGGTATGGAGATATTCTCCTATTTTTATGAACCCAAAAGTTCATAACCAATCTCACCCATGATGACCATCAGTTCTTTTGCCACCAGGCCCCTTGATACCTCCGCATGGGAGATGTCCTATACTAACGAGGCATAGACACCATCTTACGTCGATGCCTCACCCATGACCAAGTTGAGCAAGCCCTTAATGAATATCGCAATGGAGCTTGCAGTGGCCACCTCTTAAGAATGGCCACCACCAAAAAAGTCCTGCGTGAAGGATATTTTTGTCCCATGTTATTTCATGACTGTGTTTCAACAGTAAAGAGGTGTGAGTGATGTCAACTCTTCGCTCACAAGATAAGAGCCCTTCCTACTCCCCTGCACCCCATCATAGTCGCTGGTCCCTTGTGAAAATGGGGGATTGACTTCCTAACTTGCAACCCCACATCCTCTGGAAACCAAAAATACATTATTGTGGCCATTGACTACTTCACCAAATGGGCAGAAGCCATGCCCACATATGACAACACGACAGAAACTGTTGCATGGTTTTTGTTCAACCATGTCATCTCCCGGTTTGATGTACCAAAAGAGTTAGTCTCCAACCATGGAAATCACCTCGAAAACTAATTTTTCTAGGAGCTATCTCATCACCTCAGATTCACACATGAATTTTCTTCACCATACTACACCCAATCCAACAGACAGGTAGAAGCTGTAAACAAAGTACTCAAAACAATGTTACAACACATGATGAATAACCACAAAACAAACTGGTACCACATGCATTTCTTTGCCCTGTGGGCATACTTCACGGTAGTTAAAACATCAACGGGGTTCACACACTTCCACTTAGTGTACGGGGTAGAAGCCGTGATTCCCATTGAACGCAAGATATCGAACTTGCACGCTGCCATCTAACTCCTCGATGGCACCCAGCCTTTAGAGAAACACTTAGTACAATTATAACTCATCAATGAAAGTCAATGACTCTTGCTCCAACACAAAGAGGCCCATAAAAAGCGGGTGAAAGCATTATTCGATCGCAACATCACCCATCGATCATTTACTGGGGGGGAGTTATTCCTCTGCTATGATGTCATGAAAGAAGCCTTAGGGCCTGGAAAAGTTGAAACCTTGTGGAAAGGTCCATATATCATAAATTAATGTCTCCTAAAGGGGGCATACATCTTGACAGAGCCTGATGGAACATGCCTAAGAAACCCCGTCAATGGTCTCTACCTCAAGAAATTTTGCCCATAAGGGTCACGCAGGTTTAGCCCTAAATATAACATACACAAAGCAAACGTTATTTTTTTATCACATTCTTATTACAAAAATCTCTCTCGTGTCACAAATTGATCTTCAACCCAACCATTATATTGGATTCACTGATGGAGCATCGCAATGGTCTCAAAATTTAGCAGCAACCTCCTGGGACATCTACCACCCTGACCAATCGTCATTCTTGTAATATCCCAAAAGGGAGAATGCAGTAATACTTCACACAATATAAGAACTTACAGCAAGATAAACAATAGATCTAAGTAGAAATCAGAATATGCAAAAAGAGTCGAGCCATTTTATTATATTAGAGATTATTCAGTTACAATAGTACAATATATAGGTAGATCTAGCCAATCAGATGAGCTAGGATCACCTTGAAAACATGTATGAAGTAGGTACAACGTAACTGTTGAGGCTTTGCAGCAAATACTGCACTACCTCTTCAGCGGGATATAAACATGGAGTTGTAGGCTGAAAATATAATTGCAGATCTACTCAAAACTGGAGCTCTAATGATGCCAAGATTCAAGATCTGGCCATTGTGATGGATTCCCAAGATAAGCCAGAAAGTATTTTCCAGATCTGCAACTTTGGAAAAATTTGTTGGAAATACTAAGAGGGGGGGGCTTCAACAAGTGAATGTGGGATGGATTTTAGGAGCTTAAAAAACATTAATTATGACCTTTCAATGACCCATGCCACAACCCTATGGGGTTTTAGCCCACTAACTGGGGGTATAAACTTCAAACATGAATATCTCTCAAACCGTGAAGAATTACGTGGCGTGCCATATTTCAACGGAAACATCTCGACAAGTAGAAACCATCAAAGGCATTATTAAACCAGAATATAGTAATTTGGTAGGTAAAAATTCCCATGAAATATTGGGTTAGCCCCTGGTGTTGCTTGTGTTGACATCAATGACAACCGCTGATCAACAATCTCCCCCTTTGGCATTGATGGCAACACAAGTACTCCCCCTGTGATCATGACACCTCTTCCTACAACATTCTCTCCCCCTTTGACATCAATGGAAAAGGGTATCTCCCCTTGAAACACAACCATCTTGTGGACCTACACACACTTCCACTCCCCCTGAAACACAACCATCCTTTGGACCTGTACAAACTTCCACTCCCCCTTTATATTCTGAATAAGGAAAATCTAATGAGAACTTGGGAGAATCCCAAGCTTATGGTGAAGATATTCCAATGCTTCACGAGTAATCTCACGATCATCAACACTTCGTACCCAATCTGCATCTGTAAAGGAATGAATAATGAGATTGTTACCCTTGGGATACCACAAGCCATATTCTGATGTTCCATTTAGGTATCGGAGAATTCTTTTGATGGCAATAATATGTGATTCTTTTGGTGCTGCTTGGAATCTTGCTACTTGTCCAACTACTTGCATAACATCTGGATAGGAGGTTGTTACATATAGAAGACTACCAATCATAGATCTATACAACCTTTGATCCACATCCTTAGATGAGTCGTCTATGCTCAATTTGCAACCTGTTACCATTGGAGTAAGGATGGGTTTGTAATCTTTCATTTTAAATTTCTTGAGAATTTCCTTGATGTACTTGGCTTGACATATAAATATTCCTTTCTCTTGTTGAGATATTTGAATCCCTAGGAAGTATGTCAACTCACCAAGTAAAGACATCTTGAAATCACTTTTCACCTTTGTAGAAAACTTCTTACTTAGTCGATCATCATTGCTACCAATTATTATATCATCCTCTTTAGCTATTATACATGCTTTAGTTTCTTCATCCAGAACATATATGTCATTTGGTGCTCGACTTGCTGTAGCCACAATTTCACCGTACATGCCTTTCCTGATTTCACATTTTGTGGAGTTGAATAGTATTGTGTGTCCTTGATCACACATTTTTCCAACACTGAGCAAATTGTGATTCATGTTTTCAACCAATAGAACATTCTTGGCTAGAGCATCTTTTATTCCAAGAGTGACAGTACCTGATCCTATAACATTTGAAGATCCATCATTTCCAAAGGACATGGTTCCATCCTTATTCTCTTTCAGAGATACAAATTTATTTCTATCTCCAGTCATATGCGTTGAGCAATTTCCATCAACATACCACACATATTTGTTTTGTTGAGCCTTGAGAGCGAGAGCACGGTTATCAGTCTTCTTCTTCTTCCATGTTCATTCACTATGTGGCTTTGAAGATTCTTCTGGAGGATTTTCAAGTCTGCAATCTTTGGCTATGTGTCAAAAGTTTCGACATTTGTAACATTAAATATTATTTCTTAAATGTTCAAATCTATTGATGTTTCGCTGAGCCCTGGGAGGTTCATATTTGATAGATATCCTAGAATTTTATTCGTTCCTAGGGTACGTGCGACATTCTACAGCTTTATGACCAAATTTTACACATGAATAACAGTAGCCATAAAAAATATGTTGGTACCTGGATGGAAATTTTCATCGAGGAATTGTCTTCCAAGGTTTTTCTTGCGAATATTGTCCAATGAAGTATACATACATGTCAGATCTCATAGGTTCATTTTATTTTGTTGTAGAAGGTCCTGCTTCTTCTTCTTTGTAACCGATACCAGTTCTGTCGTTGTAATACCATTGATTGTTGATGAGTTCTTCCAATTCCCTTGAGCTGTTGGCATAGTTTTGGATAGTTTTTCCTTTCTTCACTTCCTCGTGCAACGAGACTAATTCAACTTCTAATTATTCCCTTTCTTGTTTTCTTTCTTCCAACTTATTTTGAAGTGACTCTTTAATGCATTTGTGTTCTTCAACTTCAATTTTGAGACCTTGAACTTGTTCTTCAAGAGTATTGGAATGGATCCTCTCTGCCTTGAGATCCTTTATAAGCTTGATTTCTTCCTCATAAAATTATTCTATGTCCAATCCTTCTTCTTCGTTATTTGATACCTCTTGTTTATTGTGATTGGCCATAAACAATACTCTCTCATTGGCTTCTTATTTTCTGTCACTTTCTTCATCAAATGATGAGCTATCTTCTTTAGAGAGAAAGTTCCTTTTGGATCCTTTCTTTTTTCCTTGCTTGTTGAATTTCTTAAAGCCTTTCTTTCCTTTTGATTTTCCATCACTTTTGTTCAGAAATTTTTCTGTGAAATTTCCAACCTCACCACAACCGAAACATATCAATGTAATTTTACCTTTGAATTTTCCCTTACCAATTTTTAGTTTTCTTGTAAGGTAAGCATATTATTCATCTGAAATACCTTCTCCATCATCTCCGTTTTCTTCACACTTGCAGGTGCATGTCTTTTTCAATTAAAGGTTGTTTGCCCTTATTGGCTTTCTTAGATGCAACGAACACAATTTCTAGATTTGAAGTACCCTCTTCTTCATCAAGTCTCATTTCATATGATATGATAAATCCATGTAATTCCTCTTTGTTGAGTTTGTCTAGATTTGTACTGTATTCTAAGACCGATACCTTTGGGTTGAATCTCCCTAGTAACGTTCTAAGAATATTCCATATAATAATCTTCTCATCAATTGGATCTCCAAATCCTTCTAGAGTATTGGTTATTTCATCAACGTATTGGAAGTATGCATTAATGTTTCAATCTTCTTTCATTCTGAGTTGCTCAAATTTTGCTCTATAGATTTGAAGCTTTACTTCTTTCACATTTGAGTCGGCTACATATATATTCTCAAGCTTTTCCCATACATTTTTGGCATTTTTACAACCCAAAACCTTATGATAAGCAGATTCAATAAGTCCACTGATAATAATATTCTTTTCTTTTGCATCATTTACCAAATTCTTCTTACCTTGTTCATCCGCGGTTGATGTAAATCCATTTTGAACAGTGTCCCATACTTCATAACCTTGTGCCAAGAGATAGAACTCCATTCTTCCTTTCCAGAGTTCATAATTATTTTCATTGAACATAGGTACACCATTCTTGGCATGCTCCATGACCTCCTTCCAGTTGTTAAACTGCTATTAAAGGAACCAAGCTCTGATACCAATTGTTGGAAATACTGGGAGGGGGGGGGGGATTCAACAAGTGAATGTGGGAGGGATTTTAGGAGCTTAAAAAATATTAATTATGACTTTTCAATGACCCATGCCACAACCCTATGGGGTTTTGTAATATTCCAAATTTGGGAATCTCTACTCCATCGGGAATATCTTTAAGATATTCCAATTCCTTCTTTAGTGAGCTATCACAAGTCCATTTCAGAGATCAACTACTGCGGAATTTACATGATATTTTTACTTACAAATAAGGGAGATATCCTGAGGCTAGCTGGCCCTTCACAGACTCTGCCTATGGATATGCAATATTCCACCTCGGGAATTTCTGCTACAGGGTCCTTGAGGACGCTGTATAAGGAAGCTTCTGCAAAAATAAGACAATACAATACTGGGATGCCTTAGTACATGTAAAATATGACTTCCTTGATGAAAATTATCTCAAATAAATAACTCTATATGGGTTATTCAGATCTCCCCAATTAGGTCTCTAAAACAATGCTCAATGAGAGAGCTACAGCAATACATGAACATAACCAGAAACTCTATATATCTGAAATACACCATAAGTGGGAAATGACACATCCATCATGATATTATGATATATCAGCTGAAATATACAAGAAGTAGTTGAGGGACAAGCCACTCAAACTTTAAGAGCAAACCTCCAATGAATAAGCAGTGAAATACATGAGTTGTTGCAACTCCACAAAATGCCAGAGAGTAGTGACTACGCAATGTATATGAAGGTATAGGTTTCTGAACATGAATAAAATACATATGTGGCTGAATTAATATAATAAATAGCCCAATAACTGAGAAATGGGCTGAAATACAGTATTTCTAGCCAATCTATGAAGATTGCTAGAAATGCCGGAGAAACCCAAAAGGTGACAACAAAGTTGTCACTGAAACTAATACAAAATATGAATGAGGCTATGGCTGATCTGAAATATAGATTCCATCCTCTGATAATGCCTCCAATACAAAGGGATGATCCCTTTGTCTCAAAAGAAACTCCTGATGAGCTCTATGAAACCCCCCCTCACTGCCTCCATAAAATAACGCAGTTTCCTCCATGGAATGCACAGTGGGAGATGATGTAATGTTGGCTGATGCCAACATATTTGAAATGAAGCCCAGGAATCATCCTTGTAGCTCCTCCAATGAATAGATCCCTCCACCACTGAAGAAATAAAGCTAAGAAGACTCCATGAGTTCCTCCTTGTTGTCCCCAGCAACACAACGTCCTCTCTGCTGTAGAAATAACGCTGTATTTGATGGTAGTAGTTGTGGCCAATTTTTGATTGAGGACAATCATCTCATTTCTCATCCTTCCTTTAGGAAGAGTTAGGGATTCCCGACCGGGAACACCCTAGTGCTCGAGGGCACCATCACCCTGCTAAACATCCCGGTGATGCAAGCTTTGCAGACCCAAGTATGAAACTCTAAACCATAAAATAATGAAAATGGGCTGCCATCTCCTCCATATAAATTGAGAGAAATATTCTCCACCATGGTCCCACCAATTAGGGTTTCCACCCTCATGAAAGTGTCTTCCCTCCAAAACTGTGCAGCTTCTCTAGGAAGCCTCTTCCTCCTTGGGCAGCACTGTTGACTTTAGTCAAAGGTGACTAATCAAGTGAGCTGGGTTCCATTCACACCCTTGGTGTTTCTTTCAGCTATGTTATTCACCTCCCTTTCACATTAGGATTGTTATTTATTTATTTAAAAGGGGCTAAGGTGTCTCCTTGCCCATTTTATTAAACAAAAATAAAATGTGCAACTATAATGTTCCATTTTAGCTTGAGGCTAAAATTGGGAACATTATAGTCCTCCCCTCCCACATGTTGCTTGCCCTCAAGAAACTGCATATAGAGAAAAAAATATTCTCCCCCTTCTTCTCTTGTGGCCTCCTCATTAATTGTCCCACCACTTCTCAAGTATGCTGCAATGAAGCTATCCTCCAATGCTCTCTCCCAAGTATGCAAGCTGACAATAATGCTCCTCATGGAAAGATAGATGGTGTAGAGGAATCATTATTGTTGTGTTATGCCTCCTTAAGGTAGGAGTGATGATCATCATTGTTTCTCCCAATGATGATCCTCTCATCCACGCAATCATCAAATAAAATCTCACCCCTGATTTCTGCAATGTGTTGGTGCTGAATGGAGAGTTGTTTTGGTTTCCCATGATGGCCCTCTCTCTATTAATGGTAAGCATGGGGCTGCCTCTGTCCTTGGGCTTAAATTTTATGGCCTCCAAGAATGGCCCAAGCTACCCCATCAAGAAATCCAGCCATGAAATGCTTCTGCAAATTCTCCAAGTGGTTTCTTCCACAAGAAGGTACAAGTAGCAATGTGGCAATCATGGTTCGCCCATGGTATCTCCTACAAGATAAAACATATAAAATGGGGAGAATCATGCTCCCAATGGGCTGTACATACAATACTCTCCAAATAATGCTCCTCATGAGTGTACAAACATCATAAATACATGGAGCAATATACGATAAAAGAAAGTTTCCAAATGACAACCGGAGAGTGGTTCAAAGTTCCACTCATGGAACCTGCGCAGTGCCTCTTGGCCTGCCTCAAAATCATAAGTAAAAAGTGTTGAACTAGCCACTTGTTTTCTACCACAAACTCCTCACAATATGGAATCATCAAAAATACAAATTGATGCCAATGGTGCACACCAAGAAGCATGTGGCTAACCCCACAACCATCATAAAATTAGCCAAAATCAAAGCTACAAGTAGCTGTAAGTACATCCTCATGAAAAATTAAAGAAGGAACAAGCCTCCTTGATAAATAATTCTCCTTAATCAATGAAAAGAAGTGCAATACAAAATATGAGATTATACCTCCTCCATCATGCACTAGAGCTCTTGAGCTGAAATGGCTCAACTGAATGCTCTCCCTCTCCTCCGATGAGTAAGGGAATGGTTGTGTCAACCTCTCCAAAATCAACTGGTCTATGGATCTATCCATATGCTGTTGAATATCATGATGAATTCCCTCCAAAGTGAACTCCTCTAGGAAGGCAAAGTATGCATCCAAGTGCATAGCTAGGAAGTCCTCATGTGCTGCATGCAAAAATTTCTCCTTAAGACCAGGAACTCTAGTCAAGAAGATCCTACCATAACAATAGATGACCATATCATCAGCCATGTATCTATCATCATCCTCCTGGTCATCAAGAATCATGCATGCACCAAGATCCTGGGACCACTCAACCAAAATTTGAGTCCTCCAACATGGATCAATCCTCCACATAGACAGTGTTGGTGTTCTGCAATATGGTGCTCCATCACACTGCTGCATGCTACCTTGACATCACCTCATGCCAAATTCATCCTACAATTTTTTTCCATGCCATTATGTAGCTGCTCATGCTCAAATAGAAATGATGCTCTCTGAAAATGAGCCTCCCAAGAGAGACTATCACCTCCAAAGAATCTCCCGATCCTGGGCAATGTAAGCATGAGTGGCATCCATCTACTCCTAAGCATGAAAGAGTTCTTCCCCAAATGAAGTAACCTCTCTCTCACCAAATCCATGGAGCAACCATCCTGCATCGTGAAGAGGCTATTGTCCATCCATACAACAACTCTATCTGAACAGTGAAACTGATGAGAATGGGTGGTACTGAAAATGAGAAAGTGTATCCCTCCTCCATGAGCTTATTCCCAAAATCTCTGCGTTGTGATGGATTCCTCCAATGTCTCCACCTCTCCGGAATCCAAGAGTGGTGAACCAAATGACATGATGCCTCTCATCATCTCTAGATCATGTGGCCTCCCAAGTGGAAAACCTCCAAAAGTGAGACATCAAGATAGGAAGTGGACTGGATATATGAGAGGAATGATAGGTCCTCTCTCTCTCTGTGCAGTGGATTCGCTCTCCTAAGTGAAGAGAATCTTTGAAATAGATAAGGGTTAATGTCCATCATCCCTTCATGCTGATCCTTCTGCTCTTCTTCTTCTTCTTCCAATGGTGCAGCGTTGTAGGTTCTTCTATGCACCTCCTCTCTACCAACTTGTGAGTGTCTCCTCCTAAATGAGAGGCCTTGGCCTTCCTTAAAGAGAAGTATCTCCACACCCTCACAAATGGAAGAGTGCCCTTCATACAATGGGGGTACTCTTGCCTCTAGCAAGTCATTCTCCCAATTTCTCCCCCTCTAGAAAGATGGAATGATCTCTGTTTCATGGTCCCCTTCCATGCATGTAAAGTGTTTGAACTTATGTCACACCATGTTTTACATTATTTTTCATCAATCCCCTTTGCAAAAAAAAATTTGGCTGCAACATATGATCTCTCATTTTCATGAGAACATTAAATAGAACTCTGACATCAATTATCATGAATCATACCTTTGAGTTTGCAGCACTGCTCCTCCAAAGGCCTCAACTCTTTCCCTCCATCCTTCTTGCAATAGCTATGGGAAATGTACTACGCTGTGGATCTAAATGTGTGGATGAATGCTCACAGCCTTCATGAAAATAGCTAGGGCTTGATCATTCACAAACCCTTTTAGAAAATTTCTCCAAATTTTCCCTTTCATCAGATCTTCAATGGTGTTCCCAATGGTTTGGAAAAGAAGAAGGGAGACCTCCTCTTCCGTCATTCCTCTTTCCTTGTTTCCTATGTCAATATTATCTCCCTGGAGAGAATCTTCTCTTGTTGATGGCAATATATATTGGGCACAGGCTAAGACAAGATCATGCTTTGATACCACTGTAATATTCCAAATCTGGAAATCTCTGCTCCATCGAGAATATCTTTAAGATATTCCAATTCCTTCTTCAGTTAGCTATCACAAGTCCATTTCAGATATCGACTGTTGGGGAATTTATAGGATATGTATCCTTCCAAAGAAGGGAGAGATCCTGAGGCTAGCTGGCCCTTCACAAACTCTGTTTATGGATATGCAATATTCCACCTCAGGAATTTCTGCTACAGGGTCCTTGAGGACGCTGTATAAGGAAGATGCTACAAAAATAAGACAATCCAATGTTGGGATGCCCTATTATATGTAAAATACGACTTACTTGCAGAAAATGAGCTCAAATAAATAACTCTAGATGGGTTATTCAGATCTCCCCAATCTAGGTCTCTAAAACAATGCTCAATGAGAGAGCTACAACAATACATGAACCTAACCAGAAACTCTGTATATATGAAATACACCATAAGAGGGAAATGCTATAGCCATCATGATATTATGATATATCAGCAGAAATATACAAGAAATAGTTCAGGGACAAGCCACTCAAACTTTAAGAGCAAACCTCCAATGAATAAACAGTGAAATACATGAGTTGCTACAACTCCACAAAATGCTGAAGAGTAGTGACTGCGCAGTGTATATGAAGGTATACACTGATGAACATGAATAAAATACATATGTGGCTGAAGGAATACAATAAATATCCCAATAGCTGAGAAACGGGCTGAAATACAGGATTTCTAGCCAATCTATGAAGATTGCTAGAAATGCTAGAGAAACCCAAAATGTGACAACAAAGTTGTCACTGCAACTGATAAAAAATATGAATGAGGCTGTGGCTGATCTGAAATATAGATTCCTTCCTCTGATAATGCCTCCAGTACAAAGGGTTGATCCCTTTGTCTCAAAAGCAACTCCTGATGAGCTCTATGAAACCCCCCTCACTGCCTCCATAAAATAATGCAGTTTCCTCCATGGACTGTGCAGTGGGAGATGATGGAATGTTGGCCCATGCCAATAGATTTGAAATGAATCCCAGGAATCCTCCTTGTAGCTCCTCCAATGAATATATCCCTCCACCACTGAATAAAACAAGATAAGAATACTCCATGAGTTCCTCCTTGCTTCCCCCAGCAACACAACGTCCTCTCTGTTGCAAAAATAACGTTGTAGCTGATGGTAGTAACTGTGGCCAATTTTGGATTGAGGGAAATCATCTCATTACTCATCCTTCCTTGAGGAAGAGGTAGGGATTCCCGACTAGGAACACCCTAGTGCCTGAGGGCACCATCACCCTGCTAAACAACCCAGGGATGCAAGCTTTGCAGACCCAAGTCTGAAACTCTAAACCATAACATAACGAAAATGGGCTGCCATCTCCTCCATATAAAGTGAGAGAACTCTTCTCCACCATGGTCCCACCAATTAGGGTTTCCACCATCATGAAAGTTTGTTCCCTCCAAAACTGTGCAGCTTCTCTAGGAAACCTCTTCCTCCTTGGGCAGCGTTGTTGACTTTAGTCAAAGGTGACTAATCAAGTGAGATGGGTTCCATTCACAACCTTGGTGTTTATTTCAGTTGCTTTATTCACCTCCCTTTCACATTAGGAGTGTTATTTATTCATTAAAAAGGGGCTAAGGTGTCTCCTTGCCCATTTTATTAAACAAAAATAAAATGTGCAACTATAATGTTCCATTTTAGCTTGAGGCTAAAATTGGGAACATTACAGGTTTTAGCCCACTAACTGGGGGCATAAAATTCAAACATGAATATCTCTCAAACCGTGAATAATTATGTGGCATGCCATATATCAACGGAAACATATTAACAAGTAGAAACCATCAAAATAATTCTTGAACCAGAATAGTAATTTGGTAGGTCAAAATTTCCATGCAATATTGGGTTAGCCCCTAGTGCTGCTTGGGTTGACATCAATGACAACCGCTGATCAACAAAATCACCTCCTGAGGGTTTGATCCTTGATCTGCTGGTAAATACATATCTGAAGCTAGATATGAAGAATAGATGGCTGAAATGTGTGCTCAGATCAGACCTATGCTTGAAGGTTTGATCCCTTCATCAGATCTATGAGCTAGAAGTTCTAGATCTAGCTTGTCAATCCTCCAATGATGATTACAGTTGCTGCAACACAACTGCCTCTAAAAACTACACTATGAGAGAAAGAGAGGCCTTATTTCTTCTGAAATATGCTACAATAAACTCAAGGATGATGGTGAGACTGATGGCAATGTGAGGGGATGATCCCTCACAGGATTGCTAGCTGAAATACTAGCAACTTCATTCCTCCTTTAAGATCTGCAATATGGACAACCTTATTCTTGAGGATAATACTGCTGCTAGGAGGTCAAAAAAATTTGGCCTGATGCTAGATCTGTAATGTGGCTCTGGGAGTGCTGATCTATAAGCCCAAGTGATGGGAATAATCCCTCACCTTTTTCTCTAGCTGAAGTACTGAAGACAACATCCACCTTCCAAAATAATCTTCAAAAATCTGTAGATTTCTAAATATGAATGTTCTACAGAAAGTAGAAAAAGGAAATTTCACTTAAAGCCTGATATATAATGAAGTACAATCCTCTTTATAGAGCTACTCTAAGAAAGAGGTGGGATTCCAACTCGAGAACACGCTGTGCTAAACATCACCTGCAATCTCTGTTAAACAACCCAAGAATGCAATGGAATGTCACTTGAAAATTCCAGATCTAAAATATCATACATCAAATAATCCAAGATGCCTTTGACCTTTTCATTCATCTCCTTTATAAATTTTGAACCTCCTCAAGCCTTGGCCCTAATCTCAACTACGCAGTCTCATGTGGACAAGATCCTCCAAGTGGGACTGTGTTGTCTGGCCAAATCAACCAAAAATTCTAGGTGAAATATACACCTCCTCCATCATGTGTGCTTCATTTGCACATGATTATCCATCACTTGATCATTAATGCACAATGATCCTTTGTTTTACATCTTCAAGATCTTAGTTGACTAAATCAACCCTCCATGATCTTTCTCATTAAATGAGACATGATCTCCAATCTCATTCACATGAGTAGTTGCCCCACTACCTCTTTTTGTAGATCTAGGCTAAATCAATGCATATTCATAGACACAAAATGGATATTTATTCTTCTTGAGGATTGTGGGTCCCTCCACCCTTTTATTTACTTAATTCATTAAGAAAATCAAGGACTCTAATATTCCAAATATGATGTGAAAATTTGGGAATATTACAGTCCCCCCGAGCAAAATGTTGCTTGTCCTCAAGCAATTCCAAGAGTAGATGCAAGGCCATCTATTCCCCTCCATATGGCATCGACATAAGGAAGGCTTCCTCCATTTGCTGCAATAGGTTATGTATGTTTGGTTCCAAGGTTGTCTTTTAAAAACATAAAGAATGTCCTCCAACTGTTTGGTTAGATGTCCTCCTTCCATCATGAAGTACCAAGTGAAAACCATATGATGTCCAACATCATCATCAATACATGAGAGACATAAAATAAAGTACCTCCCTCCACAAAGGAAAATCTTCATCATACAATGCACTCCATCCCATGTTTCATGAACTTGATTGAGCATTGTTATGCTCTTATTCTTATCCCTGTTGGCCTTATTGGATCCAAACTTCATCATTTCAATGTTATGAAAAATAATAAGGGAAGAAGTAACATGGGTATACAAGGATGTCAAACCATATTCTCCTAACAATAACCACCGGAGTAAGGCCCTTTGCTACCATCCTCCATCTCCTCCATGTAAGATGGATAAGCCAAACTCCACCAAAAGAAACCAAATCAACAAGAGATATTGTTTCTTCCTCTCCCCCTCATGTGCATCATGAAGCAAAAGCATACTAATGGACATATGGAATGTCACATCAGCCCAATAAAAAACATCATCAATTCACATCATGAGATCATTATGAAAAATTTTAAACAATACAAAACTCATAGACATAGGAGATATCATGTGGTGGCCAAACTCTCTCAAGTGAAACCAAAATGAACATGCCTCCCTTTTCTGCAATCTATCATTGAAACACAAGGCATGATTCATAAAATTATGAGCAATTGGGTGGTATCCATACTCACCCAAGAGTACCCAGCGCAACCATGCCTCCTTCTTCATTTCATATGTGTTTTTCAAGGCATGGATAAAAAAAATAGGAGCCTTTGGAAGATGACAGAAATCTCCCAATGGTAGCCAATGTAACCAAGCTTGCTGGCCCATGTAAATCTACAAGTGATCATATGACCCCTTGCTCATCATCCTCATCCACTCACCCCAATATGGAAGATGAGTGATGTGTTGCAGAATCATGGTATCCTCCCTTTGCAGAATACCACCTCCCCCAAACTATTGAAGAACTTTTCATTTCATGAAATGCTGAAATAAATCTCTAATGATATCTCTTAATGAGATTCTCTCTTCATCAAAGGCCCTCCAAAACCAAAGAATTTTTGGATTTACTGCAAGTAGAAGTTTCTCTTTGGGCAGTTAGATGCTCATTGAGAAAGGGTCATCTAGAAGGGAGAAAAGGTTTCTCATTTCAAGATGTCTATCATTTGTCATATTTGCTTCCATTGCTTCATGGGTGAAGCTACCTCCATAATGCTCCAAGAATGATTAAGCCATTCTTTTGTCATAGCTACTAAGTGAAAACACTGTAGATCTACAGGGTGATACATGCACTATCTCAAGGCAAGTTACAACACTGATCTCACAATCAGCCATTGTACATAGGATAATGCTAATCCCATTTTCTGAAACTCTACATCTCAACTCAAAGGGTTGAATGTAGCTCAAAAATGATGAACGGGGATAGCTTTCAGTCTCCTTCTTTATTATATCAAGGGTCCTTTGCGCTATGAAATGTCTCTGCTTCAAATCATCATTTTGTTCTAACCCTTGGTTATGCATTGATCTTGAAACCATATGTGCTGAAATTTTATGCATACCTTGGATCAACTGAAATGTGGGAACCTCTTGACAAAACACAAGATTTCCTCCAATCGGGACAATAATTTCTCCTATTGTTGGTAAGAATGATGGCCTCTTTTCTTCAATAGTACCAACACTGGTATCTTACTCCTCCTCCTCCTCATGCATCTCCTGATCCATGCATGGGACTCCATATGTCAAGAGCTCAAGACTACCTTGCAAAGATGCAAGTGCATCTTCTCTAGATACAAGTACTTCTACAGCAGGTGTTGAAAGTAGTGACCTCTTTTCCAGAGTGACAATATTGACATTCCCTACATCAAACTTCTTCCTCAACTTGTGAAAGAAATATGAATACATGGTCACCTTTGCATGCTCTATGTGCCCAAACCACCAATCTTCTGCTTCATCCAATATATGAAGTGTTGCAATTTTAATAGCCTCTTCTTTAGCCACAAGATGTAGCTTGAAAAAGGAATCTAACTCCCTCCTCCAAGCCTTGAAATTGCTAGAGGAAGATCCATCAAATGTAGGAAAATATAATATATTATGCCTCTTTCTTCTATTGCTGGTATAGGATCCTTTTTCTTCTTTAATCTGGAAAAATTGTTGGAGAGTTAGCTTCTCCTTGAAAGCTCTAGACTGTGCTTTGTACTCTTCAAGATATAGACTGAGAATCTCATGAGTCTCAGGTTCATTCCTTTTTTCACTTCTATACCTCTCACCTTCTTCAAAGAAAGTGGGCATAGTGGATCTATGAGGAGATCTAGGATTCTCCGGTCTTCTTTGCTGCTAATAGGAAGTACTTTCCTCATCACATCTTCTTCTTGGATCTTCTCTTTGTTCTTCCTCCTTCCTTTGATAGACCTCTTTGGAGAGATCTTGCATGGATCTAAAGAAAGGAGTGACAGATTTTTCATCCTCCATGATAGATCTCATATATTTTTTCTTCTTTCAATGTAAAAAAATGAAGTGTCCACAAGCTGAGCCAAATATCATGCTTTGATACCACTGTAATATCCCAAAAGGGAGAATGCAGTAATACTTCACACAATATAAGAACTTACAGCAAGATAAACAATAGATCTAAGTACAAATCAGAATATGTAGAAAGAGCTGAGCCATTTTATTATATTGGAGATGATTCAGTTACAACAGTACAAGATATAGGTAGATCTAGCCAAGCACATGAGCTAGGATCACCCTGACAACATGTATGAAGCAGGTACAACGTAACTGTTGAGGCTCTGTATCAAATATTGCGCTATCTCTTTAGCAAGATATAAACATGGACTTGCAGGATGAAAATATAAATGCATATCTACTCAAAAATGGAGCTTTGATGATGCCAATATTCAATATCTGGCCACTGTGATGGATTCCCAAGATAACCCAGAAAGGATTTTCTAGATCTGCAACTTTGGAAAAATCACCTCCCCAGGGTTTGATCCTTGATCTGCTGGGAAATATAGATCTGAAGCTAGATCTGAAGAATATATGGCTGAAATGTGTTGTTAGATCAGATCTATGCTTGAAGGGATGATCCCTTCATCAGATCTATGAGCTAGAAGCTCTAAATCTAGCTTCCGAATCCTCCAATGATAATTGCAACTGCTGCAACACAACTGGCTCTAAAAACTGCACTGTGAAGGAAAGAGAGGCCTTTTTCCTGCTAAAATATGCTACAATAAACTCCAGGCTGATGGTGAGATTGATGGCAATGTGAGGGGATGATCCCTCACATGATTTCTAACTGAAATACTAGAAAATTCCTTCCTCCTTTCAGATCTGCAATATGGATAATGTTATTCTTGAGGAGAATATTGCTGCTAGAAGGTAAATAACTTTTGGCCTAATGCTAGATCTGCAATGTGGCTCTAGGAGTGCTGATCTATAAGCCCAAGTGATGGGAATAATCCCTCACCTTGTTCTCCAACTCAAGTACTGAAGACAACTTCCACCTTCCAAACTGATCTTCATAAATCTATAGATTTCTGAATATGAATGTTCTGCAGAAAGTAGAAAAAGGAAATTGCACTTAAATCCTGATGTATAGTTAAGTACAATCCTTTTTCTAGAGATACTCTGAGAAAGAGATGGGATTCCCGCCTGGGAACACCCTGTGCTAAACAACACTTGCAATCTCTGCTAAACAACCCAAGAATGCACTGGAATGTCACTTGACAATTCCAGATCTAAAATATCATACATCAAATAATCCAAGATGCCTTTCACCTTTGTGTCCATTTCCTTTATAAAGTTTGAACCCCCTCAAGCCTTGGCCCTAATCTCAACTGCACAGTCTCATGTGGACAAGATCCTCAAAAAGGGACTACGCTATTTGACCAAATCAACCAAATAGTCTAGGTGCAATGTACACCTCCTCCATCATTTGTGCTTCCTTTGCACATTATTCTCTGTCACTTGATCATGAATTCTCAATGATCCTTTGTTTGAAATCTTCAAGATATTAATTGACTGAATCAACCCTCCATGATCTTTCTCATTAAATGATACATGATCTCTAATCTCATTCACATTAGTAGTTTCCCCACTACCTCTTTTTGCAAATCTAGGTTAAATTAATCCATATTCACACACACAAAGTGGATATTTATTCTTATTGAGGATTGTGGGTCCCTCCACCCTTTTATTTACTTAATTCATTAATAAAATCAGGGACTCTAATATTCCAAACATGATGTGAAATTTTGGGAATATTACAATTCTTCACCAACGGAGTATGCATCAGATCAACTACAAACAATCAGGCAAAATATGACGTCATCATAGGGATCATGTGCGACGCCTTTAATCAAGGCATACGCTAGTTGCATATCTACCTTGATTCCCACTTAGTGGTTTCATATTTAAACCAAGAATTTGAGGTACGAGATTCACATATGTTTAGAAAAATTTTCGTGCAAAAAGATTATGCCATCAATTTGATCATATTACATTCATACATGTACCAAGAAATCAAAACCAGACAACAGATCGCATAGCTAACCACATCCTAAACAAGAACGCATCTCGTATAAACCATCATACATAAAACCAAAAAACATAAAAACATATATATAAATAAGTGATACACAACATCCATCAAACATATAAACCATAGGACACATCATGTAAAGCTGCAAAAAATACATCTCTCATATATACAAAAAAATATGTGTTTGAGTACAATTAAAAAGTCATGTATCTGACCTGCAGGTCAGCCAAAAAATACATATACACACCTAATCAAAATTAAGGGAGGCATCCTCATAACAGGTGCTTTCCATGTATACAAAATATCTCTAAAGTTGCACCCCACCAAGTTGGGCACCTAGACCCATGGCTGCACCTAGTGCCAGTACTAGGGCAGCCACTAAAATGGAAGCCGCCACACAGTGAAAATTCGATCGATAGCCCCTCTCTCGGGCCATCAATGTCTCTAACAAAACATCATCCAAGTCATAGACAAACCCACGAGTCGGCATACCTTGGTTTAGCTTGTCCACTCAGCCCCAATCATCTGCCAAGTCAGTGGCTCGAGCCTCTAAAGCAGTGAGATTTTCTGCCATCTCTGCCATGCAGGCCTCTGCTGCCTCAACACAAGAAATCACTTCAGAACACTCAGGATCAATATAAATTCTACCCTTTCTAGAAGGGCCAGCTTCGTCACGAGGTCCTCCAACCTAGGGCTGAACTAGACCTCCCCCCTACCCCCCAGCTGGTGGCAGAGCTCCTCGAACCATCTGGTTTGGTTGGTGGCCTACCAACCAAGATGTGGGCCACCCTACCTCTCCAACATCTACAAGAGTAACATAAAAAATGTCAGTGTCATAAAAATACATATATAAATCATAAATAATCAAAAAATGCAAAAAAAAGCACAAAATCATACCTATCATTCCCCAAGTGTACCCAGCAGGAAGACCCATATCCGATTCTCCCCAATAGTCCATCCCAGCTTACGGATACGGGAGGAACACCTAAGGGTTGGCCTTGAACCAAGCCTCAGTGGTCACGTTCCAGTAATGCCCCACCGCACCTCCCCCACCGTGTAATATTCCCAAATGGGGAAACAACAATATTTGAACACAAAACTAGAAATAGTAGTGTAAATAAATGAATACATATAGGAGACCAATATGGAGCCATTAAATTATGTATAATAATAGCAAATCAATACCAAATAGTGAGGCACAAATCATATGATATGAGCAACCAAGCCTCCCATAAACAATCACTCCCAAGAGTGAGATGTTGCTACAATACAAAATGCTGGAGAGTTGCTACAGTGCAGTCATAATGTGCATAACTATAGCTGGAGATAATACAATGATGTAAATGTAATTATATATGCCTCAATAGATGGTATACATATAGATCTAGGCCCTATATCACCCTTGCAAGATAACCCAAGAGGGTTTCCGGAAAATACACAAATATACAAAATGTCAGCTACAGCCCTAGGGCTAAAGGTTTGTTGCAACAACAAAAATGAGAAGATATGGATGAAGCTGGTGTAGAAATAAATACTTTTCTCCATTAGATCTTCCATATGAAAGTTTGTCCCCTCCACTAAATAAATCACCTCCCGAATCATACACTACAACCACCCCTGCAACTCCTCCCTAAAATAATGTAGATCTAGACTAAAACTGCATTGTAGGGGATAAAACATCCTTGGCCTAATGCAAAATGTATCAATAAATATCAAGGGCTCTCTTTTTTGGCCTCCAAATGGAAGGAAACCTTCCTCCACTTAAAATATAGCTCAGAAATCACCCACTACAATCCTCCACTACTGCAACCTGCAACACAACACAACCCTAAGAAGAAACTGTGTTGTTGAATAAAGCTGAAGCTTGGCACCAGAATGTGGAAATATAGCCTAAATAATTCTGCTCAGTGGGCACTCGAATTCCCCTAAGGATGAAGGTGGGATTCCCGGTCGGGAACACCCTTGTGCTAAATAGCACTGCAATCTTAGCTAAACTGTTGAAGAGAGCAACTAGTCATACAAACCATAGAAAAAATGATAATCTAAACATGCCTTCTATGGATGCCATCCCCTTCCTTATATGCTTGGTGAGCCTCCTCACATTGGGCGCCACTCATTAAAGCAACTACTTCCATGCATGGAGTCTCCCTCCAAAAATGCGCTATCCCTCAATGAATGCCACTCCTTCCATACCACCACTATTTAATTTGGTCAAAGTTGACCCAGTCTACATGCTTCATCCCCTTTTCACACATAAGGGTCTTCAATCCAGCTATTTAGATGATCTCCATTTACATTAGGAGTGTTTTAATTCCTACTAAGAAGATTTATTGGTCTCCATACCCTCTTATTCTTCTTACTAAGAAGCAAAATAAAAAATTAATATTCCAATTAGTTGTATGATAATTTTGGAATATTACAATCCTCCCCTCCCAAATTTTGCTTGTCCCCAAGAAATTGCAAGGACATAATTGAAAATCCTCCTCTCCTCCTCTTGTAGCATCCCCATATGATACGTTCCTCCAATGAGAAAAATGACCTCTCATCAATATGTCCCCAAGTTGCTCCTCCCAACTGTATAAGTAATCCTTTAGTGATAAATCCAAATGGATCTCATTATGAAGAAGTAGGATATCCACGGAGGAAAATATATGTGGTCTAGAGGCCCTCTTGAGGCATGGAATCAGAAAATTATTGGGAACCTCCATTCCCATGTGAAGCTCCAAACCCCAAGCTATCATCCACACAAAGTGA
Organism: Pinus albicaulis; assembly: GCA_034641835.2. Taxonomy (NCBI): domain Eukaryota; kingdom Viridiplantae; phylum Streptophyta; class Pinopsida; order Pinales; family Pinaceae; genus Pinus; species Pinus albicaulis. Next base: position 341,202 of record JAXQQM020084590.1, on the reverse strand, counting down.
GTCACCCTCCAAAATGGTAACTCATGAAAAATTTATTCCACCTTTGGCACCTGCAATGCAGGTGGGCTGCATAAATGAACATGATAGACCAAATGGCCTACCCCACACTGTCTCTCTCTCTCCACTTATGAAAAGTGTAGATTTTTTGTTGATATTGGGTTGCAATAATGTTGCCCTCAAAGGACAAGAGGACAACTGGATCTCAAAAGACCCCTTCTCTAGTCTCATGAATCTTGCTTGCCTAAACCATCCCATATAAAGTGAATAGAACATCATCACCATATGGCATCCAAATCAGAAAAATACTGAATGTTATGTAAAATTTGGATGGTACCAATGGTTTCTCTAGTGGATACAACATAGTTTTGCTAATTGTTGTTTCAGAACATCATGTGGCAAGTTGTATCCCAACAAATTACTAGCTGTGTATGTTTTCTCATCTACTAGGAAGTAGTAAATGGCATTATATATCAGCTTATAATAACAAGGATAACACAAAATTGTCCTAAATCCATTCAATAAAGGGATATCTCCATCATAAATCATGGTCCTATAATGAAAATGAAGCCCAAATATAATCTTGCCCTCTTGTGGAGAAATGCATTGTATATAGATGGCAAGAGAATGTAAATATTTTGATAAATTATCATTAAGTACAGAAGTACAATTCTTACTATGCATTGTGAGTAGGTTGAAAATGAGGTCCATGGATGAGCCCTCCCATGAGAATCTTCTCATAGTGGTCTGAAAAGTGAAGGGATGCATACTCCCCTTGGAACACTCCTTCAATAGATACATACTCCCAATTGACAACGTTGTTGGCATTTGTGATAAGACTCTTGTCACCTCATGACTCCCTTATTGGACATGCCACATGCCAAATTCATCCACCATAATGCTGCTATAAATGGGAGATTCCTTCCTATGTGGAAGTACCTATTGATTTTCCAAAACTAAGGAGTAGCCCCTTTGCACCATGATTGTGCCATCCTCTACTCCTGAGCCACCATGCAAGGTATGGGAGAAAATCATCCCACAATCCCCCAAGAGTAACTAGAGAAAAAATAGCTCTTTCTACCTCCTCACACCTCCATCATACAAACCATGGAGTGAAAACATGATGATTGACATGAAGAATGCCACATCACCCCAATGTAACCAAACTCCTTGCTACCATATGATGAAAATTTCATGCCAAGTCTCAACCAACAACATACCTTTTGAATTATAGGATATGTCACATGCTGACCAAACTCTTTCCAGAGTAGCCAATGCAACCATGCATCATGTCGCCCTGTGTCATAGATCTGTAAGTGGCTCATCAACCTCTTGCTTATCAACATCACCCATCCAACCAATGGTGAGTGTCTACTATCATGCTCCAATTGGGTATTGCTCCAATGGAGAATACCATCCTCATAAACCAAATCACTATCTCTACATTTCATGGGATGTTGAAGTGAAACCTCCTTGAGATCTCCATATGAAGACCACTCATCAATGACCATGTTGAACCCATGAGGATCCAAGTATGCTTAAGGAAAATTCTTCTCATTGATTTGTGAAGTGCTCATCAAGAAGGATTCATCATAGTAATGGAAGATAAGATGTCTCTCATCAACCATATGCCTATCCTCTGCTACACATGTAGAATGGTCATTGGAATGCTCTAATAATGGTTGGGCCCCCAACTCATCACTACTTCTCAATGACAACTTTTCTGATCTCCATGATGGTGCATCTGTTGTCTCATGATCATGCTCAATGTTGAACATATAGTTCTGCATTGTATTGTTTAGGATAATACTCATCCTATCCTCCAAAAATCTACACTCCAACCCCAAGAATTGTGTGCAGCTAAATAATGATATACTATGATGAAAGTATATCTCCTCCTTGATCCTATCAAGGTTCCTCTGCGTAGTGATAGTCTTCTGCTCCAAATCAACAGTGTGTTTTGATCCTAGGTCATGCAATGGCACGTCCCCACAACCTTCCATATGATGTGTTGAAATAATACAAAGTGGAAACATTTGCATACCTTGGTATTGCTTGGGAACATCTTGTAATCCTACAAGGGTTCCTCCCACCAGTGTGATGACTTCCCCAACTACTGGTGATGATGGTTTCTCCTCTATTGCTGCACTAGCGCTGGTATAAGTCTCCTCCTCCTCATGCATCTCCTGAATAATGCATGGGACTCCAAATGTCAAGAGACCAAGACCACTTTTCAAGGGTGCAAGTGTTCCATCTCCTGATGTAAGTATCTCTACAACAAGTGGTGGTGGAAGTTTCTTTTCTTTTGGTTTCTTCTTGTCAAGATTCTTGATCAAACTTTGAGTAAAATCTACATAAGTGATCACTCTGGCATGACTCAAATGGCTGAACCACCAAATTTTTGCTTCACCATCAAGGTGCAGCGCTGAAATCTCAACAACTTCTCTTTCTACTACAGGATGTAGCAGGAAGAATGCATCTAACTTCCTCCTCCAAGACCTTGCTATGCATGTAGATGACCAATCAAAAGTACACAATAGGAATCTATTTTCTTTCCTTCTTCTATTACTGCAAGGTCTTCTTTCCTCTTTAATCTGAATAAACTGTTGGAGAGTTATATTCTCCTTAAAATATCTTGATTGAGATTTATATTCTGCAAGATAATCACTTAGAATATCATGATCTAAGTTTCCTCCATCTCCATGTCTTTCACCTTCCTCTTCAAATAAATTGGACATAGAATATTTCTTTGCAGCTCTATGCAATATCGGTTTTCTCTTCTGCTGATAGGAAGTACATGGACATGCCTCATCTTGAAACCCTAATGAGGTCTCATTATTTCTCTCCATTCTCATTTTCTTGACCTCCTTGGTGATTTCCCTCGTAGATCTAAAAAGGGATGAGATAAAACTCATTCCTTCCATCATTCTGATACCTTAATGCTTCTTCTTACTCTCCTGATAGCATAATGGTTGAGATCCACAGGCTAAGCCAAAATTATGCTCTAATACCACTGTAATATTCCCAAATAGGGAAACAACAATATTTGATCACAAAACTGGAAATAGTAGTGTAAATCAATGAATACATATAGGAGACCAATATGAAGCCATTACATTATGTATAAGAACAAAAAATAAATACAAAATATTGAGGCACAAATCATATGATATTAACAAACAAGCCTCCCGTAAACAATCACTCCCAAGAGTGAGATGCTGCTACAATAAAAAATGTCGCAGAGCTCCTATAGTGAGTCATAATGTGCATAACTACAACTGGAGATCATACAATGATGTAAATGTAATGATATATGCCTCAATATATGTTATACATACATATCTAGGCCCTATATCACCCTTGCAATATAACACAAGAGTGTTTTCGGAAAATACACAAATATAAAAAATGGGAGATACATCCCTAGGGCTGAAGGTTTTCTACAACAACATAAATGAGAAGATATAGCTGAAGCTTTTGTAGAAATAAGTAGCTATTCTCCAACGCATCTTCCAGATGAAAGGTTGTCCCCTCCACTGAAGAAATCACCTCCCAGATCATACACTGCAACCACCCTTGCAACTCCTCCCTAAAATAATGCAGATCCAGAATGAAACTATGTTGTAGGGGATAAAAACTCCTTGGCCTGATGCAAAATGTATCAATAAATCTCAAGGGATTCCTTTTCTTGCCTCCCAATGGAAGGAAACCTTCCTCCACTGAAAATCTAGCTCATAAATCACCCAGTACAATCCTCCACTACTGCAACATGCAACACATCACAACCCTAAGAAGAAACTACGCTTTTGAAGAAATATGAAGCTTGGCCTTATGCCAGAATGTGGAAATGTAGTGTAAATACTTCTCCTGAGTGGGCACTTGAAGTTCCCCTAGGATGAAGGTGGGATTCCTTTTCGGGAACACCCTTGTGCTAAAGAGCACTGCAATATTAGCTAAACAGTTGAAGAGAGAAACTAGTCATACAAACCATAGACAAAATAATAATCTAAACATGCCTTCTATGGCTGCCATCCCCTTCTTTATATTCTTGGTGAGCTTCCTCACCTTGGGACCCACTCATTAAAGCCACTACTTCCATGCATGGATTCTCTCTCCAAAACTGCGTTGTCCCTCAATGAATACAACTCCTTCCATACCAATGTTGTTTTATTTTGTCAAAGTTTACCAAGTCTACATGCTCCATCCCCTTTTCACACATAAGGGTCTTCAAAACAACTATTTAAATGACCTCCATTCACATTAGGAGTGTTTTTATTCCTACTCAGGATATTTATGGGTCTCCATACCCTCTTATTCTTCTAAAAAGGAAGAAAAATAAAAAATTAATATTCTAATTAGATGTATGCTAATTTAGGATTATTACACACTGCAAGGCATCACTGGGGCCCATCTCGTCATATGAGGGTACCGATGACCCACCGCAGGCACAACCACCACGGGTCGCAACAACACCACTCTCTTATACATAATGCTACAAAGGATGCTAGCATATGTAAATAGCTTAGATCTGTCTCATACCTTCACTAGTTGGGACACCATCTTGTCATAAAAATGGCAGGAAAAGTCAAAGAAATGTCTGGCCCTCAGCCGGTGAAAAACACAAATCTATGACCCCAATTCCCTTTTCAGTGATGATTACCACTTCAGTCTCATAATCATAGCTAGATCACACCACTCAGCTAAGTCTGTCACCATTTCTATCAAAATTCACCCATCCATGAGAGGTGCCCCGCCATAATGAATAACCGCAAAGCGTCGAAGATCTACTCTCCCAAGAGGGAGTGGATAAGGTAGTGACTCACTTTGAGGTAGTAGACCTATCATGAAATAAATATTTGTCTCTGGACAGATAGCCAAGTCACATTATCGCAACACCATCACTATGCACCACTTGTTCCAGCAACGGACTAGGTAATGCAGTAATTAATCATGTTATCATAGAAGGTCATTCTCAAGAAACTTGAGAAGACCCCATCGAGCTAACTGTTAGCGCGAATTGGCATATTTTGCCACAACCATATGGATTTTAGGCCAATCTCTCTCTCTCCACAGCATCTTTTCACCAAACAGACACATATCAGTGACATCAAAACACCAAAAAATTTAGAAATTTCCAAAAAAAATCAAAAAATCACATTGTCTCTTCAGCACGCATGTTTCTAAAACACGTGCACTGAACTTGTGTCTGTATCTCATACATACACGGAGACCGCATGAAAATTCAACCACTAGCGTGAAATCTATGTGCAAATCCTCAGTTTCGCATGGAGATTTTGGGCCTGTGCCTTGATCCCCCGTGCGATCAAGGAAAAAATTAGCTATGGTTTTGTACAAACCCAGTTTGTATGGACACTTGCTTAGTAACTTAAAAAATTTAAATACAGGACATTCTAGGGCCTACCTAACTCTAGCAGTGTGAATCTCGGGTGCATAGGCTGACCGTAATGGCAAGAAAATCTCAGCAAAAACCTGTGACCTCTCAAACTCTCAAACACTCAAATGATACAAATGAGTTGAAATGAGCCATATTGGCCTATATGTTTCCCTTTTCAAATTGTTTGAAGGACCATAATGAGAGCTCAGAGAGGCCAATTTCATAATTGAAGGAAACATAGTGATCAACACCTCATAACACTGAAGGAGGTTCCACACATTCACGTCCCTGAAAAATAAAATTTTCAGTTTCGTTAAGTATGCCCTCTCTCAATGTCTTTTCATTCAGCACATTTTTTCAATATATTTGAATGAGAAGGATGCATTCACTTGGGGTATTTTCTTGCAGGTATTATGCAGTATGAAAAACCACTGATTTCCCCATGCACTGAAGGTTCTAGAGCAGGTATCATTCTACCCTTAGCATGATAGAGTCCCAGATAAATTCTACATATCCTGACATCATTTCTCCATAAGAAATCAACCATAGGTTCCAAACACCCGACCGTGCTTATCATCTCCCTGCCTCGCACATGATCAACTTCCTCATTAGTCGGTAGATCCTCCCCCTCCATGGCGTCCGTCACTCAACGTAGACCATGCACCAAAAAATATGACGCCATGGCCATATCACCTCAGTCTGGGAAGAACTTCATGATCATTCATCCACCATGCATCAAGTCAAGTTTTATCATATCAAAATAAAATCCCTTTCTCGGACTAACATTTTCGCAAGCAAATCAAACATGCACCACCGCGTCTCACATTTTCTCTACCATCCCCCCATCATCATAGCCCATCTGCGATAATTTTCCATCCGCTTCATCATCCCCGCACAAAGACCAACCAATGGGGCCCCCACCCTCAACAAAAAAACCTTACTCACATCATTAGTGAACGACCATTTTCATGTTTTTGGGGCACCCGTATCCATGTTTTGTGCAATCCAAACCCATATTTTTTATTCTTTTGGCAAGTGTACAAATATTCCTTAGGAGAACATCCCCAACTCATCCATCCTTTTTTCTCCCATGGAAATAGTCCCTAATCACCCTTGGTCGAAGCATCACACCTTTCACGTAAAGCCACCAAAACATTCACAACCAACATATACCCACCCTAGACATCCAAATGACTCCAAGGCTTTCCTCATCAGAAATAGTTATGACTGCCACCAAAATATTTTTTTCATTCTCCAACCTTGGGCCACTAAACTCCTTGGTGAGCCCTGGTATTGCACCAAGAGTGCTGCAACTCCCAGGGGCTGCCCTAATTTACTTTATCAACCCAGGGTTTGTACAAACTTTGAGGTGATAGTGCTATATGCACAGCAGATGAATTCTTTTCATGTCATCCTCTCCTTCTTTATGAAAGGGTGCTATTTATTAAACTGTGAGAATGATTGGAAAGTAAATTTCTAGAAGGAAATGACAGAAAGGAAACTAAACTAAGTTGCTGAAAGGAAATGAAAAGAATGAAACTAATTTAATTCGTAGAAAGAAAATAGAAGAAAGGAAGCTAATTCTAAACCACACTTGACTTGGCGAAACGGCTAAATGCACTATACTTATCCTATGATATATCTATCATGCTCCTAGTCATGCAAGTAAGCTATCCATGCCTTAATTTTAATTAAAAAGAGTTAATTTGCAGTGTAGAGGGAAGAAAAGGGACAAAAGAGGCTAATGAGGGTTTAGCACATGAAACGAGGTTTCAAAGTGGAAAGAGGGTGTTAAACCCTTATGAAAATTTATTATAGCGCAGTAAATGGCTTTGGAGCAGAAATAATTCAAAAGTGCGTGTAATATTCCTACTTAGCCCAAGCTAAGAGGAATATACATTTTTGTTTTACTTTCTGTTGCATGAATAAATGAATAAAGGAGGACATGTAAAACTCCTGAAAATACTGAATAAATAAATGCCCATGTGAACAAGGATAAATTAGGGCGATGTAAATAAATCACTTGCAGGTGTGAAAGGGGTTTGAGCTGTGAGACTGCGTCAACCTTGACCAAATCTACAGCGCTGTCTAGATTCAATGTACCTCATGAAGGGACATCGCAGTTCTAAAAGGAGGCCCCTCATGTGAAAGAATCTAACTCATCAAGGTGGTTTAGGGTTTGCAAAGGCTTTCATCTTATAAGAGGAAGGGGAAGGCAGCAGGAGAAGGTTGTTGATTGTCTATATTTCTGAGTATATTGTCTGTTTAGACAAATACTATTCTCTATTGTTTAGTGGAGAATTGTGCTGCTTAGCACTTGGAAATCCTATGGAGGGATTTCACTTCTTCCCTTGAGAATTCTTGGAGGAGTTTTTTCTGATTTGATCCACTATCAGCATTTGGACCAAGCTCTACTTCCAACTACAGCGCAGATCCAATGAGGGTGTGCTTGCTTTTGTAAGTTGCAGCAAGTGGAATTCTAGATCTACTTAGATCTAGCTTGTATTGGAGCCTCTTCTCAGTGAGTGTGTCTTTTAACCTCCTGGAAGAGTGCATCCACTATTTGAGCTTCAGATTTTTATCTTGGCATTAGGCCATCTATGTTATTCAAGCTACATCGCATTTTTCATTGAGGAACTATGTTATTTTCAATGGAGGGTTTGCAGGGTGTTTTGACCCCATTTTTTATGAGAGATCTTTGGTGCTGCGCCTTTCCTTTCACTTTGGTGATCCATGGATTAGCTTGTTGATCCATGTTCTGTTTATATCTGATCTATTTTAATGTAAATTCATCTTCAAAAATTTCTGAAGCATTTTGCAGATCTACAACTTAAAACTCAGATCTACTATTTGTAATGCATGATTTGGCCAAAACCCCAAGGAGATCTTTTAAATAAGACTTTCTAGTTTCCAGATCTGAAATGGATTTGATGTTTTGTCCACAGATATGTACTAGATCTGAGTTGTAATATTCAGCTGCTGCAGCTCCTCAAAATAATGTTGTTAAGCCATTTTGTTGTTTATATATGTGTTGCAACCTTCTTTTATGAAGATTTCTTGCTCTATTGTCTCCTGTATTCTACTGTATATTGAAAGAGATTCATTGTAATTCTGATTTACTATTGTATACTCATAAGTTAATAATATTTTATGGCCTCCTTCTCATACTATCCAGGACTGCGTTATTTCTGAAGCAGTTTGTTGTGCATCGCTGCAACCCCTCTTTAGGGTGTTTTTCAACTAGACTAGGTGGTGGGAGATCTGTTTACCACACCTAATTTTATTTGTGTTGGCTTGAGGGGTCCCGACCTAGGTTTGGTGTGCAAGGTTTTCCAACAAACCCCTTTACTACTGGCCCTTTCGGTAGTGACCCGCTTGCACAGGTCACAGTCTCACCCGAAGTAGTATGGGTGGGTACCGGAACTAGGTTTCCGCACCCTGAGAAAGGAAGGGTAAGGCAAGTAGGGTTGTGTTCTGTTCATATTACCTTGTTTCTGCGCAGGGTTAAATACGTATCCAATTTCATCCATGTGCACTATATCTACAATTATATGTTTTTCATAACATCAACACAACGCTACATAACTAGAACAGAACATATCTAGATCCAATTCAATACACAGACTTTCGCAGCAAGATATAACCAGCATGGAATAGATCCAATCATTTAATATACAGACCTTCGCAGTGCAAATATAGAAAATGAATAACACAGTAAGTACCAGCAATTCATTCAATGGTACTCACAGATTCAGATCTAATAATCCTGCATATTCATTCATTCATCAACCTTTCCTTACAATTCCCTTCCCAACCTGTGCACACAGCAGCAGGTTCCACACACATCTAGACTAGGATCTCTGTGCACACAGCCAGCAGGATTCCATTCCCCAAAACCCAACAGAACGCTTACACAATAGATCGCATCAATAGCACATCAAATCCTACCTCTTATAATATGAAATGCCTCTCTATTTATAAAAATCTAGCTTTAACATTCCTATGGTCCGCAACCCATGTTTTTTGGACCCCTAGTTTACCCTTTAACCCATTACAATGCGTTTGGGGCTTTGACCCATACCAAAACTGCTGCGCTATACTAAATATAGTAAAAAATAACCAAAATGGACTAGTTTCGTAGCTTGTTAGGAGACCCCATTCCAACATTCCCCCAACACAATCTTGTGACTCGTCCCTAGTCACTTTGGTGGTGCGCCTTCAATATTTGCACGCAAGGTAGCCAGGGTGCAATAGAGTGGTGGAAGAACTACCTTGCTTTGGTCCGCAGCATGTTGTGCAATATTGATCATCATTAGAAAATCAGGCCTATCAAGATATGGACCAACTCGTTCCAACAACCGGTGGAGGCGTGCAATGGCGGCCTGCACATCATGTGCAAGCTGGAGTGCAACATCAGACCATGGTTTCAAATTTTTTCACACAATATTCTTGGAGTGATGAAGGTCCTTAATCCTGTGTATGGCGACCAGGCGCTGCGCGAGGGCGGGGGGAGGTGTGGAGGCCTGAACTTGATCTAGCACATCTTTTGTCTGCTTCAATTCCCATTGGGCATGCTGAAGTGTGGGGTGGTGTCGTGCTTTCTTCCATAGTTGTGTAGCCTCTTCAAGTAATTGGGCTCCCTGCGCCAGTTGTTCCTGAATAATGCATTTTGCGTTAGTGACCATGGCAATTCACTGGGCTCATTCTTCCGGAGGCATGACATACTGCTTGCGCCTTTCTTGGTCACAGCGATGCACTTCTTGTAGTACGTTGGTAGACAGTCTTTGTAGCTCTATAGTATATAGCTGCACTAATTCTACTTTAATTTCCCTAGTAATCTGTTCAGAAGTGTGAATTATGGAAGTGCGAGGGAGTAAACATACATTGCTTCTAGCGGGCAGGGTCTCAAAATGGCGGAGATGTCGCAACAGGTCTCGGTACTGCAGCGTCCCTGCCGAACTTGGTTCATAGCTAATCCTTCCAGGTGGCAACACGTGCGTACTCCTATTACTACACTCGGCGTCTCTCGGTCCTCTTATCAGTTCCTCCTGCGAGTTGGGATCCATAATAGAGAGACGAGCATTATATAACATATGAATAAGTATAAAAAACCATAATGCAGGTAGCCAATGCAGCTTGATAGTTGAATAAATAGCCTGAACCAACGTCATCCAGCCATCCATGCCCCAATCGAAGCTACTTAATGGCGAGGTAGCTTGCATGTGGCACATACCCATGATCTGTCGAACTGTGCTTATCATAAATGGTGATATTGATGATCTACTGCCCATTTTCTGCATTTGTGAGTGTCTTTTCGCATTAACTCGGGATGAGCTGACGTTCTTCCTTCATGTCCAAGGTCATGTCGCTGTAATGTTAGAGCATGGCTGATGCGTTGAGGGCATTTTCATACTTCGATGGAAGGTTGACACAAGGTGATCCTGCAAGTAGATCAAGAGTCCTTTCGAAGCATTTATGTCGTTTTTGGAAGAAGCATTTTTGTGCAAGACGGCTGCATCATACGTCCGTATGTTGTTTATTTCTCGAGACATTCGTGGATTCTCCTGGATACACATGATTGTAGATAGTTCGTAATCCTATGTGTGCTAAGATCAATAGTACTCTGGTAAGTCTGGTTGGGCAAGGGTCAAGCGCACCCTTGAGTGTTGCGCATTAGCAGGTATCCATGTGGGTCGATCGACCTTGGGGCCCATCTGGATAAGGGAGCCTCTATATGCAGGATAACCCTACTCCAATACTTCCTCCGGGTAGGGGAGACAGTTCCTTGCAAAGGTGCTTCATATCGGGTTACTAGTAGTGCTTTGGACCTACATTCTGTGAAACCCTTAGGCTTCGCAGGCTTCTGAGTGTCATATGCGCCCTCTTGGTAAGGCGAGGCTCTTTCTATGGTAGAGATCCGATGGAAGTTTCTGATGGTCTAAAGGCTGCGAAGTGTCAAAACCTCATGCAGCCGACTCTGCCAATTCTCCAGCTCCTCATCGGAATCGGAAAAACATTCACTGTCCTTTTCCCGACAGAGCATCCCTTCATCCGTGGGGTTAACCCGATCTTCATCTTGCGCAGTGATCTTATAAATATGATATAATTCCTCCTTCATATGGACAGGCTCGGTATGCCTTTTAACTTATGTCCCTTGGCTGCCTATTATCAAGTTTTCCAGTAAAGTCTGCATAGCTCGCAGCACCCGAGGGTTGGGCAGTAACCTTATGCATATTTGTAAGAAAGTTTTAATATCCTCCACCGATTCCATATCTCCTTAGTGCGTGGCTGGTGAACACTTAGCCTCGAAGTGGTCCCTTCGTGCTTTTATAAATGTTTCCTTGATTTTTCCCAAGTCTAATCCTTCTTGTTGGTCAACTGCCTTGCGGATTCGTGAGTCAGCTTCACCCTTTTCCTTAGCTTCCCTAGTCGCTAATCCACTGCGTGTTATTATATTGACTTTCACCACCTGACCTTCGGTCCTGTTCTTCTTCTGCAAAGAAAAAAATTGCTTCTCCTGTATCCTAGTTTTTAGGGTTGGGCAGTCTTCCAGTGCATGGTTCCACTGTCTACAATACCTATAGGACTGTCGTAGGCAGTCTCTTTGAAAATGTTCTGCGTTCCCAGAGTTATAACAGACCAGATGGCCTCTACTCCGACCTACACTTCCACTTTGGATTTTATCCCTCTTTTCATGGAGAAGTCATCCTTACCCGAGGGGGTTCTTGGTGACATAGGGTCATCTTTCCTATTCGCTCCTTTGGTGCAACTCTACTTCTCATGGCCAACTGATCGGAAATGTCAGTACTAGCATTGTTCTGGTGCAAAAATGGGGGTGCCTTGCGATCTGGCTGTGCATCTTTCCTCGCGCCAGCGTAGAGGCCCCTTTGAGCTCCATTGTTCCGATCTATATGCTCTCAGTGCTGCTGTGTGACCTTGTTCCATACCAGACCCTCCTCTGTTTCCCTGCTGCAGATCCTGGATTTCCCTGTGCATTGCTTCTACTTGTTCCTGGATCTGTTGTACCACTAGCGTAGCGTCCTTAAGAGGTGTAGCTTCCAATCTCATAGCGGCCTCCAAGGCCTTGTCTTGCGAACTAAAATTTTGGTGATTCATCGGTATACGGAGGTGAGGGAGCAGCATGGCAATAAACCACTCCATATGTTGTCTATCATCATACTCGAATCCTCCTTCCCTAATTTCCTTCTTTAACCGTTGATTCACCTCCTATACTGACTCTAACGTACCTTGTTTGAAGTCTTTTACGTCTATTACTAGCTGGGAATAATATTTTGATTTTAGAAATTTTTTCTCTAGAGCACCCTTAATATCTTGAATGGAGGTTGTTCTATGCTGGGCAATGTATTTCATATACCAGTCCAGAGCTCTGTCTTCGAATGCTAAGGACAGTTGCGCCCTTTTTATTGTATCACTCACCATGTTCTACATAGTCCAGACAGAGTCCGTAATGAACCAAAATCAATCCATGTCCTCATCTCCTACCCCTTTGAAGGTAGGTAGTTTCAAATGCGCAGCCATATCACTATCCAGGGATGAAATTATAGGTGAATTCTTACCCTTGCGTGCCCTAGGTGGTGATGCATTCGGTTCCTTCACCAGGCTATAGGCGGTCCTTCCTCCATTAAGGTTGGTCCGATAATACTTACCACTGCGTGTCATGCTCTCGTCTGGATCTGAGGTCATTCAGTCGGTATGACTACACAAAATGCTCTTTTCACACAACTTCTTGATCAGTAATGGTAACATCCTCAGAAATTTATCCTAGAATCCTTTGAAGAATCATTGCTCAGCCTCAGAGTATGATACAAACTGATCAATGGAAAACTTTGTCACAAAGCCTCCTAGCACACTATCCACCCAGTGATCCACCATGCGTGTAATAGTATTATCGATTCTTTCCTGTTGTTCAGGTAGATCTGGAGTCCACTGAGTGACTCGCTCATCCTTCCAGCACTTTTGGAATTCTACCAGCCTGGTCAGCCACTCCTGAAGCTCAATTTCAAAGGTTACAAATAATATTTCGTAGCTTTCAGTAGGAACATACATATTTTTCCACCTTTCCGTCATTAACTTTTCACTTCTGTTTTCTTTTTCTACAAACTCCTGGATCTGCCTTTCGAACCAGTCCTCGATCTCTTTTCTTCCAAGCTTCCAGTATTCTCTTGTCATTACCCAATCCCTTTCTCAGATCCCTTTTGGTCCTAGCAATAGAACCATTTGTTGGCTTGAGCGGTCTTGACCCAGGTTCGGTGTGCAAGGTTTGCCAACAAACCCCTATAATATTGGCCCTTTTGGCAGTGACCCGCTTGTGCAGGTCACAGTCTCACCCGAAGTAGTATGGGTGGTTGCTGGAACCAGGTTTCTGCACCCTGAGAAAGGAAGGCTAAGGCAAGAAGGGTTGCGTTCTGTTCATATTACCTTGTTTCTGCACAGGGTTAAATATGTATCCAATTGCATCCACGTGCACTATATCTACAATTATATGTTTTTCATAACATCAACATAATGCTACATAACCAGAATAGAATAGATCTAGATCCAATTCAATACACAGACTTTCATAGCAAGATATAACCAGCACGGAACAAATCCAATCATTTAATATACAGACCTTCGCAGCGCAAAGACAGAAAATTCATAACACAATAATTACCAGCAATTCATTCAATAGTACTCACAGATTTAGATCTAATAATCCTACATATTCATTCATTCATCAACCTTTCCTTACAATTCCCTTCCCAACCTGCGCACACAGTAGCAGGGTCTGCACACAACTGGACTAGGATCTCCGTGCACACAGCCAGTAGGAGTCTGTTCCCAAAAATCCCAGCAGAACACTTACACAACAGATCGCATCAATAGCACATCAAATCCTACCTCTTACAATCCAAAATGCCTCTCTATTTATAACAATCTAGCTTTAACATTCCTATGGTTCGTAACCCATGGTTTTCGGACCCCTAGTTTACCCTTTAACCCAATACAATGCGTTCGGGGCTTTGACCTGCCCCAAAACCCTTGCACTATAATAAATATAATAAAAAATAACCAAAATGGACTAGTTTCGTAGCTTGTTAGGATACCCCATTCCAGCAATTTCATTTTTCTCCCCTTTTGGATCTAGACTCCAGATCTGCTGATCTTAGTGATCCAAGGGTTGTAAACTCATTTTTGTGAATCAATCTCCCAGGAGTGCATTATTTCAGTAGGCTTGCTATGCTATTCCAGATTTGGAATATTACAGTGGTATCAGAGCTCCTTTCTTGGCACAGTCCGTGCTTTCCTTGGAGCACCAAAGCCATGTTGCATTCAGAAGAAGATGAACCTCTTACTGAGAGCTAGAAGAGGCATCAGAACATAAGTCACAAGATGTTTGATTACACCACTGATGATCAAGACAAGGGTAAAGCCCCAGATACTGAAAGTGATAAAGAAGGAGAAGAGTTTGCAATAAATCTGTTGGTGGCCATGAAAGATCTTGCCAAAGAGATCAAAGAGATGAGGATGGATAGAATGGGGTAATCTCCTAGGAGATTTCATCCAGGGGAAAGCTCTGACATGTCTCATTACTGGACTAGTCAACCAGTGAACCAGCCACAAGCCTCAAAAGCTCCACAATGCTTCACTATGCATACCTTCTTGGATGTGGAGAATGAAGTACCACAAGAGAATTAGCTTCCCTTGAAGACTACTTTGTGGAATATGAATCTCAGAATCAGAGATACAGATACCACTTGAGTTTCCAAGATTTTTGTCACCTCAAGGACAGAAGAAGACCAAGGAAACAGTATAGAGATGGTGGGTTCTTTCATAATCAGGATAGACACCACTCTATGGGCAGATTCTTTTTTCCCAAATTTGATGGGTCATCCTCCAGTTTTGCCAAGGCATGGGTAGAAAACCTGGATATTTACTTTTAGTTGAACAAAGTCCCTGAGATTGAAGTCATCAATATTGCAGCGCTGCATTTTGAAGGTGAAGCACACAATTGGTGGTTCCATGGGTTGTCTACATTGGGACATACCAATGTGACTACCTATTCTTAGTTTACTAGGAGACTAGTGGAGAGGTTTGACAGGAAGGATCCAAAAGCACCCTTCATAAGCCTTACAAAGATAAAACAATCAGGGAATGCAGAAACTTATATCTCTGAGTTTTTGAGACTATCTGTCATGGTTCCTGACCTGTCTGCAGCAAGGAGGGTGTGCATGTTCATCGATGGCCTGGAGGAACCTTTGTATGGGTTGGTTAAATCTACCAAGCCCATCACTTTGCATGATGCCATTGAGAGGGCTAGAGACCTTCAAGATGCCTTGCCAAAAGCAAAGGAAAATTTTCAGAGCAAGGCCCCTCAATTTTCTAAGGGGAAGGAAGGAAAAGATGTTCCTTCCAAGGAGAGCTCTTTGAAGAAGCCTCTTGATATTGAACTCAGGAGAGAATTGAGAAAGAAGAAATTGTGTTTCACTTTCCAAGAGTCATGGGCACCTAGACATAGATGTGTTGCTAGGAAAGCACACTACATAGAGGTCTTCTCAGACTTTGAGGAGTAAGATGAAGATGATGAACCAAGGAGGGGTCATATCACTGATAATGATGAGGAATATCCAACACCATCAGGGGATGGGGATGGAGCCTTTGCTCCAATAGGTGAAACTCTTGCATCTTTGAGAGGAGTGCCTAAGTACTTGACCCTAAGAGTACAAGGTTCAATCATGAATCAGAGGGTATCTATGCTGATTGACAATGGGGCAACCCAAAACTTTAATGATGCTCATCTTTTTCCAAGGAGAGAAATCCCCACTGATAATTTTGAGGGATTATATTTTTTGGTCCCAGGAGATAGAATGATGAAATGCATGCAATATGTCGCCTCACTCTCAGTCACTATAGGATCCTACACTCTGGTGGATCACTTTTTTGTAGTTGACATACCAGACACCAATATCATTCTGGGTGTCCAATGGTTGATTACTTTGGGGAAGGTCACCAATGATTGGAAAGCTTTGCAAATGGAGTGGGTGGAATTGAAGAGTGGGAAACCACAAATTATTCAAGGCATGCACACTTATCCCTCACCTCGTACTTCCACACAAACAATAGAGATGGATTTGCGCAGTGGAAGCTGGGATCTCACAGTCCCTTCTCTCATGTTCATGAGAATGTTGCAAGGGACATTCCTCTCTAGTGGCAATCCACCTGGGATGCCACAAGATTCATATCTTGTGGGGCAGGCCTCACAAAGTGCTGCTCCAAATATAAATCCAAGAGGGATTGGAGCAATGAGAGATCAAGTTACAGTGCTAGAGGGCTTGGGACAACTCAAGAAGGAGGGGGGTATTCTTCCTGCATCACTATCACCCTCTCTCTTTTATGAATCTAAGCTTTGGGAGGAGAATAATGGGAGGATCAGCCTTCCAAAAAAAAAAATTGGCATGAGAAATGTCAAAAATGAGATCAACAACATGACAAGCACTTCCATGGATGTATCATCAGCACTGTCATTGTTGAACAATGTGGATCTGTATTGGAAATCTCAACTACTTGTAGAGTATTCCAAAGATATCCACACAGGTATGATACTAGATGACATGTAGCAAGAAGAGGGATACTTAGTCCAAGGGGGAGTCATCTATTATCATGGTAAGGTATTCTTGGCTAGAGCTTCCAAGCTCAAGAAGAAGATACTACAAAGGGCACATGAAGAATTCTTCCTCAGCCATATGCATTCAATGAAGGTCTATATCATGATCATGAGGAGCTTTGATTGGGAAGGCATGAGAGAGGAATTACAACAGCACTTTCAAGAGTGTACTATCTATGGAGGATTGGGGTAGCCAATGGACTCTTTGCAAGAGTCATTTCAGCCAATTCTTCCTTTGCTTGAGAGGAGGGAAATTCTCATGCACAACTCCACATGTATGAAGGACTATGATGGTGAAGGATCTGGCCATGCCAAGCAAGTTGTATTTTCTGATTTATCACACTCTTTTTCCATGTTTTCGCAGGTTATAACTCCTAAAGGGAGTGAGAGATCATGTGGATTTCATGATTTTTGGTGGGTCAATAGAGATGTTGAACTTGGCCACTCCCTTATTATGCAAAGGGAGATTCCTTCTCATGATGGGTGCTTTCCAAAGGCACCAAACTTATCTAACATATTCAGCCATGTTAAGGTGACTCATGCAACAAATGTGTGGTGGGAATGCCACTTATCACACCTTGATCTAATGCAACCAGGTGATGCACTACGCTAGCATCACATGTGGGATTTTGACCCACCTCCTCAAGTTCAGATTTCTGTTTGCATATATGTAGTCTTGCTTCCATACTTGGATGATATAGTTGTATTGTTTATGGAATTGTATGGAGGGAGGATGGGAATTTTGTATGTACCACATGGTTTGGAACTTCTACCTGTACCTCATGATAAATGTTTTAGATGGAGTATTTCTCTAGCCATGTTTATTTTTGTTGAGTTTTTCACTCCTGGTGGGATGGAGGAACAATTCATGATGTATTGGCTTGATGAGAACTTGTCTTATGATGAGGACTTGATCATTGATGATGTCATTGATGGAGGAGGGGAAGTACTACAACTCTTACCCTATCATTTTCTTGAGTACAAGCAACATTTTGGAGGGGAGGATTGTAATATTCCTACTTAGCCCAAGCTAAGAGAAATATACATTTTTGTTTTACTTTATGTTGCATGAATAAATGAATAAAGGAGGACATGTAAAACTCTTGGAAAGACTAAATAAATCAATACCCATGTGAACAAGGATAAATCAGGGCCATGTAAATAAATCACTTGCAGGTGTGAAAGGGGTTTGAGCTATGAGTCTGGGTCAACCTTGACCAAATCTACAGTGATGTCTAGATTCAATGTACCTCATGAAGGGACAATGCAGTTCTAGAAGGAGGCCCCTCATGTGAAAGAAGCTAACTCATCAAGGTGGTTTATGGTTTGCAAAGGCTTTCATCTTATAAAGGTAAGGGGAAGGTAGCAATAGAATGTTGTTGATTTTCTATATTTATGAGTATCTTTTCTATTTAGAAAAATACTATTCTCTGTTGTTTAGTGGAGAATTGTGTTGCTTAGCACTTGGAATTCCTATGCAGGGATTTCACCTCTTCCCTTGAGGATTATTGGAGGAGTTTTTGCTGATTTTATCTACTATCAGGCTTTGGGCCAAGCTCTACTTCCAACTGCAGCACAGATCCAGTTTGGCTGTGCTTGCTTTTGTAAGCTCCAACAAATGGAATTCTAGATCTGCTTAGATCTAGCTTGTATTGGAGCCTCTTCTCAGTGAGTGTGTATTTTAACCTCCTGGAAGAGTGCATCCACTGTTTGAGCTTCAAATTTGTATCTTGGCATTAGACCATCTATGTTATTCAAGCTACAGTGCATTTTTCATTGAGGAACTACGTTATTTTCAGTGGAGGGTTTTTAGGGTGTTTTGACCGCATTTTTGATGAGAGATCTCTGGTGCTGGGCCTTGCCTTTCACTTTGGTGATCCATGGATTGGCTTGCACCTGATCCATGTTCTATTTATATCTGATCTATTTTAATGTAAAGCCATCTTCAGAAATTTCTAAAGCATTTTTGCTGATCTGCAACTTAAAACTCAGATCTACTCTTTGTAATGCATGATTTGGCCAAAACCCCATGGGGATATTGTAAATAAGACTTTCTAGTTTCCAGATCTGAAATGGATCTGATGTTTTTTCCAAAAATATATACTAGATCTGAGTTGTAATATTCATCTG
Organism: Pinus albicaulis; assembly: GCA_034641835.2. NCBI lineage: Eukaryota > Viridiplantae > Streptophyta > Pinopsida > Pinales > Pinaceae > Pinus > Pinus albicaulis. Next base: position 322,015 of record JAXQQM020084590.1, on the reverse strand, counting down.
CTGTAGCTCCTCAAAATAATGTTGTTAAACCATTTTGCAGTTTATATATGTGTTGCAGCCTTCTTTTCTGAAGATTTCTTGCTCTATTGTCTCCTGTATTATACCGTATATTGAAAGAGCTTGATTGTAATTCTGATTTGCTGCTGTATACTCATAAGTTAATCATATTTGATGGCCTCTTGCTCATACTGTCCAAGACTGCATTATTTCTGAAGCATTTTGTTGTGCATAGTTGCAGCCCCTCTTGTAGGGTGTTTTTCAGCTATGCTAGGTGGTGGGAGATATGTTTACCACACCGAGTTTGATTTGTTTTTTCTCCCCTTTTGTATATAGACTCTAGATTTTCTAATCTAAGGGATCCAAGGGCTGTAAAGTCATTTATGTGCATCAATCTCCCAAGAATTCGTTATTTCAGCAAGTTTGCTGTGCTATTCCAGATTTGGAATATTATAGTGCGATGGAGGAGTGCGATGGAGAAAAAAAGTTGCGATGTGTGATGTCACAATTGCAATATCGCAATTTTAAAGGGATAGCAGTAAAGGTTAACAGAAAAAACTAAAACGTGTGAAGTGAAATTTGCGATGTGTGACGTGGCAGAGTTATCGCATGAGAGGAATGAGCGGTAAGTGTTATGCGAAAAGCTAAATGATGTGAAGTGTGATTTGTGATGTAGTAAAAGTTACGGGTTGCGATCTGCGATGTGGTAAGTTCAGCGAAGTGCGAAGTGCGATGAGTGACGTGGTAGAGTTATCGCATTAGCAGAATAAGCGATAAGTGCTATGTGAAAAGCTAAATGATGCGAAGTGCGATTTGTGACGCGGTAAAAGTTATGGGTTGCGATCTGCAATGTGGTAAGTTAAGAAAAGTGTGAAGTGTGACGAGTGACGTGGTGGAGTTATCGCATCGGCGGAATAAGCAGTGAGTGTTATGCGAAAAGGTAAATGGTGTGATTTTAGATTTTTGATTTGCAATATCGCAATCACAAGAACAAGCGGTAAGTGTTTAAAGGTAAAAGCTAAAATGTGTGAAGTGTGATTTACGATGGGCGATGTGGCGATGGCACCGACGGCGAGGCATGATTTTGAAATATCACAATTGCAATCGCAAGCGGTAAGTGATTAAAGGTAAAAGCTAAAAGATATTATTTTCGAAGTGCAATGTACGATGGCAGGATACTTGAGGAGAAAAGGCAGAGGTTGGGTTTTTTGTGGTTTTGAATGGGTTTTCATTTGTTTTGCATAAAAAGGGTAAGGGAGTCGTGAACATAGAAAAAAATGAGAAATAAGGCTTTGAAGGGCTTAAGTGTGTTAGGCAAAGAAAAGTTAAGTACAACGTTAAGGTGAGAAGGAAAGGATGGGAATAGAGGCATAATAGCAATGCTTATAAGTGAAACACACCTCCGGATTCATGCACGAGAAATAGACATAAATGATTGATAAAACAGGGAAAGAGAGACTCAGACTTGGTAATGCAATTTCTTCCCGAAACTCAAACAGAAAGAAATTTTGGCCTATGGGAAGGTCTTCCCTACTCGAACTCTATTGACAAAGATGAGAGGGGGGAGACTTAACCACAATTTTTTTGGATTTTTTCCTCTATTTACTATGCATAAGCAATTAAAAAATATAGAAGCACAAAAATGAAACAACAATGAAACTTATCAGAAGCAGATCGAACTTAAATAGCAGAAGAAAAACTAGCTAAATGATAGAAAGGAAAAGATAGTAACAACAAAGAAGCTGAGGCACATGGATTGGGCCCTAACCCACGATCCTAGCCCTCTGAAACTTAAATTATTCAAATGAAATCAGTCTGCACATTTCATAAAAGAATAACTTCATACATCTCTAAAAGATTTATCACTGAATAAAACAAAATTCTCAATAGCTTGCAAAAAATAGTTTTGAATGGAGTTAATATTAGAATATACTAACTCTTCCTAGCTCTCGCTCTACTCTATTTATTCTACAGGGAAACTACCAACATCTCCCTAAAAAAATGGTGATTAAGTCCACTTGACTCTTAGTGAACAAGGATTGGGTGCACTCCTCTTTGATTTGCTTCGCTGCCTCTAGAATTTGAATTGATTGAGAGAATCTTGGGGATCCTTTGGCTGCTTATGGAATTCGAATAGCTAGAGAGAATATTTTGGATCCTTCAGCTGTGTTTTAGGGTGGACAATCCTCCTATAATTCCTCCTTGGTGTCTCCTCCAAGTCTTTGATAAAATCCTTATAAAAATGATTAATAATTCATGATTTTCTTCACTCAACCTTATATTAGGCACTCAGAGTATGTTAGCCTTAATCACCACCTATAATAGCATCATAAAACCAAATAAAAATAAAAAATTCAAGAAAAAAAATCTAAGAATGAAAAAAGGTGACTATTAACCCCTCCAAATATTTCTAATGATGGAGCTCATCATCACCCCCCTATTGAATGGTTGCTCATCCTCTGAGAAACTAATCCTCCTCCTACATTTCCTTTAAGGCTCTGAGATCCCCCTTGATTTCCTAAGGAAGAAGTGTGGGAGTTTCCCCAAGGGAGTAAAAACCATTATTCTTTTATGCATTCTCCCCTTCTCTATATTTTTCATATGTATCATTTTCATCATTCATCCCCAGCAAAAAAGGTAGGCTGAGCTTTAGTCCTAACCATTGGATCTTTTTGGCCTGCATGGCCCTCTTGTATAATGGTGCCCTTTCTAATGCACCCCTCAGTCTTTCTAGAGTATGGTACTCCTTGTTCTTGAGGCTGTGAGAGAGGCTGTAACATATCCTCTAGATGGCCATAATGCACTCATCTTATATCCACATAGAGACATCATCAAAGTGGCCTATCACCTATTTTTGAGTCTGAAGGTAGCTTTAAACCAGTGTAGGGTCCCTTTCAATCTCTCGATGGTTAAGGATGACTCCTCTTGGGCTGAAAAATTTTGTTTTGATATATAAGGGTTCTCTATTTCTTCTTCCCATGACCTTCCATATCTCTCTTTTTCTCATGGGTCTTCATTCATCATCCAAGATGCTAGAGAAATTAACTGCGTATCCCCCATTGTAGGATTTGGGTCCCAAATATCCATATTTTCCAGCACAAAGTTATGCACATAAAACTCTACCATCTTTGCCTGATCAGCCATATTAGCTTGCTTGTAGAAATTCATGAATTGCCTAAAATCTTGGAAAGGTAATGATCCATGGGAGGCTAGAATTTTGATTTGAAATATAAGCCACTGTTATTTGAGGTACAAAGTATATAAGTCAGAGGGGACTCTCTTCTGAAGGACTTCTATGCATAAGTCCGCCATGATAGCTACTTGCTCCTCTTTTTGCTGCAATTGCTCCTTCAGTGCTACATTCTCTTCCTATGCCTTCTGCAGCTACTCCTTTATAGTTATATCTTCAATTATTTCCTCCCCCCTTGGTGATTCTTCAAAGAGAATCAGGCTTGTGGAATAATTTTCTAGTTCTCTCTAATTCTTATCAGCTCTATAATACCTAGAGGTCTACCTTTTTCTCTTGGCGCTCAGAGGAGCTATGGTGGCAACTATATTTTTGTATTGAGGGGATGTGGTGCTATGTTGTGAGTTTGCTTTTCGCCCACTTTCTGCTATCTATATGAATTCTATGGCCATCTCTTCTATTTTTCTTTGGCCCTTTGTATCTTTCTCTTCTTCTTCTTGTTCTTCTTGTTTATGGTTCTTACTGTTCTTCTTTAAGCGATGCGTGCATTCGTTGGTCTCTCTCCCATTAAAAATTTTCAATCTAATGGTTTGGATGAGATGACATATCCTTTAATTAGATAGTGCAGCTAATTTTAGAGTGCTTCTGTAACTCGGATCAACTCCAGTTCTGTTGTAGACAGATGTTTCTTGTCTTTCGTTTCCTCCCCTCGTTCTCCTCTACTCCACTTGATTTAAATTATTTTCCTTTGCATGCCTAGGTAGCGTTTACTTCTGATTTTATTCCAGTCATAACTCACGGTGGTGGCCGAGTTAACTAGCCACCTTTTCGCCCCTTAAAATCTAATTTTGCAAATTAATTATTGTTGAGCCCCAAAGATGTCCTTCTTTTCCACCACATTTCACTTCATTTCCTTTGTCCCTTATCAATTACAGGCTTAAATGATCAATAGGATTGATTAGGATTACTTTAAGAATGTATATAATGAATAAATTGCTATGTTTTCATGATTTTGTTATTGTAGCACTTTTTGACTAGACTCGGCTACAGAACGCAATCATTCTGTAGCTAGTCGCCTATTCCACAGCTATCTTCATGTTTATGCAGGTTCCAGGTGTCACCTCGAGGAAAAATTTATATGGTCATATTCCACATCACTCCCCCATCATTTCTTTCTCTCCACGAAGTCTGAGCTCTAGTCTACAGGTGGTTATGCACGTGGGAAACCAAAACTAGGAGATAGACTTCTAATAGGACAAGGACTGTACAGATGTCCTTAATCATAGTACGAGACCACCACCAGAGTTCTAGTTTGATTTTAGTTGGTAAAGACATTTATTCCTGTTTTATCTCAAATATAGTTATGTAATTTTGTTATAAGTATGGCTCGGGAGACCGAGAAATAGCTAGCTAGATTTTTTTTTCTTGCTAGATCTCAGAAGACCGTAATACTTTGTTTTTCAAATAATTTATCATTTAATGAAAGAAGCATCATTTTATTGCAAGAGATGAGTCAATATTGAGTATATTTGCGTGCTAATCCGGTGGTAGAGGGCCCCTGCTACCTGAGAAGCTTTTTTCATATGGTTTAGATAAGTAACTTAGCCTTGTTTCATTTCTAGTTTAATCGATTTTCTGAACTTTGTGTTTTTATACTTATTTGCAGTGGATTCCAGAGTCAGTCTTATCCTTACAAACTATTCCAAAATACCACTAATATTGGATGAGATATAACTGTGGTATTTAGGAATTAGTTGCATTTCTCTGAATTTTATGATTTTGTGCTCAATTACATCAGTTGTTACAGCTAGTCGTGATCTTATGAACTCTTCCAAAATATCACTAACTCTGGATGAGACATAGCTGTGGTGTTTTAGAGCTTTGTTGTGTTTTGTTGAATTTTATGCTTTCATGCTCATTTACATAACATGTTGCAGCCAGTCCTGTTCTATAAATTATTCCAAAATACCACTAACTCTGAATGAGACAGAGATGAAACATTTCAGTGATTAGTTGCATTTTTAGTCTAGTTGTAGTACTCCAGAGGTAGATGTCACTCTAGTTTAATTATGTCACTATATTTCAAGTTTGATAATGACATTCTAGTTTAGTTCCAGTTCACTGTATTTCAAGTTGGTTTAATGGCATTCTAGTTTAGTTGTGGTCACTGTGTTTCAAGTTTGATCAATTGCATTTTAGTTCAGTGTTATCCATTGTTCTTTAAGTTGTATTAACTGTCAAAATTAGACTTCACGGCCTTCATTGTTTACAAACTACTTTTGTTCTGACTTTATATTAATTCATCATCATAAGGACAGGAATTAGTGATATCATTTTAAGGCCTTGATTGTTCTGCAATCTTTTGCAATTTCACAAATAAGCTTTTTCCCAAAACTATTCTAGAAAATCTCTAACTTTCGGATGAGGCTTAGTAGTGACAAGTTGAGCTACAGAATGGATTAATCTTAGCATTACGAGTAAATATGGAGTAGAAGTCTTATTTTGCTACAAGCAATCTTTTCCAATTTTGTTCCAATAAACTTCTAGCCATGGATGAGATTCTTTGTAATATTGTAAGATGATTGTTTACTTAGGAGAACCTCATTTGCACTAAACTTGTCCTTTTCTCAAGCTATTCCAACATATTTCTAATGAATGAATTGGATGAGTTCATGTTATGAGTTATTGAATTCATGTTGTGATTTATTTCCTTTCTATGAGTCATTATCAAACTTTGCATTTTCTGTTCTTTAGTGCCATACATAGTTTAGAATAGGTTTTGCTCTGTTTTAGTGTAACCATCCACTTCTCTTTACCAACACTTAGTTCATTTCCTTTTTAACATAAAACCATAAAACCAAAAACATCAGAAAAAACACTAAACACAACGTAGTGAGAAACAGATACCTAGGCACATATAGTGCACCTCACTTCAGCAGTTTACTAGCCCTGGTTGACAATTTATGACCTCAATTTAGGAACACTAAGTTGAGCACTACATTTTGGCACCATTGCCAGGGAAGTGAAAACTAGGTAGTTTTGTTTCTTACCTCCCAAAAACAATGACATTCGTAGAGAAAGAGACTCAAGGGGTAGATTTATAAGAAGCAGAAGCTTGATTCCTAGAACACCACTTGTTTCACCAATACCAAGAGCTAGCACACCTTCAACTCAAACCTACATTCCATCATTTACTGATCCTAGACTTCTAGAGGACTTAATATTAAATATTCCATTAGAAATACCTTCCACTTTACCCACTGAACCTATCTTAGAAGAAGATTCAGGAACCCCTGCTAGGGACTTAAACCTTTCAACTTCCACAGAAGAGTCAACTATGGCAGAAGAAGGGGGATGAGGAGTCTTTAATGGAGAACAAACACTATTTGGAGGGGGAAGAGGTAGAGGTAGAGGAGAAGGAGGTAGAGGTGCAGAAGGAGAAGGAGGCAGAGGAAGAGGTAGAAGAGAAATGGGAAGCTCTTTTGGGTTTCCTATAGTAGATGAAGAAACCAATACAACTATGAAAAAAATTTCACCCTCTATCCTTCCAAACTTTTATGGACTTAAAACTGAAGATCCTGAAACCTTCCTATTTGAATTTGAAGTCCTATGTAGAACCTATGACTACTTACAAGATGCTCAAAAAATTAAACTATTTCCTTCAACATTGAAAGGAGCAGCATTGAAGTGGCTTATGAGTTTGATCAACAGTTCTATTAGGACATGGGAAGACATGAAACAAGAATTTCTAGAGAGGTATTTGGATTACTGTATGCCATTCAACCATAAGGTGGAAGTGTTTAAAATGCTACAAAAATAAGAAGAAAATCTGGAAGATTTGTTGGAGAGATTTAACTACAACATCAAAAGAGCAAAAATGGAAAACTTAGACCAAGACACCTTGAAAGCTCTCTTGTTGAAGACAATTAGGGATGAATGGTTAGATATCCTTAACATGATGGGAAAAGGGGATATATCTCAACTTACATTACCTGAAATAGCTGAATTATGTATCAACCTTTCAAGAGGGAAATCTAAAACTGTAAAAGGACCAAGAGACCCTGCTCTTGCAAGGGCAAGTAAGTCTGCTTCTGGGACAGTAAGTAGGGCATAAATAGGACATATGCTTGATGAGTTCAAATCTGATATCTTGGGGAGTATTAGTGAACATATAGACACCCTTAAGTTACAAAACAAGAAAAAAACTGAATCTGATGCCTTAGCAATCTTTTGTCCCAAATGTAGAAAGAATCATGCCTTGAGAGAGTGCCCTTTGGATGAAAAATTAGTAGAGACCTATGTAATTTGTTCAGAAAAACATGAGGCCAAGATTTGTCCTTCACTTCCTGGTCTTAAAGCTGTCTTTCAAGAAGATACTCCTACAAGTTCCACAGAATCTCTCAATTTTGTCTCTAGGAGGCCTTGGCAAGGACCTCAGACACAAGGATTTCATGATCATTTGTATAATCAACCCCCACCAAATTGGAATTCTTGGCAGCAACCTTGGCCCCAATTTCAAAATCAATCACAAACTTGGGTGCAAGGAGCACAAAATCCCTATGGAAGATACTCTCAGTATTACCAATATCCACCATCCTATCCACCATATCCACATTTCTCTCCTCAACAAAATCCTCAACAAAATCCTCAAAATCCACAACATCAAAATCAACCACTTCCATTACCATTTCCTCAGAAAAAAATCAGTTTCCTACCCAACCCATACCAAACCCCAACAATAAAAATCCTCAGAACACATACATGATAGAAGACCAACAGTTTCCAACTTATTTGATCACTCCTTTAGACCTTAGTGATGTTCAACTTAGGTCTGGAAGAATACTTGAAAAGAGAAAACCTTCTGTAATCATACAAGAACAAGAAAATTTTGAGGAAGATTCTCTACAGGTAAATAAAAGTCTTGGAGAGAACACAACTTTCCAAGACCCAAACATTGAAAAATCAAAACAAAAAGAACCAATAATTTCAACTCCTATATTAGAGCATCCATCAACATCCACCTCTACACCTCCCTTTCCAGAAAGATTACAAATTGATAGGGGTGTAGAAAAACAAATTATGGTGCCTAATTATGATTTCCTAGATGAGCTGAGAAATGTTTGTATTAAGATCCCATTATTGCAAGCCATCAAGGAAATTCCAATCTTAGCAAAGACAATAAAGGAGTTGAGCATGAAAAAAACAAGAAAAAGAATAAGAGAGACAAAGAAAATTCAACTGGCAGGAAAAATAGCAGATATCATGATGGGTAAGATTGCTATTCCAAAGTATCTAGACCCAGGGAATCCAGTTGTTAAAATTCACATCAATGGAATTGAGATCCAGAACACACTCATTGATTTAGGAGTAGCAATCAATATCATGAGTAGACAAATCATGGATAAACTGAAACTTCCTAATCTTTTCTTTACACCCACATTATTACAATTAGCAGACAGATCTGTGATCAAACCTGATGGGGTAATAGAAGACATTCCAGTGTCCCTAGATTCTTGGGAGTACCCTGTGGATTTCATGATCCTAACTCCTAAGAATAATCTAGGAGGGCATCCTATTATATTAGGAAGACCTTGGTTAGCTACAGCCGATGCTTTCATTAGTTGTAGATCCGGTGATATGTACATCTCTGATGGTAGTTCAACCAAGAAATTTACCTTGTATCCTCCAGCAAGAACAATTACAGAATTAGATGATACTCAATGGATAGAGGATGAAGAAGACTTACAACCTCTCTTCACAATTTCAGAAATTAGTGAAGATAGACAGATTCTGAATACCTTAGAAAACTTTGAATCCTCTTCGGAATACAAACATGAACAATTTCAAAAAGAATCCAACATTGAGTTTTTATCATCAAGGTAGATGTCTCTCTATTCTATGGATAAATTTGGCAGCTCTACAATTGAGATATTTCCAGGCAAAACATTAAACATAAACAAGAACCTAGAGAAATCTCAACAAGAAGAGCTAGTCAAGATATTACAAAGACATTCTTCTACATATGCATGGGAGTACACTGATATGAAAGGGGTAAGCCCCAAGACTTGCACTCATCACATCTACATAGAGGAAAATTGTAAACCAATCAGACAACCTCAGAGAAGGATGAATCCAAATCTTAGGGAGATTGTTAAATAAGAATTGCAGAAATTGTTAAATGTCAACTTCATCTATCCCATTTCAGATAGTCAGTGGGTTTCTCCTTTGGTAATTGTGCCAAATAAAAATGGTAAATGGAGGGTATGTATTGACTATCAGGAATTAAACAAAGCTACTATTAAAGATCATTTTCCCTTACCTTTCATAGATCATGTGTTAGATACATTAGCTGGAAAAAATTACTTCTCATTTTTAGATGGGTTTAGTGGTTATAATCAAATCCAAGTAGCACTGGAAGATCAAGACAAAACCACAGTTACTTGTCCTTGGGGTACCTATGCTTACCGAGTATTGCCATTTGGACTATGCAATGCACCCGCAACATTTCAAAGGGCAGTACTAGGAATTTTTTCAGATCTAATACATGATTGTGTAGAGGTATATATGGATGATTTCACAGTTTATGGAAACACATTTGAAGAAGCCTTAGCAAACTTGGAAAAAGTCTTAAAGAGATGTAAAGAAGCAAATCTTTCACTAAGTCATGAGAAGTGTTTTATGATGTTTACTGAAGGAATTGTTTTGGGACATCACATTTCAGGGGATGGGATTAGAGTTGATGACTCAAAATTTGAAGTCATCTCTAACTTATCTATTCCAAGTTTTCAAAAAGATGTTAGGATTTTTCTAGGATTTACAGGATATTATAGAAGGTTTATAGAAAACTTCACCAAGATAGCATCTCCACTTTTCAAATTACTTACCAAAGACTGTGAATTCAAGTGGAATCCTGATTGCCAATTAGCCTTTGAGACCTTGAAAACAAAAATATCTGAAGCACCTATTTTAAGGGGACCTAACTGGAAGTTACCTTTTCATATTTCAACAGATGCCTTGGATACAGCTCTAGGAGCAGTATTGGGACAAAAAGACCTGATTCCTTATGCCATCTACTATACTAGTAAAAATTTGACTCCTTCAGAGTTAAACTATACTGTAACTGAAAAAGAGTTTTTAGTTGTTGTTCACACCATAAAAAAATTCAGACACTATATAACAGGCTATGAAATTTTTTGTTAAACACCATGTTGAAGCACACACATGGTGTATGAGGAAGATAAACACACACACACAAGAGGAAACTCAACACAATGAAGGATAAACGTGTAGCTCATTTTTTCCATTATACAAAGATGTACATTTATAGTACAATGGTGTGACTCTTGGTTTCACATTCCAAGGTCACTTGGACTCCATTGTGACTTTTCGCATTCCACACCTACCCATGTAGGATTAGGTGTTTCAACATCCGCCCTTAATCCGAAGGGGTATGTGTGAGTCCAAGAAAAGAGTTGTAATACAAATCTGCAAAGTATACATGGCAACACTTGGGCTGAATCAACTCTCTGAAATGTTGGAAAAAAGAGGTGGTTTTAGGATGACCACAAACACTGGAACGCAAAACTTGTTGCAATTCCCAGAACTCTTCCAAAACTGGCAAGAAGCTGAAAGCTTCTGCTAGAGGAATTGTCCCTCATAAAAAAGGGAGACCTTCGACCTAAAAGAAGGGAGGTCTACTACCTGTGATGGTTTTAGGATTACCAACAACTCTGGAATGCTTTGAAGCATTTCCTGGAACTCAACCAAAGCTGGCAAGAAGCTGAAGGCTTCTGCTAGAGGAAGTGTTCCTCATATATGAAAGGGAGACCTTCGACCTAAAAGAAGGGAGGTCTACTACCTTGTGATGGTTTTAGGTTATCCACCAACCAAAGATGATGGTTTAAGGTTGTCCACCAACCGAAGGCATGCTCATGGGCATCCGTGTCTCTGGCTACATCTCTGAATCTGGAATGACGAATTGTGGCTCAGGCTCGCTTGAACTGTTGTGTCTCTGGCTACAACTCTGAACATGGAATGAGAGATTGTGGCTCAGGCTCGCTTGATCTATCGTCGAAGCTTGTACATGACCACTATTTTCCCCCCTGTCAGGGACAAGGTGAGATGATGGTGAAAACTCAACTGCAAGTTTGCTCAATATCCGTGGAACAAGTTCTATTACGTGTCATAAACATCTTCGTCGATGATTCCTATCAAGCAAGAAGAGATCCATCCAAGATGAATCTTGGTTCTTGCAGGAGGCTTGTTTCTGAAGCATCTGTCTGAAGAATGGGTGTGCCGACCACAGTGCTTGCATGGATGAAGATCAAAACAGTGATCTTTCATATGGCCAAATCAATCACAGTGTTGGCATTTCTCAATCTGTTGTGGAAGTGGAACAGGATCTGAAACAGCTGCATGTGAACTGTCATATATGAATTCAGCACTCTGAAATATGATGGGCTTGGTGTAGTCTGGAATATGAAAGGACACATCCTTGTCATATCCAAGACCAGTTCTATGCTTGTTGTGGACAAGCTCTTCCCAAGGTCTGATGATGGGCTTGAGAAGTGCAGGTTGGGCTGCTGCATCTACATGTACATCTGCTCTAGTACAAGGAACTGAATAAGGATCAACTGCAACTTTACTGACTTGCTACTGATGGGAGTCTTTCTCAATCTTCTGAACAGAAATAGGTTCAGAATGGTGACTCTTTTGCTGAAGTTCGTCTTGTTGGAGCTAAGATTCCAACTGCAAAAACTCAATCTTTTCATGTGCATCTAGCAAACAACTTTGAATGTTACAAAGAGCATCCTTACTCATTCTTATCATATCATCAACATTGGAATGAATGAGGTGATTCAACAACTCTAATGCCTCATTGATTTTAGCCATTTTGACAACTTAGGCTCAAAAAAATGAAAGGGTGTCGGCTTCAACCGAAAATGCACCCGTTTACAATGTGATTCAACAACAAATACAAATGACTCCAAAGAATTTCCAACTATGGAAATCTCAAAGTACAAAATCTGCTCCTCAAATGATGGAGGGAAATCAACAATTTTTCAACAACTCAAGTACTGATTGCAACTATGAAGAAGCAATATCTGCTCACAATACAATGTCAATGCAATACAATATCTCTGCAAAATATTTGCAGCTGAAAACACTATGCAAGAAGCCTTTAAGGCAGCTGAATTCTCTTCTTCAAATAGTTGTTTTCAATGATGGCAAACTTGTCTTCAAATGTGAAATTCTTCAAAAAATCACCCTTATGTCACAAATCATAAAATGTCAAATCTGTAATTTTTTCCATTTACTGATATGTTATTTTCTCTTCCTCTGCTGTTCATATCTCTCCTTCCTCTCTCTCTTTGCTGTTTTTTTTTTTAATTAATTAAAAATTAAATTAATGGGAATAATTAAAAATGGGAGTAATTAAAAAACGGGGAGGGAAATTTAAAGGAAATGTTAATTAAAAAAAAGGTTATTAAAAAAGGGATGGGGGTGGGTATTATATGGGGGTTTAAAAAATGGGAAGGGGTTTATTAAATTAAACGGGGATTATTAAATTAAATGGAAAGGGGATTATTAAAATGGGAAGGGGCTTAAAATAAATTTAAAAAAGAGAAGAAAATTAATAATTAAAAAGGGAAGAAAATTAATTAAAAAGGGAGATGAGGGATGGATTTAAAATGAGGGGGGGGATTTATAAATTTAAAATTAAAAAATGAAGGATGGGGAGCGTATGGGAATAAGGAGGGGGGAGTAACTATATGGTGGGGGGGTTTTACTTAAAAAAAATTTAAAAATGAAATATGAGGAAGTCGTAAGGGAGGATGTTTAGGAGAGTTGGGGAGTGCGCGAGTTGGGATAAGCCGTGAGGGAGGAGTGGGTAAGGAAGAGCGCAGGGAGGCCGTTGGAGTGAGGTCGTGAACGTAGAGAGGGAGGGCCAGTTAGGCGGTGGGGGTGTGGCTGTAGGCGAAGTGTGGGGTAGCAGGGGTTAGGGGGTGTGGAGCTTAGGGGGCGGAGTGCTGGCAGAGTGTTGTAGGGGTGGGTCGAGAGGGGAGTAAGGGGAGTGTTAAGGGGCCATGAGGCAGTAGCAGGCATGGGATTTCAGAGAGTGATGGGGTGAGGGGGTCGTGTGTGAGGTGGGTAGCCGGAGTTGTGAGAAGGGGAAGCGTAGGATGAGAGGAGGTCGATTGCAGAGATTTTATTTTTAATTTTTAATTTTTTTATTTTTTATTTTAAAACAGCAGAGAAGAACAGAAAATGTATATTTTCTCACAGCAGCAAATGAGAAAAACTAAGACTCCAGACTTTGAAGCAACAGCAGGAAATTTCGTCAGAAATGCAGGATTTCAAGTAGTAATGCACCGAAGAAAAATTTGCAGAGATTGCCAATAAAACTTTGAAATTTTTTCAGTAGCCCAGCGACAGGAAAATGGACTTTAAAAATGCAAAATTTTCCAGAACATTTTAGCAGTAAAAATCCAGAAACTTGCAGAGATTTTTCAATGAAAGACTCAGGAATTTTTCTCTCAGAAACCCTCTTTAAACAATATTCCAGCAGCTCTTGAAAATGCAGATTTTAATAAGCAGAAATTGCAGAAAAAAATTAGAATGAAAAACTTCAGATGGGCACAGCTGCTTCTCTTCGAAACCAATGCCAGAATGCTACTCCTCTTCAAAACACTTCTGAATGGAAGCAAAAACACTACTGCAAAAACTCGGAGTGCTGCAAAAATTATCAACAATTTTGTAGATATGCACAGGCCATAAACACAAATGGCTCACTCAAATTGAAGCAGGGCCAGCAATCGCCCGCTCTGATACCATGTTAAACACCATGTTGAAGCACACACATGGTGTATGAGGAAGATAAACACACACACACAAGAGGAAACTCAACACAATGAAGGATAAATGTGTAGCTCATTTTTTCCATTATACAAAGATGTAAATTTATAGTACAATGGTGTGACTCTTGGTTTCACATTCCAAGGTCACTTGGACTCCATTGTGACTTTTCGCATTCCACACCTACCCATGTAGGATTAGGTGTTCCAACACTTTTGTTCACACAGATCACTCTACAATTAGATATTTAATGAAAAAATCAATTACTAATGGCAGAGTCTTAAGATGGTTATTGCTTTTACAAGAATTTAACATTACCATTCTAGATAGGCCTGGAAAACAAAACATAGTAGCTGATTTCCTATCTAGACTCCAAAACATCAAAGACAATACTCCAGTTGAAGATCGATTCCCTGATGAATATCTTTTTGCAATTTCTACTCAAACTCCTTGGTTTGCTGACATTGCTAATTATTTAGTTTCAGGGAAATTTCCTTCAATAATGAATGCAAGAGACAAAAGAAAGATCATCTATGACAGTGCAAAATATTCATGGGTTGCTAATGAGTTATAAAAAACAGGTCCATATTTTATCATTAGGAGATGTGTTCGGGAATATGAGATGCCTGAGATCCTCAAGGCATGTCATGATGAACCTTGTGGTGGACACTTTGCTGATAAAAGAACAGCTTATAAGATCCTTCATTTAGTATATTATTGGCCATCCCTTTTTAAAGATGCTAAAGAGTATGTCAAAATGTGTGACAGTTGCCAAAGGGTAGGGAAACCTTCTCCTTCAGGTGAGATGCCATTGCAGCCTCAGGTACATATTGAACCTTTTGAAAAATGGGCTTTAGATTTTGTAGGACCTATTATTCCTCCATCAAGACAAAAGAAATATATATTATTTTGCATTGATTATGTTACCAAATGGGTAGAGGCCAAGCCATTACTTTCTTCTACTGAAGCATATGTAGTTAATTTTATTTTCGAGGATATTTTTACTCGTTTTGGTGTCCTAAGGGAAATTGTTACAGATCAAGGAGCTCAATTCACATCAAGGCTAGTGGAACAAATGATAGAGAGGTACAAAATTAGACACAGAAAATCTACTCCCTATCATCCACAAGCAAATGGTCAAGTGGAATCTACTAATAATGTCATTGAAGGGATCCTAACGAAGACTGTTCATTTGCATAGAAGAGATTGGGCAGATAGGCTTCCTGAAGCCTTGTGGGCCTATAGGACTACATGGAGAAGCACAATAGGCCATACTCCTTAAGAACTTGTTTATGGAAAGCAATTTTTGTTTCCCATAGAGTTCCATATTCAAACTTTCAAAATGGCAGTTCAGCTAGGACTTGATTTAACAGAGGCACAAAAGCACAGATTGGAGCAGATTAATGAATTGGATGAGATCAGACAAGATGAAGTTCAGAAAAAAAGTATAGTCCAATAGCAAAGGACTAGATGGCATGACAAGTACATCAAGGAAAAGAACTTCAAAGAAGGTGACTGGGCTCTCTTTTCTGATTCAAAATTCAAGGATTTTCAAGGTAAATTCCAAACACATTGGCTTGGGCCATATGAAATTATAAGAATTTTTGACAATGGAGAAATAAAAATCAGGACAATAGATGAAGAGAAGGTCACTTTTGTTGTGAACGGTCATAGATTGAAGCTGTATCACAAGCCACTTTCAAGAGAAGAATTTGTCAAGAGATTCCAAGAAAACAGTGATATGAAGTTAATGAAGAAGAATTCTTCTTCTTCATCAACTTAATTGAATTTTCTGAAGTCAGATATTGCAAAAAATAAAAAAAATAAAAAATAAATAAAGTATAAACATGAAAACCAATCTTTGATTAGCATGTTTATACAGAAAAGATAGAGTGAAAATCAAAATCTTTCTGACACTTTAGATTTTCAAGTTTGTTCTTTTTCTGCAAGTAGCTACCATAAAATCATAAGTGATTCACATTCCACTTATGATCCATTTCACCCCATTCATCCATACTCCATTTTATTTCATTCATCCATACTTCATTCATTTCATTCCATGGTCCACCTCATTTCCATCTCAGAGTTTTAAGATTGATTTCTTTCTACAATTGAATAATACAGATCATAAGTTGCAGGTCACTTTCCATACTTCACTCCATTTCATAATTGTGATTCATTTCATTCCATTATTCACTTCACTCATACTCCATTACACCATATTTCATTATCCATTTTTAACTCATTTCATACAACATTCCATTCATGCTTCAAAACATTCCATTTCATGTTTCAAGGCTTCTACAGGTACATTCTGCAATCAGTCAGACATTCTGCAGCTAGTCAGACATTCTGCATCCAGTCAGACATTCTGCAGCCAGAGATCCTGAAGGCACTATCTAGTAATCACTTGATTTGGCAAAAAATTGATCCTGCACATCCAAGACAACAAGAAAAATCAAAGGATTTATGAGGACTGAAGATAAATTATTTTCAAAGGAGGAAAAGGAATATCAAATCCACACAAAAAAATCAAAGGAAAGGCAAAGGTAAAAGTTATGAAATTATTATGGTGACAGATCATGAAAATTTTAGCATAGTTAAGTCATGTATGATTCAAAAAGGTTATTTTAATTAGTTGTGTTGATCATGCCTTTCAACCATATCATAAAAACTTTGGACAAAATCCCTTCCATCTTGCCATATCCGATCATCATTTAAAACTTAACGGTTAAGTACTGAAGTGATTTAATTAGTCACGTCACTAAGCCAAAGTATTTAATGATGATTTTGAATTTCTCACGAAATATCTCCGCGGTCTTTTCTTCCATGATAGCTTTCAACTCATATGAATCACCCTCACCGCATTATACTCGTTTCATAACCACTCCATATCATTTTTTCCCATAGCCATTTCTTAGCCATTCCGGTCTGTAAAATAGAGGAAGCATATGTGGGGCAAAAACAACTCTTTAACAGCCATTTTCACAGTGGATAGAAGAGTAGTAAATTGAAGGTTGGAAAGAGAAGCTATGGGTCTCATAGTGAGGACTAAACCAGTTGGAACCAAGTACTTGGAGGGTTATCCACAAATCAAAGAAATGCTACAGTAGGCTGGGTGGTTGCAATTTTTGGAAAAACTCAATGGTTTTCACAAAGAGGTGACTAAAACATTTGCACGGTCCTTCAATGGAGCAGAGGTCAAGATAGGAGATATTAAATTCACTATTACAGAGGTTTTCATTGCAGAAGCAACGGAATTACCCATAAAAGGAGAACGCTGGTTCAAAAATAGGGAATTTCGTAATGAGGCATGGAGGAAAATACTCAAAACCCCAGGTATGGATGTTTCCATTTTTAAGAAGGGTATTCCTAGCTCAGCACTGAAAAACAAATGGAGGAATATGTTGCTCATTTTTAAAAAAATTGTCACTTGTGAAGGAATATTTGTTACCCTCTATGTTTATCATACTCGGTTAATGATGCATTTCTTAGATGAAGAAATCAATTTTCCCTTTTTCTTACTTCATAGTCTGAAAAGAATGGCCTCTAATGTTCAAAAGAGGGTTCAATTTCTAGAAACCACTTTGTATCACCATGGTTTAGTCAAAATCCTAATTGAACATCATTTGAGAAAAATGGGAGATAATTGGGATGAGTTTCTAGTGAGGAACCACTTTGAAGAACCCAAGGAATCTCCACTTGAAAGCAAACCTACAAGAAGAAGCAGGAGAAGGAAAATTTCTAAAGTTGTTGAAACTAAAACTTGTAAGTCTATACAAGAGGACAGTGAAGAGATGATTTCTGAGAAATTGGCTCAAATTAAGAAGCAGCTTAAGAAGGAGAGGATAATAAGAAAATATGCCAAAGACAGGGGAGAAGGGCCATCTCAACCGAGATGGAGCCACAGGCTTATAGGTATACTAAAGAAAATAGAGGTTAGACAAACTGGAATCATAAACATTGAGGATGAAGAAACACCTACTACTAGATCACCTGAGTATCAATATGAGGAGGGTTTTGATGAAGGAGCTCCTGAAATAGACCCAGCACAACAAGAAATTTACAATTATGTTGAGACACTAGAGAAGAGAGCTTCAGAAAGTAGAGACAGAACTCCTAGCCCACCAAAATCTGCAATTGATGTACTAAGAAGAGACAAATATGAGATAGAATTGCTCAATAGGCATATCAAGAATGAGAATGAAATTTTAAGGGAGCAGGTTAAGCTGAAAGGTGATATGAATACAACTATGTCTCTACAAATGAAAAAGTTGTACAAGGCGAGTGAAAAATTGAAGAAGAAAAACAAAAAGTTAAGCAGGGCACTTACAAATTTGAGATTCAAGTTAGTCATAAGGAAGCCCAGAAGGCCATTGACTATCAGGCAAAGCAAAAGAAGAGGGTTGGATGTCCTAGCAGAAGTCTCAGAGTACATGGAATAGTTTCATGAGGACATGCAAAAGCCTTGCAGTGGGGGTATGTTGAGCCCCAAAGATGTCCTTCTTTTCCACCACATTTCACTTCATTTCCTTTGTCCCTTATCAATTACAGGCTTAAATGATCAATAGGATTGATTAGGATTACTTTAAGAATGTATATAATGACTAACTTGCTATGTTTTCATGATTTTGTTATTGTAGCAATTTTTGACTAGACTCGGCTACAGAATACAGTCATTCTGTAGCTAGACGCCTATTCCGCAACTATATTCATTTTTACGCATATTCCAGGTGTCACCTCAAGAAAAAATGAATATGGTTGTATTCCACATCACTCCCCCATCATTTCTTGCTCTCCACGAAGTCTGAGCTCGAGTCTACAGGTGGTTATGCACGTGGGAAACCAAAACTAGGAGATAGACTTCTAATAGGACAAGGACTGTACAGATGTCCTTAATCATAGTACGAGACCACCACCAGAGTTCTAGTTTGATTTTAGTTGGGAAATACATTTATTCCTATTTTATCTCAAAGACAGTTATGTAATTTTGTTATTAATTATGGCTCGGGAGACCGAGAAACAGCTAGCTAGATTTTGTTTTCTTGCTAGATCTCAGAAGACCGTAATACTCTGTTTTTCAAAGAATTTCTCCTTTAATGAAAGAAGCATCACTTTATTGCAAGAGCTGAGTCAATATTGAGTATATTTTTGTGCTAATCCGGTGGTAGAGGGCCCCTGCTACCTGAGAAGATTTGTTCATATGGTTTAGATAAGTAACTTATCCTTGTTTCATTTCTAGTTTAATCAATTTTCTGAACTTTGTGTTTTAATACTTATTTGCAGTGGATGCCACAGTCAGTCTTATCCTTACAAAATATTCCAAAATACCACTAATATTGGATGAGATATAACTGTAGTATTTAGGAATTAGTTTCATTTCTCTGAATTTTATGATTTTCTTCTCAATTACATGAGTTGTTACAGCTAGTCGTGATCTTATGAACTCTTCCAAAATATCACTAACTCTGGATGAGACATAGCTGTGGTGTTTTAGAGCTTTGTTGTGTTTTGTTGAATTTTATGCTTTCATGCTCATTTACATAACATGTTGCAGCCAGTCCTGTTCTATAAATTATTCCAAAATACCACTAACTCCGAATGAGACAGAGCTGAAACATTTCAGTGATTAGTTGCATTTTTAGTCTAGTTGTAGTACTCCGGAGGTAGATGTCACTCTAGTTTAATTCTGTCACTATATTTCAAGTTTGATAATGGCATTCTAGTTTAGTTCCAGTTCACTGTATTTCAAGTTAGGTTAATGGCATTCTATTTTAGTTGTGGTCACTCTGTTTCAATTTTGATCAATTGCATTTTAGTTTAGTGTTATCCATTGTTCTTTAAGTTGTATTAACTGTCAAAATTAGACTTCACGGCCTTCATTGTTTACAAACTAATTTTGTTCTGACTTTCTATTAATGCATCATCATAAGGACAAGAATTAGTGATATCAGTTTAAGGCCTTGATTGTTCTGCAATATTTTGCAATTTCACAAATAAGCTTTTCCCAAAACTATTCTAGAAAATCTCTAACTTTCGAATGAGGCTTAGTAGTGACAAGTTGAGCTGAAAAATGGATTAATATTAGAATTACAAGTTAATTCAGAGTAGAAATCTTATTGTGCTACAAACAATATTTCCCAATTGTGTTCCAATAAACTTCTAGCCATGGATGAGATTCTTTGTAATATTGTAAGATGATTGTTTACTTAGGAGAACCTCATTTTCACTAAACTTGTCCTTTTCTCAAGCTATTCCAACATATTTCTAATGAATTAATTGGATGAGTTCATGTTATGAGTTATTGAGTTCATGTTGTGATTTATTTCCTTGCTATGAGTCATTATCAAACTTTGCATTTTCTGTTCTTTAGTGCCATACATAGTTTAGAATAGGTTTTGCTCTGTTTTAGTGCAACCATCCACTTCTCTTTACCAACACTTAGTTCTTTTCCTTTTTAACATAAAACCATAAAACCAAAAACATCAGAAAAAAACACTAAACAAAACTTAGTGAGAAACAAATACCTAGGCACATATAGTGCACCTCACTTCAGCAGTTTACTAGCCCTGGTTGACAATTTATGACCTCAATTTAGGAACACTAAGTTGAGCACTAAAATTATTGCTGGCTATTATGGATGTGTAGCAAGGGGTGAGAAGCTATACCTAAGTTTACCTGTTGTTTCCAAGGTAGTTGTAGGAGCGGGAGGTTAGAGATAAGCCTTTTAGATGTTGTGTTCCTCACCATATTTCTGTACTCTGAATGAACATCTTGCTAAATGAGAAACCTCCTAAGTGTGCTGCTAATCGTTGCTTGTTGTTTCTCTCTGCTATGGATGTCGCGTGGGGTGCTTGAGATTCCATGGGTGGCATTGTAGCTCCTAAAGATAACCTTGAGTTGCAAAAGACCAGTGCCTAGGACATCTTAAAATCAGAGGTTGAATGTAGATAACCATAAGGATGCCTCTAATTAAATATGGAATAAGAGAATAGTGGAAAGATGGCGAAAGAAGAAGTGGAGCTAGTGGGATTTATTAACACTTAAAAGAGTGGAACAAAGGCCATGGGAGGGCTATTTATGGCATGGCAAGGCGGTGAACCCAAACTCATTATCGCACCTCGCAAATTGCAAGATTTATGTGGGAGCAAGCGGAGGTTAAATGTTAAAATTTGTGGTGAGAGATATGCGATGGGTGGAAGTGGCATGGTAGATGGAGGTGGGGTCCTGACTGCACATCGAAAATCAAAATATTTATGTGTGCGTAGCGAAGGGTAAACGATAAAAAGTGAGATGTACAAAGTGCGATGGCCGGACAGAGGTTGGGCCGCTCGCACATTGCAAATCGTAAGATTTATGTGTGAGAAGCGAAGGTTAGATGTTATATTTTGTGAAGTATGAAGTGCAGGGGCAGGAAGGTGACATGGAATGGACAGAGGTGGGGTCCTGCCCACAGATCGCATTTCACAAGATTTAGTGGCGCACGGAGGAAGGTAAGAGTTAAGACTTGCGGGAAGTGATGTGCGATGATCTGGGGGATGAGTGACGTGGGAGATGGATGATGAGCTTCTTACATCACTACGGGGTTTCTCTAGGGTACGGAGCACCCATCGGGGGTCTGCCCCTGCAGCTATCATGAGTCGTAGATCTGTGGTCAACGGACTTCTAGCGGAGTCAATTGTGAAGGCACTAACACTGATAACCTGTGGGTTGTTTGTGCCCACGGGTTTCTGCTGATCTAAAATTATCGTTCATTTCATTAACTCTCGCTTGATTATTAGCATGGGTGTTAATCCATGATGGGTGATGAATTATGTGGCATGGTGGAAGTGGGGGTCGCTCGGCCCATGCTTGAAGTGTTGGGCCTTCATATTACCCACTCCAACTCTTCATTTGCTTGACTTTGATGTTGCCTTATCCCTTCAAAAGAATCACAAGCCAACAGGTGGCATTCTCATTCTCCTGGATTTTTTTATGTAGCTTTCCTTCTTGTTCTTCTTGGTAATCTATGAACAACTTTGTTTTTTTTAAGGAACTTCCTTATGTTTGTGTGTTGCTTCTCTTACTACATTGTGCTCAGGAATGGAGTGTGGGGTATGGAGGTGATGGAGGAAGTTATGAAGATGAAAGGAGTGAATGATGGGATGGATTGTAAGATATAAGAAGGGAAAAGAATATGAATGCTTCACTGTGTTTCTAGAAACCATTAACAACCTACAAAACAACAAACACAGAAAACACAAAGATGCGGATGTTTTTTTTTCCTCTTTTTTTTCTTTTTTTTGAAAGAAAGTGGGTTGCCTCCATGGAGTTTTTCAGCCCACAAACTTTCCTTGGCCGCCTCAAATACATTTTCACGCATGTATCTTTATTTTATTTTCTCTTTTATTTTTTGAGCAAGTGAGTTGCCTTCATCGAGATTTTCAACCCACAAGCTTATTCTTTTTTCCTTTTTTCTTTTGTTTTCAAGAGGTGTGGGAAATTATGGAGTTTCCCATCACATACACCTCTCTGCTTATTGAATTTATGAACTCTTCCTTTGACAAAGGCTTCTTGTAAATTTTAAGTTTGTGACCAATGATAAGCAAGGGGATTCCTTCATCATCTATGGTTCTGATTTGAACTGCATCATTGTCAAAACATTTTTCCACTGTGTAAGGTCCTAACCATCTTGTCATCAAATTTCCTTTAAAAAATTTAAACCTTGAATCATACAACAACACCCAATATCCTTCTTGGAAGGTCTTTTCTTTTATTTTCTTGTCATGCCATACCTTCCTTTGCAGTTGAACTACCTCTGTGTGAAGAAGTGCTTGCATTTTGAACTCATAAAATACATTTAGTTGCAACAACCTCTCTTTTTGAGCATTTGATAGATATATATTTAATTCATATTCCATTCTTAAAGTATTGAATTCAAACTAAACTGAAATTAGAGCTTTCTGACCATAGACTAGCTCATAAGGAGTGAATCTTGTTGTTGTATTCCAAGTAGTGTTGTAGGCCCAAGTAGCTTCTACCAATCTATCTACCCAATATTTTATGTTGTTTCTCACAACCTTGGTGAGGATGCTCTCTAAAGTTCTGTTAGTTACTTCTACTTGGCCATTCGCCTAAGCGTGATAGTCAATAGAAGTTCTATGCTTAATCTTATGCTTCCTCAAAATATTCTCAATGAGGGGAGAGGTGAATTGTGCTACCTAATCAGTGACTATTTCTCTGGGGTATCCAAATTTGTAAAACACATTCTCCGTCATAAATTCTTCTACTTTCTCCTTAGTTTTTTCCTTCACTGCTTTTGCTTCAACCCACTTTGTAGGTAATCAGTGCAAACTATGATATACTTATTTTATCCATATGGTGGATCGACAGGTCTAATAAAGTCCATGCCCCACTTATCAAATGGCTCAAGAGACACCTGAGGGTGCAAAGGAATTTCATCCCTTTGTGTGGGTTTTCCCATCCTTTGGCATTGGTCACACCTATTGGTGTATCTTCTAGAATCTCGGTGAAGGGTAGGCCAATACTATCTTGCCTGCACAGAGAGGATATAAAAAACTTGTTCCTCCCTCACATATCGCCTTAAGATTTTATTAGGGTCTAGCTTGAAAATATTTCCCCAATCCATGTGAAGGGGGTGTTTTTTCTGATGATTATGCTCCTCTCCCTGAATGAAATATTAGGAGGTATTTTTCCAGTAACCAAGTAGTTGGATATATCAGAAAACCATGGTGAGAGTGTTGATATGGAAAATAGGTGTTCATCTAGTAGCTGGGCATCCACCATTCCTTCTTCACCTGCAGGGAGAACTAACCTGGACAAAAAAATATGCAACAACATTTTACTTTCCCTGTTTATCAACAATAGTGAAATCAAATTGCTGCAAAAGTAAAAACCATATAATTACCCTAGAATTTACATCTCGTTTCTTCATTAAATACTTGATGGATGCATGGTCAGTGTGGAAAAAGGTCTGATATTCAGTGGCATAATGCCTACATTTTTTCAATGCATGGAGAATGGCTAACATCTCCTTCTGAATAATAGTATAATTCAGCTTGTCCTTTGACAAATTATTGTTGATGAAATAAATGGAATAAGAGATTTTGTCCTTTAATTGTCCTAATGTTTCCCCTACATATTTTTTGGATGCATCAGTGTGGATTTTGAAAGGGAGAGTCCAATTTGGACCTCGGAGGATGGGGGTAGTAGTCAATTGTTTCTTAATGAGATCAAAAGCCTCTTGACAAGGGCCGAAACAAATAAACTCAGAATCCTTGGCCAATAACCAAAATAATAGCGAAGCCATCTTGCTGGAATCTTTGATGAACCTTCTATAGTAACCAGCTAAGCCTAAGAAACTCTTGACATCTTTATGCTTTTGAGGAGCAGGTAGAATTTTGATGATAGTGATTTTGTTCGGGTCTACCCATATTCCTGCTTGGGATATGGAGTGTCCTAAAAATACCCTTGCTTTCTTCAGGAATTCACATTTTTCTTCTCTCAAGGAGAGATGCATCTCAATGCACCTTCTTAGTACTTTACCCAAATTGGAGAGATATTCCTGGAAGTCATCCCCATATGGTGGGAAATCATCCATGGAGATTTTGACAATCACAGACTAACTCAGAAAAGATGCTCAGGATAGCCCTTTGGAAGGTGGTTGGGGCATTGCATAACCCAAAGGGTATGAATCTATAAGAAAAGGTACCCCAAGGGCAGGTAAAAATAGTATTATCCTAGTCTTCAGGGCTAATTTGAGTCTGATTGTATCCACTAAACCCATCAAAGAAGGAAACGAACTTCTTCCCTACAAGGCCATCCAGGACTTGGTCTATAAAGGGAAAATGGAAATGGTCTTTCTTGGTGGCTTTGTTAAGTTCTCGATAGTTAACAAAAATTCTCCACTTCCCATTCTTCTTTGGAACTAGGATAAGAGGAGATACCCACTCACTGTCGGATATAGGATATATGAACCCTACATCTAATAGTTTCTGCAGATCTTCTTTGACTATGTCCTTCAAAGCTGGGTTAATCCTTATTTGTGGTTGTCTCAGAGGCTTTCATCCTTCTTTGATGTAAATTTGATGCCTACATACTAAAGGATGCACCCCTTTCATGTCCTTGTAATCCTAATAAAATGCTTCAATATTTTCTTCCAAAAGCTAGCATAGATGCTTCTATTTTTCATTCGAGACATATTTTTAGAGATATGGATGGGCCAAAATGAATAGCCTTAGTGGTTTCATAGGTTGTCTCAACTGAGTTCACTTCCATCCAAAGTTAGCTTTCAGACTCTTTGACTAAGGTTTCGAGAGGGGTGTTAGTGGAGGACTAGTTTTGAATGGCATGGTCAATGAGTTAATCTTCATCAAGTTGCCCCCTCTAAGAATAGAATTTATGGTACACATACGGGAAGTGTTATATAACTCATATTCTTCCTCCTCCAACCATATAGGGATATCATGATCAATGTAAGGTTGGGCTGGAGGATATAAAACTAGTTGTTTAGACAAAGGCCCATTTTTGATAGTCATGTTTCCGGCCTGAAAACTAATATAAGCATCTGGAGTGGCTAACCAAGGTCTCCCTAAGATGAGAGGATAACCATTAAAATTGGTTTTTGGTTGCAGGACCAAGAAATCTATAGAATACTCCCAAGAGTTAATGGTAACCATAACATCCTCAACAATTCCTTCTAGAGTTACTGTGGACCAATCTTCAAGTTGTAGGACTGTCATGGTTTTCATCAAAGTCCCTTGGAGATTAAGTTTAAAAATAGTTTCCTTGGTCATGATATTCATGGCAGCCCCTAGATCAATTAGATTTTTGGGGACTATGACACCATCTATATGCACATCAACAACTAGACTACTAGGGTCCAAGTATTTTGGAAATATCACCTTCCCCAACATCAGGTTAGACAGTTGTCCTACCACATTGATGGTGGGGGTATCTCTCTTCCTCCTTCCAGGTTTCTTGAAGAAATTTTCTTTGATGAGCCTATTGTAGATAGGTACATTCGTAATGGCCTAGAGAAGTGGTATCTTTATACACAAATTTTCCAATTCTCCCAGGAATTCAATCTCTTCTCAGGTATGCTGACTAGGGTGGATCAAGCACTCAGGAAAAGGAGGTTTTTGGATCTGAGTGTTATATTCTTCATTTTCCTCCTCAACCTCTACAGGTGGAGATGGGGGATGGTTTTTTGGGAGTACTCTTCCTGACCTGAGATTAGCCTCCTGTATCTCCACAACATGAGTTGGATGAGATTTTTCTCCATTGGGAGCCTGTTGTGCTTGTCTGTTGTTCGGGTTCAGATTGGGTTGTGCAGGTATAGGTAGCCTAGGTGGAACAGCATGAGTAAGATGAGGTTGAGGTTGGGGTGGAGGCATTAGAGCAGGTAGTTTATTTTGTTGAGGCCTCCACCCTTGGGATGGATTGTTCCACTCAGGTTGTTGTGGAACGTACTGCTGAAATGGTTGGTTTACTGGCTGAAGATGGTATGAAGGGTTGGAAGGCAAAGTAGGAGGTGTAGACCAGGATGGAGGAGTGGGGGTGTACCAAGGTTGCATGGGTGCACTTATAATAGTAAGATTAAGTTGCACCTTGCATACCTTTTTGATATGGCTGAGTGCCTTGAGGCCTTCTCTAGTTGATGAAACAGAGTTTTCCTGGCATTCCCCCCCCCCCCCCTTGATATATATCTTTAAGTTGAGGTAAGGAGGGAGACTTTTCTGTGGCATGATTCTCTTCACAGACTAAGAAAACCTCTATGAAATTTAGTGGACATTCATTTCTTGGGTGCTTCGTGGTACATCTAGGAAAAAATATGGCCAGGGCTCTCGTTGTTTCCTCTTGCTTCCTTTTGACCTACATTATGTCCATTTTCAAATAAAAGGTGTGCAACATGTCACTCTTGAAGTCCTCTAGAATTTTTCCGATCTCATGTTTTATGAAGGTGGAAGAGGAAGGGGTATTGGATGTACTATGGCTAGCTCTTTCCTTCTTCATAAATTCCCTAGAATGGTTCTGGAAGATGGTTTTGATTGTTTCATAGGGTTTTTGGTAGATATCTCCTCCTGATAACATATTCAAGGTTTCTATCATCTCTTCACTGATCCCTCGAAGAAGTACAAGTTTAAGTGATTCAGGATCAAGATTACAGTTGGCTCTCTTATATTTCAATTGAAACCTCTCTTCATAATTCTCTAGGGATTCATCAGGCCCTAGAGTCATCCTAAATATCTCATCCTTAGTTTCATTGGACCTATAGTAGTCTTTGTACTTGCTGTTGAAGGTCTCTTCCGTCTATGCCCAGGTAGTGATGTTATCCCCGGGAAAACCCATGAACCAGTGCAAGGATGCATCCTTAAGGGTGGATGGGAATAGCTTCAACTTCTGATCATCAGAGGTGTAGTCATAAGTCCTACAAACAACACCAAATTCAAACATGAATGTGTCAAGGTCCTCAGAGGTAAGTCCATGGAAGTATGGAAGAGCTAAGGGGCTAATGTTTTTCATCTTAGTTTCCCCATCTACCTCTCTTATGGGAAAGGCTCTGTGGGTCCCATCCATGGTTAAGATAGGTGAAGTAGGTCCCTCAGTTGAAACAAGGTCTTCTCCTTCTTCCCCAATAGGATCTTCAAAATATTCAGAAGGCTCTCCTATAGGGGGTTCAATCTCATTGCCACTAAAGAAGAGTGAAGGGTGGCTATGAGGTGATGTGGGGGTTTTAGGTAAGATTTGTCTTTGGGTATTCCTAGTCCTACGAGGCATGAAAATCATATCTTTTTGTATTTTTTTTTCAATATTTCTGAAATGGCATGAAAATAAAAGAAAGCAGAAAAGAATTCTAAAAAAAAAAAATCAAAACATCTACTAGACACCTCCCCAGCAACGACACCAAAAAGTGGTGAGCCCTGGTATTGCACCAAGAGTGCTGCAACTCCCAGGGGCTGCCCTACTTTACTTTATCAACCCAATGTTCATACAAACTTTGAGGTGACAGTGCTATACACACAAAAAATGCATTCTGTTCATGTAATCCTCTTCTTCTTTACTAAAGGGTGCTATTTGTTAAACTGTGAGAAAAATTGGAAAGTAAATTGCTGGAAGGAAATGAAAGAAAGGAAACTAAACTAATTTGTTTAAAGGAAATGACAAGAATGAAAATAATTTAATTCGTAGAAAGAAAATAGCAAAAAGGAATTAATTCTAAACCACACTTGACTTGGAAAAATGGCTAAATTTACTTTACTTATCCTATGATCTATCTACCACGCTCCTAGTCATGCAACTAAGCTATCCATGCCTTAATTTAAATTAAAAAGAGTTAACTTGTAGCTTAGAGGGAAGAAAAGGGCTAAAAGAGGCTAATGGGGGTTTTAACACATGAAACAAGGTTTGGAAGCGGAAATAGGGGGTTAAACCCTTATGAAACTTTATCATAGCATGATAAATGGCTTTGGAGTGAAAAGAATTCAAAAGTGCGATGGAGGACAAAAATTGTGATGTGCGATGTCACAATCACAATATCGAAAGTTTAAAGGGATAGCGGTAAATTTTAACAAAACGAACTAAAATGTGTGAAGTGTAATTTGCGACGCGTGACATGGCATAGTTATCGCATCGGCAGAATGAGCGGTAAGTGTTATGTGAAAAGCTAAATTATGCGAAGTGCGATTTGCAACGCGGTAAAAGTTACGGGTTGTGATCTGCGTTGTGGTAAGTTCAGTGAAGTGTGAAGTGTGATGTGTGACGTGGCAGAGTTATCGCATTAGAGAAATGAGCAGTAAGTGTTATGTGAAAAGATAAATGATGCGAAGTGCTATTTTTGATGAGGTAAAAGTTGTGGCCTATGATCTACAGTGTGGTAAGTTCAGCGAAGTGTGAAGGGCGATGAGTGACGTGGCAGAGTTATAACATCAGTGGAATAAGTGGTAAGTGTTACGCGAAAAGGTGAACGATGTGATTTGCGATTTGCGATTTCATAATATTGCAATCGCAAGAAAAAAAGTTAAGTGTTTAAAGGTAAAAGCTAAAATGTGTGAAGTGCGATTTGCGATGGGTGATGTGGCGGTGGGACCGACGGCGAGGCGTGATTTCACAATACCACAATCGCAAGAACAAGTGGTAAGTGATTAAAGGTAAAAGCTAAAAGTTGTGATCTATGAAGTGGAATGTAAGATGGCAGGAGACTCGAGGAGCAAAGGCAGAGGTTAGGTTTTTGATGGTCTTGAAAGGGTTTTCACGTGTTTTGCATAAAAATGGTAAGGTGACCGTGAACAGAGAAAAAAATAGAGAAATAAGGCTTTGAAGGGCATAAGTGCATTAGGCAAAGAAAATTTAAGTACAACGTTAAGGTGAGAAGGAAAGGAGGGGAATGGAGGTGTAAGAGAACTGCTCAGAAGTGGAACACACCTTCAGATTCATGCATGGGAAGCAAACAAAAATTCTTGATAAAATAGGGAAATAGAGACTCGAACTTGGTAATGCAATTTCTTCCCAAAACTCAAACAGAAATAAATTTTGGCCTGTGGGAAGGTCTGCCCTACTTAGAGGGGGGGGACTTGACCACATTTTCTTTGGAGTTGTTCCTCTATTTACTATGCATAAGAAATTAAAAAATACAACATCACAAAAACTAAACAACTATTCCTTATTAGAAGCAGATCTAACTTAAATGGCAGAAGAAAAACTAGCTAAATGACTTAAAGGAAAATATAGTAACAGCATAGAAGTTGAGGCACATGGATTGAGCCCTAACCCACAAGCCTATCCCTCTGAAACTTAAATCATTCGAATGAAATCAGTCTACTGATTTCATAAAATAATAACTTCATACATATCTGAAAGTTTGATCACTAAATAAAACAAAAATATCAATAGCTCACAACAGATAGTTCTGAATTGAATCGAGACTAGAATAGACTAACTCTTCCTAGCTCTAGCTCTGCTCTATTTATTCTACAAGGCAACTACCAACAACTCCCTAAAAAAATGGTGATTGAGTACACTTGGCTCTCAGTGAACAAGGATTGGGTGCACTCCTCTTTGAGTTGCTTCGCTGCCTCTAGAATTCAAATTGTTGGAGAGAATCCTTGGGGATCCTTTGGCTACTTTTGGAATTCAAATTGCTGGAGAGAATATTTGGGATCCTTCGGCTGCCTTTGAGGGTGGAAAATCCTCCTATAATTCCTTTTTGTTTTCTCCTCCGAGTCTTTATGATAAAATCCTTATAAAAAATATTAATAATTCATGATTTTCTGCACTCAACCTTATATTAGGCACTCAGAGTATGTTATCCTTAATCACCACCTATACTAGCATCATAAAACCAAATAATAATAAAAAATGCAAGACAAAGAGATAAAAGAAGGTGAAAAGTTGACTATTAACCCCTCCAAATATGTCTAATGATGGAGCTTATCACTCCCATCATCAGTTTTCAGTCATCCCTCGCCATCATGCCCATGTTAAAACTGCCATATCAGAGACCCTGGTCCCTCGCATCAGGAGCTCTCTCGTTCGGTTGAGGCTTCATTTTTGTCGAATTCAACACCCATTCAAGATGGCATCATACTTCACAACCATTGCACTTTGTCTAAATTCATCAAAGACTCCTGCCATTACAAGCATCTCTTTTAGCAATTCTTACACGAGAAGGTCCCGGTCATACATCCATGCATACAATGAGCATTTATATCCCATACCAAGATTATGTATGTGGGAACCGCTTTCAACCTATTGTCAAATAAAAATTCCCCTAACGGCGTCATCAATTCTTGTCATCAACCAAATCAGCATATCACTACCATATCAGTGACACAGACAAAACCTTTATCTGTCAGAATTGATTTTTAACTAGCCAAAGCATCACGAGCATTGAACATGCTCGCCTCGTAGAAAAAGTGTATTTATTGTATCATAATATCTCTTACAAGTTTCTAATAGAACATGGTCCCTCTTTTACCCACTGTAAGGGGTCTCCAACCTATGGCTATACGTAGGTCACTCTCTCTCTCTCTCTCTTGACACGGGCTACACAGAAAATAAACCATAATGTATTTTGGCTATATAGTTCTTCCTAGACCTCACACATTGGGGGGAAACTGTTATAACTAGAAAATCGGAAAAGAAAAAAGACATCATGAAATGTCAAGCAAAATGATTTAGTGGGATGAGAAACATTAGAGAATCTAGAAATTTTAAAATCTCTAAGGTCAAGAAGCAAAAATATCAAATGGTGCACTGAAGACACATGCAAAATGAAGTCCTCATGCATTTTTCTTTGATAGGTACACTGGTCTCCGCATCTTTCCATCAATAAGTCATGCGGTCTTGAGCATGGCAGAATTCTTCCTCCAGTACCACTTGACACACTTCAGGAGAAGATTGTCCACTTGAGGCTACCCAATGACAGTCGCTTAGAGCCAACTTGATACCTCAAGCACACAAAGGAATCAACCCCCACTCTTGGGTCACTATCCACAAGTGTACCAAGAGAGGGAAGAAGGATTTGAATTTTCCTATAAATTTCCACCATGGGAAGAACAAAATGAGAACACTTTGTCATGTTGGCCAAATTTCCCATGAGAAAACTAGCAGTGTGTGATCTGGAGCAGCAATAGAGTTAGAGGATTCAGTTGTTGGCCACCTAAAAACTTAAATCCCTTAGGAGAAGAGGGAGTCCTTGCATAACCAAATTAAGGATAAAGCCCTCCTTGCATTGGGTATTAGAGCTCCATAGCTCTAAGGATCCACTGCAAGTGTGTAACGTTCTACCATTTCTTTACTAATAGTGGCTAATAAGAGGGGATTGGTTCTCCATTTAGATTATTGGCTCATTTGACTCATTTGATCTTGTGTTTATGTTTTATTGTAGTTTTGTTTCTTCTTATTATTTGCAGCATACTATGTTCCATAAACTAGTTTTTTTTACATGTTAGTATGTTTCCACTAACCAGCTAACAATTCTTTCTTCCTATGACTATTACTTGTAGGTTGCAACGTTTCCTACTAAGCACTGATGTTTTAGTACACTTGTGAAATAAACACACCATAACAGAAGTGAAGATGAATAGAGGTGAGATTTTTCATTCTTGCATCATGAGGATGTCTCATCTTAAGGATCAACTACTAAGCATTGGAGATAATGTGACCGACAGAGAGTTGGTTATCGTGACTCTGAGAGGTCTCCCTCTAGTTTGGGAAATCTTCATTACTACTATCAACAACAAAAAAATTCTTCTATCATTTGATGAAATTTTTGGTAAGTTGACTCACGAAGAATCCAAAATGATAACAAGAGGGAGGATTCATAAACATGAAGAAGGAGAGCCTGTTGCTTATGTTTCCCACAACAATATAAGGAGAAAGAGATCAAAAGGAGGCCTATCTATCATACATCCTCATTAAAACTAAAAAGGAATAAATGAAAAATCACTTACTCACGTTGAATGTTTCAACTACCACAATAAAGGTCACTATGCTCATGATTTCATCGAGAAGAAAAAGAGGCCTTGATACAAAAACAACAACAACTATTATAAAATAAGGAAAGACAATCAAAAGAACAACTATGACAAACTGGATGAGAGGAGAAGAATAGATTCATCAAGCGACTATGATGAAAATGGTCCATCTCACAAGAGGTTAAAATCTTCCAGGTATAAAATTAACACTGTAGATAAAAATGAATATGTTCTCATTTCTAATCTTAGTAGTTCTTCTCCATTGGATTCATGGGATAGCTAGTTAGTAGATAGTGGGGCCATTGATCACTTTTCCAGTTTCAAAGAGGTCCTCTCTAATCTATTAGAGAGGGAGACTATGTTAAGGATAATTCTTGGAGATAAATCCACTCATCATGAAAAAGGATTTGGGTCGGTTAAATTTTACTTAAAAACTAGGGAATCAGTAATGCTAAATGATTTCATGTATGTGTCAGGACTTATGAAAAAATTTATTTATATATATGCATTAGAAGAAAAAGGGGTGAGGGTTTCCTTCATCAATGAAAAGGTCCTAACTTGGTCTGTTGATTCATATATAAAATATGCATTCAAATTAGCTTTTAGATTTGAAGGACTCTACAAGGTCACAAGAAGGAAACTTTTTGCATTGGCCCATAACACCAATCATCTCAATGAATTATGGCACTGCAAGTTGGCTCATCTACATTATGATTCTCTTCCAAAATCGAAGAGACTAGTATTAGGTATTCCTGATGTATAATCTCAGCATGAAGGAGTTTGTCCTTGTTGCGCTAGTGGAAAGAAAACAAGGGGACCATTCCCCTCAAGTACGAACAAGACATATGACATCATCCATATCATTCATTCAAACATATGTGGTTTGATGCCTATGCACTCTATTGGTTCTCATCTCTATTACATTACCTTCATTGACGATTACTCTAGAAAGACATGGTTATATGCATCAAGCACAAGGATGAAGCCTTCAACAAATTTCTAGAATTCAAAGCATTGATCGAGAATGAATCTGGGAAAAGGATCAAATTCTTCAGATCCAACAATGGAGGATAATACATGTAAAGAGAATTCGTATCATTTTACAAGAAGAGATAAAGAAGGAAACTATTGTACCTTATACACCTGAACAGAATGGCCTAGCTGAAAAAAAAACCAATTGATATTGGAAGTTGCTTGTGCTATGCTTCATGATTAGAAGGTGCCTAAGTTTCTATGGGATGAAGAAACCTATGCTACTGTATATTTTCAGAAACGATTACCTCATCAAGAATTGAGGAATAACACTCCAGAAGAAATATTCACAGGGAACATGCCAGACATCAGTGATCTTCACATATTTGTATGCTTTGTATTCTTTCATGTATCGAAATACCAAAGCAATAAGATGGAAGGTACAAGTATAAAAGGTGTATTTATGGGTTACTGTGAAAACTCCAAGGCTTACAAAATGCACATTCCTGGTCAAAGGAAGGTTAAAATAGGTCGAGACGTATCCTTCGATGAAGATGCATCACTTTTTAAAGCAAGATATGTTGCTTTGCCTCCCAAGGAAGATGATGTTGATAAGGATACTATCAATATCCCTTATATGCCCAATTTAGATAATCATGATACACTAATGGAACCTATGGATCTATTATATCCACCCACAAGTGTTCCACCTTCGAGGAAAATACCGCTTTGGCTTCGCAACACTCTGCAAGACAGTGAAAGGATTATTCCTATTTGAGGATCATTCAGAGAAAGGAAGGAACCTTACAGGTATCAGGGTTATGTTGCAACCATGAGTACCATGATACAAGCTTAACCATCCTCATTTGAATAAGAAGTCAAAGAAAAATATTGGAAGGATGTCATGGCCGAAGAATATGAATCGATTGTGAAAAAATGTGTGTGGGATGTTGTGCCAAGAACACATAGGAAGTTTGTTGTGACTTCGAAATGGTTGCTCAAAATCATGCATGGAATCAATGGAAACATCAAAAAGGATGATGTTCGTAGCTCGTGGTTTCTCTTAGAAAGAGAAATAAGATTATGATGATATATTTCCTCCTGTGGCTCAATATACAACTATCCGCTCCATAATTTCCCTTACTGCTAGTCAAGGATGGAAAATTCATCAGGATGTAAAGACCACCTTCCTCCATGTTATGTTGCAAGAAGAATTCTATGTGGAGAAACCACAGAAATTTGAAGTGGAATATCCCACAACACGTTTTTAGGTTGAATAAAGCACTGTACGAATTGAAGCAAGCTCCCCAAGCTTGGTATGCTTGTATTGACAACTATCTAATGAAACTAGGTTTTTCTAGAAGCAGTGATGATCCCAACCTCTATTTTAAGGTTGTTCATGGTATGCCTCTAATTCTAGTTCTATGTGTTGATGAATTATTATTAACAGGAAGTGAACCACTGATAATTGAATGCAATAGGAATCTAGCCTCTAAATTTGAGATGAAATACCTCGGTCTCATGCATTACGTTTTGGGCCTTGATTTATGGCAAAGGCCTAGTGAAATATTTCTCTCATAGGGAAAGTATGCGGTAAAGCTTCTGGAAAGGCTTGTTATGATTGAGTGAAAAAACATGGTCACACTGATGGAAATGAGCTTAAAGAAGTTGTGTGGTAAATTAACTGGACCTTATCTAGGAAATCCATCCGAGTACAGACACTTTATTGGGGCTCTGATGTTCCTTGTGAACACGTGTCCAGATATATGTTATGCAGTGAACACATTGAGTTAGTTCATGATTGAGCCCCTTCATGCACATTGGATCGCAGCCAAGCATGTATTTGGATACTTACATGGATAAATCACACTTGGTTTGACATACTCTAGTGGAGATATCCAACTTCATGGATACACTGAGTACATATCGATGTTGTTTCAGTCTTGGTTTTTCCATGATATCATGGATGAGTAGGAAGAAGAAGTTGTTAGCTTTGAGCACTATTGAAGCAAAGTAAATTTCTTCTAGCACAATAATTTGTGAAGTTGTGTGGTTAATAAATCTCTTTGGCGAGCTCCTTGGTCAAATGTCAGACACTAAAGTGATATATTGCGGTAACAAGAGCGGTATTTTCTTGGAAAAGAATCTTATATCTCATGAAAATTCCAAGAATATCGAGATTCGATTACACTTCATCCATGACATGGTGCATAGAGGAGTTGTTAGACTCCAACACATTGTGACTAATGATCAGACTGCAGATATTCTCAATAATTCATTACCGAAAGGAAAGTTTATGGTTTTCAAAGAAAAACTTAGACTAATGGATGTAGCCCCTCCAAATAAGGCACACCATTGATCGACGACAGTAAGCAAGATCTTCCTACCCTGCTTGATTTCTCGGGGTGAGGAATTGAGATGAAGGACTCCTGGGGTTAATGGAACTTTGGAAAATAGGGTCATAGATGTTTCTCCCCTATATTTCACCCGTGGGATGTGTGTGATCCTTTTCCATTTTGACAAGTTGATTATCTCCCCTACCTTTTGTCATTCCAGAGTATACCCCAATTGGAATCATACCCACAAGAAAAGCTTGTTGGGATTGTCCATCCTTGTTTTGCCAATGGATTGAGGAGCCTTGGCTTTGAGTGATCCTTAACCCTCGGTATGTCAGGTTTCTTGTCCAGTCTATATTATGATGTAGGTGTTCTACCACATGGATGATGAGAGTCATTGATGGGGAGATCAGTGGGTGACATGATTGGGTTGATATTTTCTGCCCTTTTGTGATTTTGAGTTGAGACTGAGCTCTTTGATGAAATTTTAGGGTCGGAGATGTGCTCCCCTGTGAGA
This sequence comes from Pinus albicaulis, assembly GCA_034641835.2. Classification (NCBI taxonomy): domain Eukaryota; kingdom Viridiplantae; phylum Streptophyta; class Pinopsida; order Pinales; family Pinaceae; genus Pinus; species Pinus albicaulis. Next base: position 285,673 of record JAXQQM020084590.1, on the reverse strand, counting down.
TGATTTATTTTGTTACTATATGTGGGTGGAAGTTAGTGCTCCCTGATTCTTCTTCTTCTATATTTGAGAAATTTTCAGTAGATGGAGTTGAGTCATGATGACACCTTGATGCAAAGATCTACAAGTATAGATTGCAAAGCGAAATTCTTCCTAGTTGAGAGGGAGTGTTAATTTTTTCAACTAGGGTCAAATTCCACATTGAACAATTGAAATGATTAAAATAATAAGTTAATTATATTCCTATTTTTGAGAGGATCAAAATAGACTTGTAGATCATCCTAATAGGTTAAGCAGAAGTTAAGTTATTATTATTTTATTGGTTGGCTTAACCGCATGTTGATTTGGTCAAAGCCCTAAAAGGTCCTTCACAAAGTTATAAATATAAGCGATCCCGAGTTCATTTGCACACATTATCTCATGAGACCTTCTTCATGTTATTTTGTTTATTGGTCATATTTTATGTTTCTGGCTTGCACAAGTATGCCGTAAAAGGCTTGCACGGTGGACCGAGATCATAGACAGAGGCACATTTCAGATCTAGGTGTTTTGGGTGAGGGTACCTGTAGGAAGAGTTTAGGTAGAAGCTCTGCTGGTTCAAAGTTGCAGGCTAGGCTTGTTAAGGCCATCACTCAGCTGGTAAAGTCATTGGTAGGAAGGCTTCAGGGCATAGCTAGGGTTCTAGGTTGTTCAGGCCCTAAGTCGTAGGCACAGAACTTGGTGGTAGAATCTCAGTGCCCTAAGGATGTGGGTTGGGCGTGTTAAGGATGCAGCCCAAAGAGTTATTGGGAAGATCAAATTTGATTCTCAGTTATTTGTTTGTGCAACATCATCACTCATCTATCACATAGTCACAATCGCATTAGATCAGTCATTGACAGTATACATTGGTTTCTTATTTTGCTACTATAGATCTGTTGATCCGTAGATCAGATCTATTTATTTCCATTGTATACATGTATTGGGCTCATTTTACTCTCTACTGAAAGGGTGCTACTTCTAGGGTTTCTTGGTGAAGTCTGTCACACTTCAATGAAACTAAAATAAATTGCAAAAAGGAAATGATAGAAAGGAAACTAAATTAAATTGCTGAAAATAAATGACAGGAAAGGAAACTAATTTAAATTTTTGAAAAGAAATGGCAGAAAAGAAACTAATTTAAATTGCATAAAGGAAATGATGGAAAGGGAACTAATTTAACTTGCTGAAAAGAAATGGCAGAAAAGAAACTAATTTAAACCACACTTAACTTGGCCAATTGGCTAAACACACCCTACTTATCTAATGCTCTATCTACCATTCTTCTATCCATGCAGCTAAGCTATCCATGACTTAATTCTAATTGAAAAGGTGTTGATTTGCAGCTTGGAGAGGAAAGGGCTAAATATTTTAATGGAAGGCTTAACACATGGGACAAGGCTTGGAGGTGAAAAGATGGGTTTTGACTTCATTAGACCTATTGATATCGCAAATATGCTTTGGAGTGGGAGGCTTGAAATATGCGATGGTGGAGTTATAATTGGAAAATAGAAATGCGATATGCGATATGCGAAATTGCAATCACAATATCGCAAATCAGGGGAAGTGATGGAAGTGTTGTTCGGGAAGCGGATGTGAAATGTGAAATACGATACGGGAAGGTGATGTGAAATGCAATTGCGATAAGGTTGAAATTTTCAAAACGTGAAATGTGATGGGTGACGTAGCGGTAGGATCGGTGGTGGAGTGTGATGAAAATATCGTAATTGGCGTCGGGAGTAGTAAGTATTAATAGGAACCATATGAAAATGCAATTTGTGATTGCGGTAAGTATTAAAAGGAAAAATGGAAAAGGTTGCGAAATGCGATGGGATAAAAACTACAAAATGTGAAATGCGATATCGCAATTCGCAATATCACAAAGTTGGAGGGGTAGCGAAAGTGTTGTTCAAGAAAAGGTTGTGAAGTGCGAAATGCGAAGGGTGATGTGGCAAAGTGCTTGGAATAGAGCATAACATAGGTGTTTGGAAGCATGAAAACAGAGATGGAAAATGAAGCGGGAAGGCAAGGGTCAACTTCTCCGGAACTTTAATACTGATTCTTGCAAACAAACCTACGGATTCATGCACAGAAAAATAGAAAAAATTTGTGATAACATAGTGGAAGAAAGACTAAAATTGTTATTATACTCTACTCTAATCTGAGAAGTAGTGAATCATAAACACAAAGCATTTTTGGTTTGAAGGGAAGGTCTACCCTCCTCAAGCTCTATCGACAGAGATGAGAGGGGAAGGTTGCCTCACAGTTTTATGGAGTTTATAAACTATTCTACAACACATATAAGAATATTAAATATACTACAACAAACTATAACAACAATGAAAATATCATAAATAAAACTAGCTAAATGACATAAAGAAAAGAACGAAAACAACAGATAAGATGAGGCACAGGGATTGGGCCCTAACCCATGAGCCTCGTTCCCTGAAACTATATCAGTAAAAAAACATCTGACTACTCATTTCATTACAAAAATATAGTTTTATTACATACCTAAGGTCTTAAAAAACAAAATTCTAATAGAATGGAAAATAATGGCATGCAATGGAATGCAATGCAAAATGGAATGGCATTGAATGGACCAGAATCCACTGGAATCGACCGGAATCAATTAAAATCAGCTCTTGATCAGATTTATTTATCCTCAAGCATAGATACCAATATCTCCCTAGAAAACAGTGGTTGAGTCCACTTTGAATCCAAGTAAACCATAGATTGAGTGCAAATCGTCTTCAGTTTGCTTGGTTGACTTTGATAGTTAAGGAGGGTGGACAAACCCCTTGAATCTCTCCAATATTTCTCAATAATTTCCTGATATTGTGCTCATTTATTCTTCAATATTGATCTTCCAGTGGTAGGGAGCAAGTCCCTAAATTATCTCCTTCTCCAAATCTTCATAATCTGCCAAATATTCTCACAATATTCTACAAAAATAACCAATATTAAGCACAAATATGCAATTACCTTTAAACCTTCCTAAGAAAATATTAAAGCATAATAAAACATTATTAAGTGTATAAGGAGAGATTTAATATATCTTTTATGTGCATAAGGAAGGTTATATGGGCATTATATTTTTTTCTAATTTAGAGGCCCATCATCACCCCCTACTGAAACTGTTGCTCAGACTCTGAGCAACCTATCCATCCTCCTTGCCTTCTGGTTCTTCCTGCACGCTGGCTTATTTCGTTTTTTGATTATTAGCCCATGTGCTTCTCCTCATGCTAATCCTCTTGCTATTATTCTTGAATTTGATTTTGTGGGTGCCATGGACATCCTCATATGCCTTAAGAAAATTTGTATTTTGCATGCCAAGAGGTGGTGGGTCCACCTTTTTTTTTTTTTTTTAAATTGCATGCAGAATAAACTCACAGTTATTTTATGTGAACTGATTTCACCCTTGGTTACACCTTTGGAACTCCTTGTCTTCCATTGCATGAAATGCTTACTACCCACTTTCTCAATTCCTTTTTACTCTTTTCTTGTTCCTCTTCTTGGTGGAAAAAGTGAGGCTAGTTGCTAGATAAGGTTGAGGTTTCTCGACTATTGATTTTGGCTGTAAAAAAACATTCCTTCTCACACTTTTTAATTTTTTCTTAAGCTAAAATAGATTCGAAGAAAGGTTTTGACGATTTCATACCTGATACTTACCATTGATTTGTTTTTGGAGGTGATATTAAAGTTGTTAATATGGATGTTGAAGCTGTCTTTAGTGGTTCTGAAGCTTCTTTGAAGCTGCAAGTGATAATCTGCTTGAGGTCCTTTTGGAGCTTCTGAGCAAAGGAGGAGGAAGTCAAAATTTGACTACCTTTAACCGGGGTGTTGAACGAATTTTATTTTTGTGCCAAATTGTTGTTTTTCACCTGCATACATGGAGAAATGCATATTTTTTTTTTTTAAGGCCTACTAGTTTCCTCAATGAGGTTTTCCACTAGTAGGTCTGCCGAGGCACCTCAAAGGAGGTTTTCACCTAGGATATTTTATTTTTATTTCTATTTTCCACCCAATAAGCACCTCATGGAGGTTTTCAATCAGTGAGCCAATCTCAGAATCCTCAAAAGAGGTTTTCACCTGAGATATTATTCTTCTTCCCTTTTTTTTCTTTTTCACTTTCCTACTCTACTTGAAAAAACAAAACCTTTTCAAGTATAGGAATACTTCCAATGGAGCCATGTACACATCAAGATGACAGATAAAATCATGTGCACACTTGGAATACATGCTCTGACTTGTACCTGAATATGGGCAATGAATTTCTTTGATTGGGATTGTATCAAGTATTGTTGGAGAAGAGCGTGTTGCTACAACTTAATGACTATTTGGAACCATACGTCAATATAGTTGCGATGCCCTTAGTCCACTTGCTGAGTTGGATCACCTTGGATGTCCTCTTCTATTATGACATTCAAATATTCCTTTATTTTTTTATTGTTCTCTTGAACACATGGAGGAAATGCTGGTAAACATGAGGAAACTTTCTCAACATCTGATTCTGATGTCGGCTCTTCATCAAGTGTAGCCCTTGATCTTTTGATATCTTCATCTGGATATTCTTCTTCTTGATGTTTTCCTTCAACAACATTCAAAAAATATCTTCTTTGTAATACCTTTATTTAACTAAAATGAATACCATCTATATCAAGAGGATATCTTTGGAAGTGTTGTACCTCAACATTGTAAGTGGGATGAGTGTAACGTTCCTTTTTAGGAATAACTAGCAATCCATGGCTGGAAAACGCTATTTCCGAAAATGGAGGCACCAAGATTCGATACCAAGACTTGGATCCCTTAGACCAATGTGTCTAAGACCAAAATCCAAGAGTTGAGATCTATGAAATCCTTCTAGGGTGGTGAGACAAGCTTCCCACACCTAGTTCCCTTCAGAAATTTCCCAGTGAAAGGGCTGCAACAATATATGCACAAGACTTGGAGCATCAACGTTATTCAAACACACCATTAGAACAGAAGTGAAATTTATCCCATAGAAATGTGAATGAAATCCTTGGCCATCAGAAAATATTAGCAGCAAATGAATACATGATCATGAGGGAAAATTTACTCGAGACAAGTAAAACCCTGCCTCAATCTACTGCTACACAAGTATACCCAAGCTAAGATTGCGAAGTTATATGAAGGTAATGCAACATATATAATGGAAATATAATGATATATCAATGATAGCTCAATAAATAAGGGGGAGCAAGCTCTCAACCCTGAAAACACTAGTACAACAATCCTTAGAAGGATTGGCTACAATACATGTACAAAATGGGAAAATACAATAATGCCGGAGTTGCTGGGTAGCAGTAGCAAATCATAAACAAAATAGAAGGAGATGGTTGAATATGATGTGCAATCTGAAATAGCCTCCTCTAATGTATCTCTTAAAGTGAAAGGCTGATCCCTTCACCCAATATTTCCCCTCCAATCAATCTTGCAGTCCCTCACTGCAAATACACCATGAGAATAATGCAGTCTAGGAGAGATACTGCACTGTATGTGAGCTGGAAAACATTGGCCTGGTGCCAAGATATGAAAATATGCTGAAGAACACTCCTCAATGATCTCCCAATGAAATATAGATCCCCTCCTCTGAAAATCAATCTCTGGAGTGATGTTGTGGAACTCTCCCCTGCAACACCCAGCAACACAACCCAGCCACCAATGGAGACTGTGCTGTAGCTAAATGAAATGCTTTAGCCTCAAGCCTGGATATGGGGAATAATGAAGTACAACCCCTCAAGAGGTATCTCAAGAAGGAGAGGAAATCCTAAGTAGGAATTCCCTCAGCACTCCTGCTAAACAACAAAAAGATGCTCCAAGTCTAAACCGACATGGAAATCTATAATCCATAACATGAGAGAAATGGTTTCCTTGCCCTCCTCTTATACAATTGTGAGCTCCATCTCCATGGGCTCCACTCATTAGGGTTTTCCTTCTCAAGGAATCTTCCCTCCTCTTTCTCTGTTTTGTCCCACAACGTGCTCTCCACCTCATGCTACTGCGTTGTTTGACTTGGTCAAGCCTGACCTAGTCTTCCTGCAAAAGTCCCTTTTCACACATGGAGGTGTGAAATAAAGCTCCAAAAGTGATCCCCCTTCATACCAAGAGGATTTTATTACCTATTCATGAAATGAATGGGTCTCCTACCCATTTTATTTATCTCCTAAGTGGAAATGGAAAAAATTAATGTTCCATAAAAATTGGGAACATTACAGTCCTCCCCTCTCAAAGATTGCTTGTCCTCAAGCAAGTACAAGGATAGACTGATTTATTTACCCCTTATTTTCCCTGTAGCATCCATGCATGGTAAAATCCTCCAAGAGAAGGATGACATATCATCAATCAAGTGTCTAAATTGTCCCTCCAACATATGAAATCTAGCCTTTGTTGAACATCCCCAAATAGCTGTCATCCCCATATGAATCTCCCATCCCTAAGCAATCATCCACACAACATAAGTTTCCTCCAAACATTTCAACTCATAGAAAACTCTCTCCACCTTGAGCTCCGGAAATGAAGGTGGGCTGAAAATATGAATATGGAAAGCCTCATATCTTGCCCCATGCTATCCTCCTTTTCAATTATGATAAGTGTATATTGTGTACTGATCATGGGCTGAAAAATTATTTCCCTCAAGTGGAAAAATGAAGAGCAATCCTCCAAGGATTTCTCCTCCATCAATGATAATCCGGCTGGCCCAAGACATTCCATCCATGATGAGTAGGACATGATCATAATAGAATACCCCAATGAAATGTTTGTTGTAGGTTATACCATGTGCAGCAAGGTACAAACAATGCCTTATAGGGTTACAACGCAACCTCATCCACTGCAGCTGCAGAAAATAACATGGCAAGCATTGTACAGAAAATATCACCTCTACTACTGAATAGTAAATAGATGAATGAATCAGCAAAAAAAAATCAAATACATGCCCATATACATACAATGGATGTATATCATCGTCAAACTCATGGCCCACCTCAAAATAAGGCAAATAGGTGGCTGTGGTGGCCATGTCTCTCCTCATGTTCCTACTAGAACATGCAATGCATAAACTATGGGGATCATCTCCCCTCAAAGACACATTCAAATCATGTGTAAATTCACCAATCATGCTCCCAATAATAATATGGACAATATCAGTAAATTGAAACATTATCATCATCAAAATAGAGGAAGTACTGATGGTTTCATATGGTGTTGGAAAGTACCAACAATCTCCCAAGGGTGCATAACGCAGTTTTGCAAACTGCTTCTTTGGAAATGTACAAGGCAAAATGTTTTGAAATAAAATGCTAATCATATGAATTAGATGAACATGTGTAGAATGGAAAAAAATTTTCCCAAGGCCATGTGAAATATGGCTGTCTCCATCATATGGTTTGGCCCCACTTTGCTCATGGAGCAACATGAAAAGTCTGCCCCTTTGAGGAACCATGCATTGCCACATAATGATAAGTGTATGTAAATCAGAAAATGTAAACACAATGCTCTTACCATAGGCTGGAAGTAAGATGATAGATGGATCCATGTATATGACCCTGCTCCCAAGTTTTAGCGCTCTGAGCTCATGAAAAAAGGCTCTTGCCCATGCCAATCTTTATTTCTTGACATGCTCCTTGTCAAGAACACTTCTGGTGATGCTGCTGCAAATGTGAAGCTTTTACCAAGATGGAAATGCATCTTGATCAGTCCAAGCCAAAGATTAATCCATTTGCACTATGAGAGTTCCCTCCTCTACTCCTGCAACACCATACATCATATGAGAGAAAATTTTCTTGTGCTCTCTCCAATACATCCCAAGCAACCCAAGTGCTTGTTGCCTCCTCATGCTCACATCATGAAACTCATGTAATGAAGGTATCATGACTGATATATATACCATATCAGCTCCATGTATCCCTACTCTTTGCTTCTCAATGATGTAAACATCCTGCCACCTCTTCCCTACTCCCATCCTCTTGGAAAAAGGGTACACCAAGTGATGGCCAAACTCATTCAAGAGGAGCCAACACAGCCAAGCCTCTTGCTGCCCAGTATCATATATTTGCAAGTGGAAAATCAGCATCTTGATTCTCATCCACACCCATTCATATCCTTGTGGATTTCTTCTCCTTCTTCCTCCTTTGGTGCTCCTCCCATGAGAGCTACCATCCTCCCAAACCAAATCACCTCTCTTGCATTCCATGGAAGATTGGAATGCAGCTCCTTGGAGACCTGTTAAAGGAGACCTCTCACCCATGACTGTATTGAATCCATGAGGATTCAAATATGATGGATTTAACCTCTCTTATCCATCAATGTTTAGCAGCACTGCCAATTCCTCCAATAGAGTAGCAGCTATCTCAACCTCAGTTTTAAAATTTGTTTCCTTGTTTATCATGAAGGTGTCATGGTTTATTTCATCCTCCAATGGTTCACATCCCAACCTCAAGGGCTGAATGAAACTCAACCAAAATGTATGAGGATGAGGGTTAATCTCCTCCTTGAAACCTTTGCACAACACAATGCAATCATGGTGCTCTAGAATAGAAAAGTGTGTAGATCCTTGGACCTCTATAGGTGAGTTTCCACATTCCCTTAAATTATTTACTTAAATGAAAAGTGAAACTTCACTCATACCTTGGTGGATCTTGGGATCTTCTTGTGTGGTTGTAGTAGTTTTTTCCTCTAATGCAATGGTTGACTCATCCATATATGTAGAAGGCTGCTCCTCCAAAGCTATAGCAGTGTTGGTGCGATTCTCCTCCCATGGTGGAATGGTTTTCTCTTCCTTTGTCCTCTCTCCATCAAAATTTTGGATTAACCTTTGAGCAAATTCTGCAAAAGAACTCACCCTTGAATGGACCAAGGGTTTGAACCACCAAACAGAGGCTTCATCCTCCATGTGCAGTGCTGCAATCTCCACTACTTCTTTCTCTACCACTGGATGTAGCAAGAAAAACGCCTCTAGCTTTTTCACCCAAGCTCTAGCTGAAGTGCTCCCATCAAAGGTAGACAAAAGAAACCTATTGCCTCTGATTTCTCTTTTTCTATAGGGCCTTCTCTCCTCCTTCTACTAAATAAAATGTGGGACCATTTTACCTCTCCTGAATGTTGCAAAATGATATTTATACTCACTCAAGTATTGATCTAGAACCTGATGATCCAAGCATCTCTCATGCTTGTTTTCCTTTTGAGAATAGGAAGTGCACGGAACTTCCTCTTCTTCTCTTTGCTTCTCCTCCTTGGGGAGGCTCTTCTTTTTCCTGAAAATAGATGAGATCAAGCTCATATTCTTCATTATCTTCTTCTCTTTCTTTGGCTTGAAGGGCACAGGATGAGCCAAGAAAGGTGCTCTGATACCATTGTGATGTTCCTTTTTAGGAATAGTTAGCAATCCATGGCTAGAAAATGATTTTTCCAGAGGTGGAGGTAGCAGGATTTGATACCAAGACCTGGATCCATTAGAACAATGTGTCTAAGACCAAAATTAAAGAGTTGGGATCTATGAAATCCTTCTAGGGTGGTGAGACAAGCTTCCCACACCTAGTTCCCTTCAGAAATTTCCCAGTGAAAGGGCTGCAGCAATATATGCACAAGACTTGAAGCATCAACGTTATTCAAACACGCCATTAGAACAATAGTGACATTTATCTCATAGAGATGTGAATGAAATCCCCATCCATATCATTAGATAATATCAGCAGAAAATGAATACATGATCATGAGGGAAATGTTACTCGAGACAAGTAAAACCCTGCCTCAATCTACTGCTACACAAGTATACCCAAGCTAAGACTACACAGTTATATGAAGGTAATGCAACATATATAATGGAAATATAATGATATATCAATGATATCTCAAGAAATAAGGGGGAGAAAGCTCTCAGCCCTAAAAACACTAGTACAACAATCCTTAGAAGGATTGGCTACAATACATGTACAAAATGGGAAAATACAATAATGCCGGAGTCACTGGGTAGCAACAACAACTCATAAACAAAATAGAAGTAGATGATAAATATGATGTGAAATCTGAAATAGCATCCTCCAATGGATCTCTTAAAGTGAAAGGCTGATCCCTTCACCCAAGATTTCCCCTCCAATCAATCTTGCAGTCCCTCACTGCAAATACACCATGAGAATAATGCAGTCTAGGAGAGATATTACACTGTATGTGAGCTTGAAAAAATTGGCCTGGTGCTAGGATATGAAAATCTGCCCAAGAACACTCCTCAATGATCTCCCAATGAAATAGAGATCTCCTCCTCTGAAAATCAATCTCCAGAGTGATGTTGTGGAACTCTCCCCTGCAACACCCAGCAACACAACCCAGCCACCCATGGAGACTGCGTTGTAGCTAAATGAAATGATTTGGCCTCAAGCCTGGATATGGGGAATAGTGAAGTACAACCCCTCAAGAGGTATCTCAAGAAGGAGAGGAAATCCTAAGCAGGAATTCCCTTAGCACTCTTGCTAAACAACAAGAAGATGCTCCAAGTCTAAACAGACATGGAAATCTATAATCCATAACATGAGAGATAATGGTTGCCTTGCCCTCCTTTTATACAATTTTGAGCTCCCTCTCCATGGGCCCCACTCATTAGGGTTTGCCTTCTCAAGGAATCTTCCCTCCTCTTTCTCTGTGTTGTCCAACAATGTGCTCTCCACCTCATGCTACTCCGCTATTTGACTTGGTCAAACCTGACCTAGTCTTCCTATAAAAGTCCCTTTTCACACATGGAGATGTGAAAATAAGCTCCAAAAGTGATCCCCCTACATACCAAGAGTATTTTATTACCTATTCATGAAATGAATGGGTCTCCTACCCATTTTATTTATCTCCTAAGTGAAAATGGAAAAAATTAATGTTCCATAAAAATTGGGAACATTACAATGAGATACTTCATGGTGTGGGTTTGGAAATGGTGGTACAGGTAGTTGAGTGGGGATGGATATATGAGATGGGTATGGTTGAGGTTGTGGTTGTGGTGGAGGTGGATGGTAGGGATAGCACGGAGTTGGGTATGGAGGATATTGAGGGAAATATTGAGGATGTTGTGGATTTTCCCAATAAGGTCCTTGCCAACCATGTTGCCAAGATTAGGTATGAGGTTGAGATGGCCAAGGTTTCCAAGGAGGGAGTGTGTCCCAATTAGTTTGGCATGGATGTCAATAATATTGACATTGTGAAGTAGGTCCTTGCATCATATCAAGTTGACTAGGCTACCAGGGTCTCCTTGGAGCTAGATAACATAGCTTCTTTGGTGATTTCCTTGCTCTATTGTCTTCTTGGTAAACTTCTTTAAACTTGGGGAATGATGAACAAAATTTAGTAGCATATGATTATGCATGGATAACAAAAATATCAACATCTTCTTTTTGCTCATTTTTAATTCTTAATATTTCTAATTGTTCACTTAGATTTTTAAGAATTTCTTTTTTAAATTTATCAAGAAATTTTCCAATTTCATCTTGCCTTACCAATGTTGAGGTAGATTTACCTACTCTTTCCCTTCCTCTTGACATGCACTTTCATGTTTCACAAATTTCTTCAAATGCCAATTGGTATACATCTCCTCCACTCGTGAGATTAAGGAGATCAATCCAATCAGAAAAATAGCCCCATACTTATCATAAATGGAGAGAGAAACAAATGAGAAGGGGAAAACTAATCTCTCCATGCAGCCCCATTACATTGTACAAACGGGGGATTGATGATTGCTTTGATGAGCTACCTAGAATGGCTCATTTCATTTGGATGATAGCATGGGTGATGGGATCACTCATTGGGTATGAGATTCCCCATGTTTTTCATCACTCCTACCTTGAGGAGGCCATTGGACAGCAAGGAGGTTTCCACTTACACCTTCCACCTTTCTATGATGTGAGCCATATGGTTTTGCATGCTTGGGAGGAAACATTGGAGGAAAGATTTGTAGCAGATTATTTTGAGCAGTGGTGGGGACTTCTAATGAGGAGGCCACAAGAAGAGGAGGGGAGGAATTTTTCTCTCCTTATACAGTTGCTTGAGGACAAGAAAAATTTTGGAGGGGAGGACTATAATAGTCCAAAAATTTAGCCTTAAACTAAATGGAATATTATAGTTAAGTTTATCACTAGGTAGGTGAATAAATGGGTGGGAAGGCCCATAAGTCTCCTAAGAATCAATAAAAACAATCTAAGTGTGAAAGGAGACCCTTTATGTAGCTTAATAAAACACCTCCAAGTATGAACAGGGATTATATCATGTTGATTCAGTCAACTTTGACCAAGTCAACAACGCAATTGTGGAGGAGTGGAGATTAATGAAGGAATAATGCAATTTTGGAGGGAGATGGATCTCATGAGGGAAATGACCTAATTGAGTGGGGCCAAGGGCAAGAAAGCTCACATTATATTTAAGGAAGAGGATGACAACATTTTGAGGTTATGTTTTATATTATTATCTTTGTACTGGTCTGCTTAGACTTGTCTCTTCTTACTATTTAGCAGGGTTGCAGTGATGTTTAGCATAGGGTGTTCCCAAGAGGGAATCCCGCCTCTTTCCTTCGGGAACCTCTTGGAAGAGTTTTGCATTCATTCCCACATCAGTTTTTTAGTCCAAGCTTTAGCATACTTCATCTGCACAGTTTCTTTAGGTTATTGTGTTGTGTTGCAGGGTGCAGCAGTGGAGGGAATTGGAATCCCACTTTCTTAGCTAGTTCCTCATTGGAGGTAGGTTTCCTTCCCTTGGTAGATCTTCTTGGAGAGATCTTGAGCTCATTTTAGATCTGTGGCATCAGGACACACATTTCCCAACATTCCTAGCATTGTTTCAGCTCAGGAATGAATTATTTTTGGAGGCAGCTTCGGTGGATGATCTAGTGGCTTATTTGCAGTGTTTCCTTGTGATTGAAAGGTTCATCCTTTCATGGGAGAAAGAATTTGAGGGATCTACATCAGATATGATATCTTTCAGCCTTCTACACTCTTATTCTTCAGTGTTGTAGTGATTATTCAGTAATTTTCTGAAGATCACATTTGTATTTAGAGTGTATGATAAGAAACCATTTCCGGGTTTTCTTGTAATTGTAATAAGGAGACTAGATCTCAGTTTTTGAGCATGATTGTCTAATATATGAGAAGATATATTTTTCCTCCTAATTTCTGAGTTGAAACCCTCATAAGACTGCGTAGTCTCCTTTATGTATTATCTCTGAGAGCAGTGTTTGGGGTTTTAGTGTTTTTCAGCTACATTATGTGTGGGTGTCTGTTTAACCCACCTAGTTAGATTTGTTTCTATTCTAATCTTGGATTTATATGTTATATGATCAGATATAATGGATCCAGGAGTTGTTTTACATTTTTATGGCATACATTTCTGAAAATTAGTTTTTTTTTTTAATGCATTGTTCAGCAGTCCATTTTTGAAATATTATAAGATATTCCCACTACTTCTTATTTTCTCTATTTTGGGATATTGCAGAAAGAGAGACTTGAAATTGGTAATGAAATTTCTTCCTGAAACTCAAACAGAAAGAATTTTTTTCCTGTGGGAAGGTTTTCCCTACTCGAACTATATTGACAGAGATGAGAGGGGGGAGTCTTGACCACAAATTTTTTGGTGTTTTTCCTCTATTTACTAAGCATAAGAAATTAAAAAATATAGCAGCACAAAAGCTAAATAGCAATGAAACTTATCAGAAGCATATCAAACTTAAATGGCAGAAGAAAAACTAGCTAAATGACAGAAATGAAAATATAGTAACAACAGAGAAGCTTAGGCACATGGATTGGGCCCTAACCGACGAGCCTACCCCTCTGAAACTTAAATTAATCGAATGAAATCATTATGCTCATTTCATAAAATAATAACTTCATACATCTCTAAAGGTTTGATCACTAAATAAAACAAAAATCTCACTAGCTCACAACAAATAGTTTTGAATGGAATTAAGACTAGAATAAACTAACTCTTCCTATCTCTAGCTCTCCTCTATTTATTCTATAGGGAAACAACCAACAGCTCCCTAAAAAAATGGTGATTGAGTCCACTTGACTCTCAGTGAACAAGGATTGGGTGCACTCCGCTTTGAGTTGCTTGGTTGCCTCTGGAATTCAAATTTTTGGAGAGAATCCTTGGGGATGCTTTGGCTACTTTTGGAATTCAAATTGCTGGAGAGAATATTTGGGATCCTTCAGTTGCCTTTGAGGGTGGAAAATCCTCCTTTAATTCCTCTTTGTTGTCTCCTCTGAGTATTTTTGATAAAATCCTTATAAAAATGATTAATAATTCATGATTTTCTACACTCACCCTTATATTAGGCACTCAGAGTATGTTATCCTTAATCACCACCTATAATAGCATCGTAAAACCAAATAATAATAATAAATGCATTAAAAATAGATCTAAGAAGGCAAAAATCTGACTATTAACCCCTCCAACTATGTCTAATGATGGAGCTCATCACTCCCATCATCATTTTTCAGTCATCCCTCGCCATCATGCATATGTTAAAACTACCATATCATAGATCCTGGTCCCTCACATCAGTAGCTCTCTCATTCGATTGAGGCTTCCTTTTTTTCGACTTCAACACCCATTCTCCAAAAAGGAAACAATACCTTGGATGGCTCCTCATCTCAATATGGGAATCCTCGGGTGGTACTGTGGGAATCATCATTGCCCATAGATGTCATCGATCCTCCTGACATTTGACTACAACACATAATTTCATGTTAAGGTGGTATCATACTTCACTTCCATTGCACTTTGTCTAAATTTATTGAAGAATCGTGCCATTACAAGCATCTCTTTCAGCAATGCTTACACGAGAAGGTCCTAGTCATACACCCATGCGTACAATGAGAATTTATATGCCATACCAAGATTATGCATGTGGGCACCGCTTTCAACCTATTGTCAAATAAAAACGCCCCTGAGGGCTTCTGCAATCATCATCATCAACCAAATCAGCAGATCACTACCACATCAGTGACACAGACGGAACCTTTATATCTCAGAAACGATTTTTAACTAGCTAAAGCATCACGAGCATGGGACATGCTTGCCTCGTACAAAAAGTGTATTTATTGTATCATACTATCTCTTGCAGGTTTCTGACAGAACATGGTCCCTCTTTTACCCACTGTAAGGGGTCTCCAACCTCGGGCTGTACGTAGGTCTCTCTCTCTCTCGACACAGGTTACACAAAATATAAACGATAATGTATTTCGGCTATACAGTTTTTCTTAGACCTCACACATTAGGGGGAAACTGTTATCACTGGAAAATTGGAAAAGAAAAAATACATCATGAAATGTCAAGAAAAAGGATTTAGTGGGCTGAGAAATATTAGAGAATCTGGAAAATTTAAAAATCTCTAAGGTCAAGAGGAAAAATATCAAATTGTGCACTGAAGACACATGAAAAATGCACTCGGTGCGCATTTTTCTTCGATAGGTGTGCTGGTCTGTGTGGCTTTCCATCAATAAGTCACGGAGTCTTGAGCATGGTGGAAGTCTCCATCCAGGACCATTTGACACACTTCAGGAGAAGATTCTCCACTTGAGGCTGCCCAAGGACAGTCGCCTAGAGCCAGCTTGAGACCTCAAGTGAGCACACAAAGGAATCAACCCCCACTCTTGGGTCACTATCCACAAGTGTACCAGGAGAGGGAAGAAGGATTTGAATTTGCCTATAAATTTCCACCATGAGAAGAAAAAAATTAGAACACTTTCTCATGTTGACCAAATTTCCCATGAGAAAACTAGCAGTGTGTGATCCAGAGCAGCAATAGATTTAGGGGACTCAGTTGTTGTCCACCCAACAACTTAAATCCCTTAGGAGAAGAGAGAGGCATTTCATAACCAACTTAAGGTTAAAGCCCTTCTTACATTGGGTATTAGAGCTCCATAGCTCTAAGGATCCACTGCAAGTGTGTAACATTATACATTTTTTTTACTAATAGTGTCTAATAAGAGGGGATTAGTTATCCATTCGGATTATTGGCTTGTTTGACTCATTCGATCTTGTGTTTATGTTTTATTGTAGTTTTTTTTCTTCTTCTTATTTGCATCATACTATGTTCCATAAACTAGCTTGTTTTACATGTTAGTATGTTTCCACTAACCAACTAACAATTCTTTCTGCCTATGACCATTACTTGTAGGTTGCAAATATTCCTACTAAGCATCGGTGTTTTAGTACACTCGTGCACTAAACACACCATAATAGAAGTGAAGATGAATAAAGGTGAGATTGTTTAGTCTTACATCATTAGGATGTCTTGTCTTAAGGATCAACTACTAAGGGTTGGAGAGAATGTGCCCAACAGAGAGTTAGTTATCGTGACTCTTAGAGGTCTTACTCCGGTTTGGGAAATCTTCATTACTACTATCAACAACAAAAACATTCTTTTGTCATTTGATGAAATTGTTGGGAAGTTGACTCAAGAAGAATCCAAAATGATAACAAGAGGGAGGATTCAGAAACATGAATAAGGAGAGCTTGTTGCTTATGTTTCCCACAAAAATATAAGGAGAAAGATATCAAAAGGAGGCCCATATATAATAAATCCTCATTAAAAATCAAAAGGAAGAAATGAAAAATCACTTGCTCACGTGGAATGTTTCAACTACCACAATAAAGGTCACTATGCTCCTGATTTTATTGAGAAGAAAAATAGGCCTCGATACAACAACAAAAACTGTTATAAAATAAGGAAAGACAATCAAAAGAACAACTGTGACAAAAATGATGAGAGGAGAAAAATAGATTTATCAAGCGACTGTGATGAAAATGGTCCATCTCACAAGAGGTAAAAATATTTTAGGTATGAAAGTAATACTGTAGATAAAAATGAATATGTCCTCATTTCTGCACTTACTAGTTCTTCTCCATCAGATTCATGGGATAGTTAGTTAGTAGACAGTGGGGCCATTGATCACTTTTATGGTTTCAAAGAGGTCCTCTCTAATCTGGTAGAGAGGGAGACTATGTTAAGGATAATTCTTGGAGATAAATCCACTTATCATAAAAAAGTATTTGGGTCAGTTAAATTTCAGTTAAACACTGGGGAATCGGTATTGTTAAATGATTTCATGTATGTGTCAGGACTTATGAAAAAAATTATTTCTATATATGCATTAGAAGATAAATGGATGAGGGTTTCCTTCATCAATGAAAAGGTCCTAACTTGGTCTGTTGATTCACAGATAAAATATGCATTCACATTAGGTTTGAGATCTGAGGACTCTACAAGGTCACAAGAAGGCCACTCTTTGCATTGGTCCATAACACCAATCATCTTAGTAAATTATGGCACTGCAGGTTGGCTCATCTACATTATGATTCTCTTCCAAAATTGAAGAGACTAGTATCAGGTATTCTTGATGTATAAGCTTAGCATGAAAGAGTTTGTCCTTGTTGCGCTAGTGGAAAGAAAACAAGGGGACCATTCCCCTCAAGTAAGAACAAGAAATATGAAATCATCTATCTCATCCATTCAAACATATGTGGTCTGATGCCTATGCACTCTATTGGTTCCCATCTCTATTACATTACCTTCATTGAAGATTACTCTAGAAAGACATGGTTATATGCGTCAAGCACAAGGATGAAGCCTTCGACAAATTTCTGGAATTCAAAGCATTGATCGAGAATCAATATGGGAAAAGGATCAAAATCTTCAGATCCAACAATGGAGGAGAATACATGTAGAGAATTCATATAATTTTTCAAGAATCAATCAAGAAGGAAACTATCGTACCTTATACACCTGAACAGAATGGTCTAGATGAAAGAAAAAACCAGTAAATATTGGAAGTTTCTTGTGCTATGCTTCATGATTAGAAGGTGCCCAAGTTTCTGTGGGTTGAAGCAACCTGTGCTGCTGTATATTTTTAGAATCGAGTACCTCATCAAGCGTTAAGGAATAAGACTCCAGAAGAAATATTCACAGGGAACAAGCCAGACATCAGTGATCTTCACATATTTGAATGCTTTGTATTCTTTCATGTATCGAAAGACCAAAGGAATAAGATGGAAGCTACAAGTAGAAAAGGTATATTTATGGGTTGCTCTGAAAATTCCAAGGCTTACATAATACACATTCCTGGTCAAAGGAAGGTTGAAATAAGTCGAGATGTATCCTTCGATGAAGATGCATCGCTTTTTAAAGAAAGATATCTTCCTCTGCCTCCCAAGGAAGATGATGTTGATAAGGATACTATCGATATCCCTTCTATGCTCGATTTAGATAATCATGATATACCAATGGAACCTATGGATCCATTATATCCACCCACAAGTGTTCCACCTTCAAGGAAAAGACTGCTTTTTCTTCGCAACACTCTACAAGACAATGAAAGGAGTATTCCTTTTTGAGGATCATTCAGAGAAAGTAAGGAACCTTACAGGTATCAGGGTTATGCTGTAGCCATGAGTACCATGATAAAAGCTTAATCATCCTCATTTGAATAAGTAGTCAAAGAAAAATCTTGGAAGGATGTCATGGCCGAAGAATATGAATCGATTGTGAAAAAGGATGTGTGAGATGTTGTGCCAAGAACACATAGGAAGTTTGTTGTGACTTAGAAATGGTTGTTAAAAATAAAGCATGGAATAGATGGAAACATCGAAAAGGATAAAGTTAGGTTCATAGCTCGTGGTTTCTCTCAGAAAGAAGGTTAATATTATTATGATATATTTTCTCCTGTGGCTCAATATACAACTATCCGCTCGATAATTTCCCTTGCTGTTAGTCAAGGATGGAAACTTTATCAGGATCTAAAGACCACCTTCCTCCATGCTATGTTACAAGAATAATTATATGTGGAGAAACCATATAAATTTGAAGTGGAATATCCCACAACACATTTTTTCAGGTTGAAGAAAGCACAGTATGAATTGAAGCAATCTCCCCAAGCTTGGTATGCTGTTATTGACAACTATCTAATGTAACTAGGTTTTTCTAGAAGTAGTGTTGATCCCAACCTCTATTTTAATGCTGTCCATGGTATTCCCCTAATTATAGTTCTATATGTTGACGACTTATTCTTAACAAGAAGTGAGCCATTGATAATTGAATGCAATAGGAAGCTAGCCTCTAAATTTGAAATCAAAGACCTCGGTCTCATGCATTATGTTTTGGGCCTTGATGTATGGCAAAGGCCTAGATAAATATTTATCTCACAAGGAAAGTATGTGGTAAAGCTTCTGGAAAGGCTTGGTATGACTGAGTGCAAACCCATGGTCACTCTTATGGAAATGAACTTAAAGAAGTTGTGTGGTAAATTAACTGGACCTAATCTACCAAATCCATCCGAGTATAGACACTTTATTGGGGCTCTGATGTTCCTTGTGAACACCTGTCCGGATATATGTTATGCAATAAAAACATTGAGTTATTTCATGATTGAGCCCCTTCATGCGCATTGGATCGCAGCCAAGCATGTATTGGGATAATTACATGGATAAATCACACTTGGTTTGAGATACTCTAGTGGAGATATCCAACTTCATGGATAAACTAAGTACATATGGATGTTGTTTCAGTATTGGTTTTTCCATGATATCATAGATGAGCAGGAAGAAGAAGTCAATAGCTTTGAGCACTATCGAAGAAGAGTAAATTTTTTCTAGCACAATAATTTGTGAAGTTGTGTTGTTAGACACTATAGTGATAGACACTACAGTGATATACTGCGACAACAAGAGCAGGATTTTCTTGGCATGGAACCTTGTATCTCATGACAAATCCAATCATATCGAGATTCGATATCACTTCATCCATGACATGGTGCATAGAGGAGCTGTTATAATCCAACACATTGTGACTGATGATCAAACTACAGATATTCTCACCAATTCATTACCAAAAGGAAATTTTATGTTTTTTAAAGAACAACTTAGACTAATGGATGTAGCCCCTCCATATAAGGCACATCGCTAATCGACAACACTAAGAAAGCTCTTCCTACCCTGCTTGAGCTCTCGGGGTGAGGAATTGAGATGAAGGGCTCCCGAGGTTAATGAAACTTTGGAAAATAGGGTCATAGATGTTTCTCCCCTATCTGTCACCCATGGGATGTGAGTGATCCTTTTTCATTTTGAAAATTTGAGTATCTCACCCACCTTTGGTCATTCCAGAGTATACTCCAATTCACATCATACCCACAAGCAAAGCTTTTTGGGATTTCCCATCCTTGTTTTGCTAATGGATTGAGGAGGCTTGGATTTGAGTGATCCTTACCCCTTGGTATGTTAGGTTTATCGTCTAAGATGTATTATGATGTAGGTGTTCTACCACATGACTGATGAGAGTCATTTATGGGGAGATCAGTGTATGACATGATTGGGTTGATATTTTCTCCCATTTTGTGATTCCAAGTTGAGACTGAGCTCTTTGATGAAATTTTAGGGTCGGAGATGTGCTCCCATGTGAGATGATTTATTTTGTTACTATATGTGGGTGGAAGTTAGTGCTCCCTGATTCTTCTTCTTCTAGATTTGAGAAAGTTTCAGCAGTTGGAGTTGAGACATGATGACACCTTGATGTAGAGATCTACAAGTAGAGATTGCAAAGAGAAATTCTTCCTAGCTGAGAGGGAGTGTTAATTTTTGCAACTAGGGTCAAATAGCACATTAGACAGCTCAAATGATTGAAATAATAAGTTAATTATATTCCTCTTTTTTAGAGGATCAAAATTGACTTGTAGATCATCCTAATAGGTTAAGCGACAGTTAAGTTATGATTCATTTTATTATTTTATTGGTTGGCCTAACCGCATGTTGATTTGGTCAAAGCCCCAAGTGGTCCTTCACAAAGTTATAAATAGAAGCGACCCTGAGTTAATTTTCACACATTCTCTCATGAGATCTTCTCCATGTTGTTTTTTTTATTGGTCATATCTATTTCTGCCTCACACAGGTATGTTGTAAGAGGCTCGCGCGATGGATTGGGATCACAGATAGAGGCGCATTTCATATCTAGGTGTTTTGGGTGAGGGTCGTAGGCAGGAAGAGTTGAGGTAGCAACTCTACTGGTTTAAATTTGTGGGCTAGGCTTGTTAAGGCCATCACTCAACTGGTAAAGTCATTGGTAGGAACACTTCAGGGCACAGCTAGGGTTCTAGGTTGTTCAAGCCCTAAGCTGCAGACACAAAACTCAGTGGTAGTGTCTCAGTGCCCTAAGGAAACGGGTTTGGCGTGTTAAGGCTATGACCCAAAGAGTTATTGGGAAGATCAAATTTTATTCTCAGTTAGTTTTTTGTGCATTATAATCACTCATCTGTCACACAGTCATAGTCACATTAGATCAGTCATTGACAATATACATTGGTTTCATATTTTTCTACTGTAGATCTGCTGATCCATAGATCAGATCTATTTATTTCCATTGTATACATGTATTGGGCTCATTGTACTCTCTCCTGAAATATTTTGAAGGCAATCCATAGAAGAAGAAGATTTGAAAGGGTTTCCCCTGGTGAGCCCTGGTATTGCACCAAGAGTGCTGCGATTCCCGAGGGCTTCCCTAATTTACTTTATCGACCCGAGGTTCATAAAAACTTGGAGGTGACAGTGTTATATACACAACATATGCATCCTACTCATGTCATCCTCTTCCGATCTATGAAAGGGTGATACTTCTAGGGTTTCTTGGTGAAGTCTATCACACTTCAGTGAAACTAAAATAAATTGCAAAAAGGAAATGACAGAAAGGAAACTAAATTAAATTGCTAAGAATAAATGACAGGAAAGGAAACTAATTTAACTTGCTGAATAGAAATGGCAGAAAAGAAACTAATTTAAATTGCAGAAAGGAAATGATGGAAAGGGAACTAATTTAAATTGCGGAAAATAAATGGTAGAAAATAAACTAATTTAAGCCACACTTAACTTGGCCAATCGGCTAAACACATCCTACTTATCTTATGCTCTATCTACCATGCTTCTATCCATGCAGCTAAGATATCCATGACTTAATTCTAATTGAAAAAGTGTTTATTTCCAGCTTGAAGAAGAAAGGGCTAAAGATGCTAATGGAAGGCTTAACACATGGGACAAGGCTTGGAGGTGGAAAAATGGGTTTAGACTTCATTAAACCTTATGATATCGCAAATATGCTTTAGAGTGGGAGGCTTGAAATATGTGATGGTGGAGTTATTATTGGAAGATAGAAATTTGATATTCAATATGTGAAATCACAAACGCAATATCGCAAATCAGGCGAAGTGATGGAAGTGTTGTTCGGGAGGCAGATTTAAAATGAGAAATATGATACGTGAAGGTGATGGGAAATGTGATTGTGATAAGGCTGAAATTTTCAAAATGCGAAATGCGATGGGTGACGTGGTGATAGGACTGGTGGCGAAGTGTGATGAAAATATCACAATCAGTGTCAGGAGCGGTAAGTATTAATGGGAACCATATGAAAATGCAATTTGCGATTGCGGTAAGTCCTAAAAGGAAAAATGGAAAAGGTTGTGAAATGCGATGGGATAAATATTGTGAAATGTGAAATGTGATATCGCAATTCGCAATATCGCAAAGCTAGAGGGGTAGCGGAAGTGTTGTTAAGGAAGAGGTTGCAAAGTGGGAAATGCGATGGGTGACGTGGCAAAGTGCTTGGAATAGAGCATAACAGAGGTGTTTGGAAGCATGAAAATAAAGATGGAAACTGAAGTGGGAAGGAAAGGGTGAACTTCTCTGGAACTTTAATATTGATTCCTGCAAACAAACCTGTGGATTCATGAACAAAAAAACAGAAAAAATGTGTGATAATATAGTGGAAGAAAGAATGAAACTATTATTGCACTCTACTCTAATATGAGAAGTAGTGAATCATAAACAGAAAGAATTTTTGATTTGTGGCAAGGTCTACCCTCCTCCAGCTCTATCGACAGAGATGAGAGGGGAAGATTTCCTCCCAGTTTTATGGAGTTCATCAACTATTCTATAGCGCATATAAGAAGATTAAATCTATAGCAGCAAACTATAAAAACAATGAAAATATCATAAATAAAACTAGCTAAATGACAGAAAAAAAATAATGAAAACAACAGACAAGCTGAGGCACATGGATTGGGCCCTAACCCACGATACTCGCTCCCTGAAATTGTATCAGTAAAAAAACATCTGACTACTCATTTCATTACAAAAATATGGACTTATTACATACCGAAGGTCTTAAATAGCAAAAGCCTATTAGAATGGAAAATAATGGCATGGTATGGAATGCAATGCAAAATGGAATGGCATCGAATGGATCTGAATCCACCGAAATCCACCAGAATTGACTAGCATCAGCTCTTGACCAACTTTATTTATCCTCAAGGATAGCTACCAACAACTCCCTAGAAAATAGTGATTGATTCCACTTTGAATCCAAGTAAGCCATAGATTGATTGCACATCCTCTTCAGTTTGCTTGGTTGACTTTGACAGTTAAGGAGGGTGGAAAAACTCGTTGAATCTCTCCAAGATTTCTCAATAATTTTCTGATATTGTGCTCATATATTCTTCAATCTTGATCTTCCAGTGGTAGGGAGCAAGTCCCTAAATTATCTCCTTCTCCAAATTTTCATAATCTGCCAAATATTCTCACAATATTCGACAAAAATAACCAATATTAGGCACAAATATGCAATTACCTTTAAACCTTCCTAAGAAAATATTAAAGCATAAGAAAACATTATTAAGTGTATAAGGAGAGATTTAATGTATCTTTTACGTGTATAAAGAAGGTTAAATGGGCCTTATTTTATGTCTAATTTAGAGGCCCATCATCACCCCCCTATTGAAACTCTGCTCATACTCTGAGCAACCTATCCATCCTCCTTGCCTTTTGGTTCTTCCTACATGCTAGCTTATTTCGTTTTCTATTTATTGGCCCATTTGTTGCTCCTCATGCTAATCCTCTTGCTATTCTTCTTGTATTTAGTTTTGTGGGTGTTGCATGGAGGTCCTCAGATGCCTTAAGAAAATTTGTATTTTGCATGCCAAGAGGGGGTGGGTCCACCTTTTATTTTTTTTAATTCCATGCAGAATAAACTCACAGTTCTTTTTATCTGAACTAAGTTCACCCTTGATTACCCCTTTGGCACTCTTTTTCTTCCATTACATGAACTTCTTACTACCCACTTTATCAAGTCCTTTTTAATTTTTTCTTGTTCCTCTTCTTGGTGGAAAAACTGAGGCTAGTTGCTAGATAAGGCTGAGGTTGCCCGACTACTGATTTTGGTTGTAAAAAACCTTTCCTTCTCACACTTTTTAATTTTTTCTTAAGCTAAAATAGATTTGAAGAAAGGTTTAGATGATTCCATACCTGATACTTACCATTGATTTTTTTTTGTAGGTAATATTGAAGCTGTTGATATGGATGTTGAAGTTGTCTTCAGTAGTTCTGAAGCTTCTATGAAGCTGCATGTGATAATTTACTTGAGGTCCTTTTGGAGCTTCTGAGCAAAGGAGTAGGAAGTAAAATTTTGATTACCTTTCACGAGGGTGTTGACCGAATTTTATTTTTGTGCCAAATTGTTGTTTTTCACCTGCATACATGGAGAAATGCAATTTTTTTTTTTTAAGGCCTACTAGTTGCCTCAATGAGGTTTTCCACTAGTAGGTCTGTCTAGGCACCTCAAAGGAGTTTTTCACCTAGGATCTTTTATTCTTATTTCTAATTTCAACCCAATGACTGCCTCATGGAGGTTTTCAATCAGTGGGCCAATCTCAAAATCCTCAAAAGAGGTTTTCACCTGAGATATTATTCTT
Organism: Pinus albicaulis; assembly: GCA_034641835.2. NCBI lineage: Eukaryota > Viridiplantae > Streptophyta > Pinopsida > Pinales > Pinaceae > Pinus > Pinus albicaulis. The sequence goes on along the minus strand of JAXQQM020084590.1, from coordinate 260,888 downwards.
CTTCCCTTTTTTTTATTTTTCACTTTCCTACTCTACTTGAAAAAAAAAAAATTTCAAGTATAGGAATACTGCCAATGGAGCCATGTACACGTCAAGATGACAAATAAAATCATGTGCACACTTGGAATACATGGTTTGACATGTACCTGAATATGAGCGAATAATTTCTTTGATTGGGATTGTATCAAGTATTGTTGGAGAAGATCGTGTTGCTGCAACTTAATGACCGTTCGACACCATATGTCAATATAGTTGCGATGCCCCTGGTCCACTTGCTGAGTTGGATCACCTTGGATGTCCTCTTCTATTATGACATTCAAATCTTCCTCTTTTTGTTGATTGCTCTCTTGAACACATGGAGGAAATGTTGGTAAACATGAGGAAAAATTTTCAACATCTAATTCTGATGTCGTCTCTGTTGGGTTGAATAGAGGTGAATTTTCGTGACAACTCTAGTGTTCCTTCATTTAATTAACAACCCGGGGTAACTCTTTTTATCTCAAGAGTGTCAGCACAGTATATACCATTTAACTGGTCTACAGATGCTCTTTGTCAATGTAAAGAAGGAATTACCAACTCCTGGAGCCTATTGATCTTAGAGAAGGTGCCTTAGATGGATCCTTAGCCTAAAGCTGAGTAATAGAATTCGGTGTTTCTCTACTGGAACAAAACAACAAATTAATTAAACTGAACAACATTCTAAATAAATCAAGCAAGAATTGAAATAATAGTAATAAAATGAAGCAGAACAGTAGTCTAACTAAGTTGCTTCATAAATGGAATTAAATTGAATCAATGACCTAGTGATCTAAGCAGTAATGAAGCAGCTATATGGTTAGCAATATAACGAGAATTATGCCTAGCTGTGCGATAATGAAACAACAGTATAATTGAGCAATATGAATAGTTGTGCAGTAATGAAAGAGTAGTATAACTGAACAATATGAATAGTTGTGCAAATAAAGAAATAGTAGTAGAACTAAGCAATATGACTGGTTGTGCAATAATGAAATAACAATAGAACTAAGCGGGTAGTAATGAACAAAAATATAGCAGAAACTGGTCAAATAACTCATACAGCTATAATTAAGTAATTTTTTAATGGATTTCTCTGTAAGACTTAATTAAGAAACACTGATCAATTGGTTAATTTCTTTATTATGCTAAAAGGAGAACGCACTGCATGGGGACAAAGAACACAAAAATCAATCTTCCTATGGCCTAGAAATTAATTATCATGACAACAGAAGAACCAAAATTAACAAAACATTATCAGAAACGGGATTGCACTTGTCTTATTCTAAGAACGAAATTGCCAATGATTCATTAAAGAAGAAGAGCTGTAATTATATCAAATGGAAGTATGTATTACAACTGCACCAAGTTCACAGGTATTGATTTTGTAACTTTTCAAGACATGAAAACGTGCGTGGAGCTCCCGGAGGTTGGGCCGAGACCTACAGAAGCCTCAGCGCTGAGGAAACTTCAAAAGATGGTTATTCAAAACTCTTAGTTACATCCAGGAATGCTACAAAATATAATTATACAGACTGTTCTAGATTTTTCTATTATCGGATTGCCCTTTCATTCTATTCTTTGCCATTTTTAAGGTAATCTTCAAGAATTACGAGAATGTATCTCAAATGAAAGCCCGCTACATGTGGCTGTCGTTTCAGTTCTTAGACTCAATTTTCTTGTTCGCCTTCTATCGGCCGTTGGGACTGCTTAGGACTTCTTGTGCTTGCGTCCGTTGATTGGCTTTATTTTGCTATTGGTTTAGGCATTCCTAGTTTCCTACAGGTAAGGACAAAATGAGTCAATTTCTTATTATAAACCGTCCTTTTTATCATTAGTCTGATTGTTCCTAGAGGAAGCCAAAGGAGGGGATTCTGGTATCTGCAACCCAGCCAAGCAGACCCCATGTTGTAGACTAAGTTGTTGTATAAATAGAATTTGCAGGCAGCAGCCTTGAAGTTTATGTAATTGAATGGCTCCCTATTTTTCACATTATTTGTGGAGGACATCCACTGTTGTTTAGCTACTGCTAGGGCTGCTTCAAGGATATCTTCGAAGTAATCTCGTGCATTTTCAATGACATATTTATGGAAAGGTCCCAATATAAACTTCACACCTGGCCTTCTCATGAAATTCTGATGTCGGATGATCAACTGCATGGGTTTCATAGGCTCTCCCTTGACCCATAGTTCCAGATTATGTTCTCTTTTCTGAAAGATGACATAGGCTTTGGCCCACTTGATCTGGTTTTTGAAAAATGAAAGGAAAGCTTGTAGTTGTACATCTCCTATGAAGGGGCCAGGGTTGTTGTCAGTATCGTTTTCCAAAAAGAAGTTATGCATGTAGATCTCACATAAGAGGCATTGAACCTGTTCATCCTGGTCATTACATCATTGGAAAAATTCCTCTACAGTCTTAAAGGAAGTGGATTTTCTTTCTCTCACAGCTTTAACTTTTAGAAGTAGGTACCGCTCTGTTAGGAATAGGGTGTAGTTAGTTTTCGGTGACCTACATGATAAAGCATCATCACATAGAGAGAAAATTGTAGAGATCTTCTCTTTGGCTTGCTCTACCTACCTTTGTACCGCTTTAACCTTTGCTTGCTCTCCTCTAAGCTGGGAAAATGTCTCATCTTCTGTAAGAGAGAGGTCAGTGAACTTCTTCTGCAGTGCCTGATGCTCTTGTAATGGCACTACCTCCTTCCTGTACTGTGTCAGTTCATGCCGTAATTGCACTAAATCATTCTGTAATCTTTGTTTAGCAGCTATCTCTATTAAATGGGCATAGGAAGGGACTCCCTCTATTTGGATCCCTTTTTCCTCCAGAACTTTCTGCTCAGTTTGGGTGGATGTTTCGATGTTGTTTGTTGCTTCTGTCTACACTCCGGCTTCAGTGGTGGTTTTCAAATTGATTTGTGTTCCAATTTTCATAGTAATTGCTGGTTCTGTTTGGGTCCTTACAATGGAAGTTTATGCTTTTGACTTTCTGACCCTTCTTTCTCTTTTCAACTGCTTCTTCATGTGTTTCACCAGCTTCTTCAACTTCTTGCAGGTCTTTCTTAAATTCTCAGTTTTTCTCATGTTTGAACCTTCACCTGTTTTTACTTCAACAGGTGGCAGAGGTGTAGAATTCTCTTTCTCAGGGGTAAGGTTTAGAATGGTGTTTCTAATTACTTCTTCAGAGTTGACCTCAGTATGACGGTCCTAACAGGGACGAGTGATGTTGCCTCCTGGTGACAAGGGGACTGTCTCTGTGTGTGCACTTTGTTCCATGAGGACAGTGTCACCTGAATCAGCTTGTGATTCCAATATTTCTTATGTCTATACTTCACCGTATACTTCATAATTATTAATGGGAGACAGGGCTTCATTCTCTTGTAGTTCCTCTTGGTCGGATAGGATATTAGTGTGACCAGGGCTGCTGGGGGAGGCATTTTTATCAGCAAATTCTTCTGCTCCCCTGCTTCTGATGAGTTCCTTAATTCAAAGCTTGTCTTTATTTTCCCTAGGACTAGGGCCATTTCCTCTTTAAATTCTTATAAGGATGCCTAGAATGGTTCTGCTCCATCTATGGTGTTCGAAGTTCCCTGGGGTGTTCTGGCCCCTTTTTTTCTTTTTGACTCTAATGTTGAGGCTCGAATTATTTTTATTTTTGGAGGCTTTACCCTAGGAGGCTCAGTTTCAATACCCTTGGGGTTAACTTCAGGTTCTTTCACTTCTGGGTTAACTTCTGGGTTGAAAAAATTGTGCCATGCTAGATGCTGCCTATCTAGCTCATGAATAATGATTAAATTTATTAAGCCTTGGTGACTAACCACTAATTGGGGCCTCTTAGCTTTTCTTAGTTGAACAACAGTATCATGCAATACATAATTTAAAAAGGAAGGAAAATTAATTGAAATTTTTTGTTTGAGTGCAGCTAAGAGTTTAAGCTGTCGAGGTTTTACCGCTTCCCGACGTCCTTCGCATGTTATGAATCTTTGGATGAATACTGCCAACTCTTGCCATGGATGGTGTAAGGAAGCCGGGGCTATCCCTCTAGCCCTTCGTTCCAGTGGTTCGTCTAGGTCCTGGTATAGCGCTATTGCTTCCCGCAGGAGTAGATGCTTTTCTGCCCATCTCTCCCCTTATGCTGGTATTCCAGAAACTGCTGCTATGATCTCTTCTGTAACAAGTATGGTTTGGTCATTTACTCTGGTTTTCCTGTCCTGCAAATTTCGCAGGAATTCGATTGCAATTTCTATTTTGTATCCTTGTAATCTATGCACATATGTCAGCCATCCAACTCGCTGGAGAATGGCACTCGCTGCTTCTGAAATTGGGAAATTCGACGGCTCATTTCGAAGAGTATTTCCGTCCATGACTAGTATGCTCTTCTCCTCTGGTTATCTTTCTTCCTGTTAGCCACCTATAAAATTTGTCATATCAAAATGGTGGCTAAATCCTTTTTGAATCCTTCAAGAGACAATTCTATTGCCAAATTGTTAGTTCTTGAATTCTTATGAAGATGACTTATCCTTAAGTTAATCTTCACTGCTGTTTCCCTCTTAAACTCTGAAATTATGTTGTTTTCCTGAAGAAAAAGACTGCTGAAAATCCATTTTTTCCCTCATTTTACCCCTCTTTTCACTCATAAATAACCTCCATTTTATCCCCTTTTTTCCCCATGAAATTCCTCTATTTTTCCTCATTTCCCTTCTTCCCTTCATAAAAACCCCTTTGATAAGGTTTAAAACCCCTTTTTTGCCTTATTGGAAGCTTTCAAACCCTTTGAAAGTCCTTGAAAAATCATAAAAAACAATCTTTTTAACTATGGTCTTTAGCCCCCTTCGGCTAAGCTCCTAAACCACTTCCCCACCATGCAACCTAGTGCTGGAACCAAGCGCTAAGTCCCGAAGAGCTAATCGCAATCGGAACTTTCGATGAGCGCATTTCTTTTGTTATTTAAAAATCCCCCGATGTGATTGGCTCCTTTTGTATATAACCCCTGATCCCTTCGCTTTCCTTCATACAACCCAAAAGCCTCTCAATCGAGCACTAAGCATGATATAAAACCCTTCCCTGATGCAATTCTCCTTTGTATTTCATAAAAACCCCATTTTCTATGTTAAAAAGAAAACTCGTCGGTTCATTGTTTAAGCCATTCCCAACCGTTGATATAATCCAATCAAACGATCATCGGGATCTTGCATTAAAGATTTCATTGGATGCGTTTGAATATTTTATTTCCCCCTTCTGATTGGTGATCTTCCAATGGATTTCCAACCGTCGATCTATTTCGCCATTCCTAGATCCGACGGTCCCCATTTCTCTTTTCCATAAGCCCATCCCTCCGCCTTTCGACCTTCGATTCAGTCTTAACCGTCGATTTGATCCTTAGATCAACGGACCTCATTCAATCGCATTGGCACTTTGATCCCTTTTCCCCTGCCGATCGCAATCTTTTGATTGCATCTGGGCCATCCATTCTTCTAAATCCGACGATCCAGATGAATCCTCATTTCCCTTTGTTATTCCTCAGGCCCCGCTGTATAATGCTTTTGGTGGATCTCCGTCATTGATCTCTGCAGATCAACGGCCCACAATGACCCAATCTCCATCGACCCCTCACCTCATATTTTATTCATTTGACCCCAAGATTGGATTTGGGCCGTTCATTCCACTCATCCGATGGTCCAGATTAAGCCTGATAGGCCCAAGTCCTTTGGGTCGTACCCTTTCCCCAGATCAAATCTCCACCATCCATTCCCTGATCTGACGGTCAAGATTAAAACCGCCTTGACCTTTCCCCACATCTTATCACCCGATCATCGATTCTCCATCACTCTCACTATACAACCGTCCGATCTAAGACCCCAGATTTGACGGCCGACGTGCAATTTCACGTGATTTTTAGCTTGAAGGTTAATGATCCCAAATTATGTGATGTATGTGGTTTTGAAAGGCCACGTATCGGCCAGAAACGCATATTTCATTCAAAAAGGTAAAACCACCATTCTCCCTTTTTATCACACGACACCAGTGGTTTTTAATGCCAAAACCATTTTCCCCATTTACGTTGTATTTCCTCTTATTTTAATCTCCACCGTTCATCACATTTATTAAATGTCCCAGATTTCATTTGACCATTGAATTATCGCCCTCCGCCCATCCTCCAAGGGGCTATATAAACCAATCTCCACTGTTGATCTCTGTGGCCAAACCAATCCAACAGCCCAGAATCCTTTAAGAAACCCCAAATTTCATCTATGCCTTTTTCGTTGCCGACTAAGGTTTTCAACCCATGTTATTTATAATTTCCTCCATTTCATTATAAAGTGGCCCCTCTACATTATTTTTCCATGATTGATCTCGATCGTTGATCTTTGCAGATCAAAGGCCCGGACTTAATCTCCCGCACCGTCTATTTAACCGCCTCCCATCTAACCTCTGCAATCAAATCATCGTCGTTGGATGCTTTCATCCAACGGCTGCAATCTAATCTCAGACTCCAAAGTATTCTAAACCTGAATACGCAGGATTTTCTTAACTTTTTCTTGTTTGTGCAGGTTTTAATGGTTTATCAATTATTTTAAAAATAAAATTGAAGGCCGGGGATGACAATCCCTCAGGCCATCATCCATCAAGGAGATCATTTTGCAGGGTTTTGAATTATGTTTTGTCAGTGCTTCATGAGCACTGATGCCATTATAAAACCCTTTTCGCGCCTGCACATCAACAAGACACAACAAAATTTAACCAAGCAAAGAGTATCAGTGTTTAAAGATCCAGTCACAGCAGAGATGAAGAATTGAAGATTGTTAAATACAGTTTTGAGGGATTACGGTCTAAATTGACTATCCAAAAACCTAATCCGCTCAATTAAATACAGTATGAAGAACAAAAGACAAAAATTAGGCCTAATTAAGCCTAACACATAGAGTTAAAGAAAATTAATAGTGTTTAAAGAAAAACAATCAAATCTATCAGTCCGAGAAAGCCTCCACTGCCACATCAGAGGCTAATTGAATCCTCTCAGTTGCCAAAGCCACTTGTAGCCTCAAAGCATTCAAAAGAGGCCATAGTTATTGTAGAACAAAGGATATTTTTCCCAATACAGCCGAACAGTTAATTCAACCAAAGGAACTTGTTGTAAACTATCAGAAGAGTTATCACAAATATGAGAAAGAGTTCTAAAGTAAACAAACTCTGCTAAGAATATCAAACACTTAATGTAAACCAATTAATACAGAGGAAATATCAGAGATTTTCTCCATTGAGCCCCTCAAAGGCCGAGAAACAATAAACTGTATTAATTGAACCTAGAATATCTTTTATCACATCCCACCTCCTCATATCTTCTATAAATACTTTTGTAGAAGATGAGATTATGTTGGTCACTGCATCTCTGTTGCGTGTAAATAGTTTTCTGAAGCTGCTGTAAGCTCTGTTTGTAATTGAAGATACCTAAGTTGACATGAGAAGTTTGAAGCTGTAGAGACCCACTGGACTTGAAAATCGTAACTGGTTTGAAGCATCAAATACAAGCTGATTTATGGGATCCTAGTCTATGTCAACAGTGATGTTTTTCTTATTGTAAATTATTATTTTATTTTTATTTCCATTCTGTCCATCTTCTCTGATAAATAACAACATTTATAGAGTTAGGATTTACTGTCAAAGGTACCCTTCTCTTATTGGTAAGCTTTATCTACATGTTTTCTTCTAAAATTTTGTATTTAAGAATGATTTAATACAGTCCAAGTAGTTAGGAATGCTGGCGTTCCCTTGTCCTACTGTCCAAGCTAAACATTGTTCTTGAATGTTATTTTTAGTTTCTGCCAAGTAAATTTGAACTAGGGAAGTCTATGGTGAGCCCTATCCTCTAGTTTTATCTCCAAAGGTTGTCTGAAACTTTCCCTAAGAGTATGTTGAAAGCAGGCTAGGTTCAAAGTCTTTACCTGATCTTAGACTACTATTTGTTATCTTATGTGTTGTCTTGATATGTTTGCTAAGTAAAGCAAAGCTAGGGAAGTCTATGGTGAGCCCTGTCCTCTAGTCTCTTCTCCAACAGTTTCTTTGAATAGTTTCCATTATAATATGCTGAAAGTAGGATAGGTTCAAAGTCTTTACTTGATCTTAAGTTATTCTTTTTGTGTTTTAAATGTTTTCTATTGAAAGTGCATCAAAAGCAGGCTAGTTTCAAAGTACTTACCTGATCTTAGATTACTTTTATGTCTTTCTTAAGTGTATGCCGAAAGAAGGATAGTTTCAAAGTACTTACTTGATCTTAGGCTTCTCTTTGTTCTTCATTTGTTTGTTTCCCCTTCTCATTGTTTCATTCCATTCCATAAAATCAACTTTAAAGAGATCCTTATACATAGATGACTTTCCCCATGGACCATTCTTGAACCTTGTTGTTTCAATTAAATCCTACTATGACTCCATAGCCCAATGGATTGAAGCTGCTTCTTTCCTATCTTCTTAGATGAATCAATATTACATTTTAATTCATCTTCACCCTTCATTTAGAATTCCTTCACCTTCACATATCTTTTCCCAACCAAACAAAAAAAAACCTTGTTCTTCATAACTAGCCTAATATCACATTTCAAACCTTAAAGATAAATCAATCTTTGCACTTATAGAGAGATCCCTCTCTGGATTCAAGAGGGCTAGATCCTAGAATCCCAAAGTGTTTCAAGTGTTCTCCCTACAGCTTTAGTCTCACCAATCTGCTAGAACTACAGGGACCTAACATTTCTGGCTACTTCGCTGGGGATTCTGAGTTAGTGCGAATCTAAGTACACCTTAGGACTCCATAAAACCCTTGATTCAAGAACATTTTTCAGTGAGTACAAGTATCCCTCTTCAAGCACTACCAAGCAAATGGTAATCATGATAAAACTTATTTGATTCAGTGACAAACTAAGGAAACCTTAGGATTCTCATAGGAGCTTATCAAACCTTGAAGGAATCAGCTAGCTTAGCCATAAGAGTAAACTTTCTTTGTCTCATCACCGTAGATAAGTGTTGAAATGGATTTAGGACACTCTTAGAACCCATAGGATTGAAATAACTCAGAAAACCCAAAAATATTTCAAGATTGGTATTCAAATAAACATGGTGGTGGACCATAAAACCTTTTACCTCCAAAATAGCTAGAAATTTCCACCTGGTGACTCCAAAATCATAAAAAAACCTTAATACTCCACTGGGAAGACCCATTATCATCATAAAATAGTATAAACTCAGTAAGAGGACTTTAGGATTAAATTTTTCTTGTTTTAAAGATCAGTTAGCCTCTTAAATATTGTCATATTTGGTGAAACTTTTCTTGTATAGTTGGGTCTAAAAAACACAACATAGTGCCTCCTAGAAAGATTTATACTAGAGCCTATCCTAACCCAAACCCTCCTGAGATAGTTGATAACCCTGAAAGAATCCTTAGGAAGTCTCTTGAGGTTAAATATTCAAATTTTTTCAGATCACCCCTTAGAGCTAATTATGTTCATGGAAACCTTGCAGCTCTACAAGAATCACAAGTTGACTTAAGAAATCCATTTAGAACTATGTCACTTGATGATTTAGATCAGCTAGACTCAAATTCTTCACTTTCATCCCCAGAAAGAAGTGAACATCCTAGTAGTAGAGAAAATACACCACCAGATTTACATTTCCTTCACAATTTTGGTTTCTCTCATCCAAGATCAGCTCAACAATCTATTGCTGGTCCATCCACATATGTTCTTCTACATCCACTGTCCAAACCACTTCATCCCAACCCACTTTCCCTCTTTTCAATCCACCACTTGTAAACCCCCCACTGTTTCCACAACCTCCTATCAGGGCAACATGGTATGCTCCCCTAGTCCTTCCTTTACCCTTAGTCAATCTTCCACAGGACTATCAATTCAAGATACCATTGTATGATGCCAGTAATGCTACTACTGCTTCACAACATGTGGATAAGATGAATGACTACTTTGACAGAAATGAGATTGATGATGAAACTGTCAAAATTAGATTATTTGCTTAGAGTTTAGGGGTAGAAGTAAGAAAATGGTTCAAAGGCTTAACCCCTCACAGTATTAATGATCTCCAAGCCTTCCACCAGTTATTATTAAACAAATGGGAAGTAAGGAAAAACCCTCTCCAAATACTTTCGGATTATAAGAATCTCCAAAGAAACACTGGGGAAAGTGTACAAGCTTATTGCACTAGGTTTAATAGTGTTTATAATGCCCTTCCCCCAGACCTAAAACCTCCACAAGGCTAAGCTTTAAAAAATTTTCCTGAAGGATTCGATCCTGAAATGGCTTATCAGCTGAGAGAGTGAGATCTTTTAACTCTTGAAGATATGCAAAAAGGAGCTCTTGCTGTGGAAGTTAATTTAATGGAGAAAAGAGAAAGAATGAGGAATGAGAAGAAAGTGTCCTTTAGAGATGAATCCACACCTTCCACATCTAGCTCAAAGATGGAGAGAATTATGTGTAGGGTTTAACCTTGAATAGAAATTATCTACACACGAATCTTATAACAGAAAATAAACAATAGCGAGAGCATAAAACATAAAACAGATAAACACAGAGATTTTCCCCTGGATCCCAAATCGGGACGACCAGCTTGATTTTTCATTATATTCCTTTTAGTGGTACAACACACATATATATACATGTAGAAGCATACATAAAACCCAATCCATAAACCCTGGATTAGAACATAACCGTAGTTCCCTTGACCGGATCTACAAAAATACCAGGGGCTGAAAACCATCGTACCCCAATACCATGTGCAAAACCATGGACGCGGACTACTCGCCAGAAATTAAGGACCAAAAAATTTTCACCGGGGCGCTGCCCTGTGACCCCCCCGTTGCGCCCAGCGCAAAGGGGGGGCTATTACCCCCCCGCGTGTGCTTAGTCGTGGAAAGAATATAACACATACCCAACATTCTCCCACTTGTTGTTTTCTTTCCACAGGGGGCCACAGGAGGGCTTATTCATTGGCCCAATTCTTCAACACCCATTGTTTCTCTACACAAAGAGAACTTCTGAGTGCTCACAGACTTTGTCAATGCATCTGCAACATTCTTCAAAGTGTCCACCTTTACCAACAACACCCTTTTAGCCTCAACCATATCTCTAACAAAGTGATATTGAACATCAATGTGCTTTGTCTTTGAATGATAAGCAGGGTTCTTAGCCAAAAAAATTGCACTTTGGCTATCACAGTCTATCCTTATAGCTTGCTGTACCAACCCCATACTTGAACACAATCTCTGCAACCAAACTGCTTCCTTGCTTGCATGAGTGGCTGCTATGTATTCTGCCTCTATAGTTGAAAGCGCCACTACAGACTGTCTTTTACTCATCCAACTGACTGCACCTCCAGATAGGCTAAAAACATACCCACTTGTAGATCTTCTTTGGTCCAGATCTCCAGCCCAGTCTACATCAACAAAACCATGAATGTCCAACATTCTTTCCAATCTTGGTCTTCCCTGGTAGCACAAGCCATAATCACTAGTGCCACGTAAATATCTGAAAACCCGCTTCACTACTGTCCAATGCTCCTTCCCTGGGTTTGACATAAACCTGCTCAATACTCCCACTGCATGTGCAATGTTTGGTCTAGTACATACCATTGCATACATCAGGCTACCCACTGCACTTGCATATGGAACACGAGACATATACTCCTCTTCTTTTTGTGTCTTGGGACACTGTTCAGCAGATAGCTTTACATCTGCAGGAATAGGAACATTCACCGGTTTACTATCCTGCATATTGAACCTCTGCAATATAGTCTCGACATACTTCCTCTGGTTTAACCAAAACTTCCTCTTTGCCCGCTCTCTCTTAATTTCCATGCCCAAAATATAGTTTGCAGCACCCAGATCCTTCATGTCGAATTTGGAGAACAGTTGGGTCTTCAAATCTTGGATAATTTCTTTGTCATTTCCAATCAACAACATGTCATCCACATACAAGACCAGATATATAACACGATCACCAATTAATTTAAAATAAACACAATGATCTTCCTTGCTTCTGGTGAAGCCAAGTCCCCGTATATAGGTATCAAATTTCTGATACCACATCCTTGGTGATTGTTTTAACCCATACGGAGACTTCTTCAACCTGCATACCAGTTCTTTCTTACCCTTCACCATAAAGCCTTCAGGTTGCTTCATGTAGATCTACTCTTCTAGATCCCCGTGAAGAAAATTTGTCTTCACATCCATCTGTTCTATCTCAAAATCCAATGCAACAGCAACAGATAAAAGTAATCTAATAGAAGTAACCTTGGCAACAGGAGAAAAAATATCACCAAAATCAATTCCCGGCACCTGGGAATAACCTTTCGCTACCAACTGAGCTTTGTACTTCTCCACCTTGCCTTCTACATTCATCTTCTTCTTAAACACGCATTTGCTCCCAATGGGCTTTCTTCCAGCCAGCAACTCCACCAAATCCCATGCATCATTTTTGTGCAAGGATGCCATTTCATCAACCATGGCCTCCTTCCATAGTTTTCCATCCTCTAAATCTACTGCCTCCCTGACAATTCTGGGTTCATCATTAGTTATAGTTAAGGAAAAACCTGAACAAAAAGCAGATGGACTATACCTTTCTGGTTGCCTTCTTTCCCGAACTGATCTTCTCAAAGTTGGAGTTTGTGGCTCTTCATCTTCTGAGTCTTCTTCTGTTGTAGAGTCTGATTCATCCTCCTTTAGCTCAAACTCTATCTTCTCAGGTTCCTTTGGTAAGACTTCATGTTTAACAACATCTTTCACTTCTCTAAACACCACATCTCGGCTGTACACAACCTTCCTTGTTTATGGGTTCCAAAGCTTGTAACCCTTTAAACCATCCTTATACCCAATAAATATGCACCTTTCAGATTTATTATCCAACTTGGTCCTTTTCTCCTTTGGAACATGTACATATGCATCACATCCAAATACCCTTAGATGTGAAAGAGAGGGTTTCTTACCGGTCCATACCTCATGTGGAGTCTTATCCTCCAACACTGATGAAGGTGATCTGTTAACTAGATAGCATGCAGTCTCCACTGCCTCTGCCCAAAATTCTTGTCCTAACCCGGTACCACTGAGCATGCTTCTTGCCTTTTCCATCAGTGTTCTGTTCATTCTTTCTGCAACTCCATTTTGTTGCGGTGTGTATGGAGTAGTCTTCTGTCGTGCTATACCACACTTCTTACAGAACTCTTCAAATTCCTTCTTGCAGAACTCCCCACCATTATATGTCCTCAACACCTTTATCTTCTTCTCTGTCTGGTTTTCCACCAGAGCCTTAAATTCTTTAAATCTGTCAAAGACTTCAGATTTCTTCCTCAAGAAATATATCCATGTATTCCTTGAGAAGTCATCTATGAATGAAACATAGTACAGAGACTTTCCCAGTGATGGAACTGACACAGGTCCAAACACATCACTGTGCACAAGCTCTAATATCTTGTTCGCCCTCTTAGCACCAGAAGGAAAACTCACCCGATTCTGCTTCCCATATACACAATGTTCACATAAATCGAAATCCAGAGAGCAATTAGACATACCTTCTACCATACCATTTCTATGCAGTATTCGAAGGCCCTTCTCTCCAATATTTCCAAGCCTTTGATGCCATAGCATGGTCTTTTCTCTAGACACAGCTAGGCTTTCCGTCCCACTTTCAGGAACCACAGAACTGTTACACCCATCAATAATTGTGCTACCTTGTATCTTGTACAGAGTTCCAGTTCGAACTCCTCGCATTAATACCAATGCTCCCCGAACCATCTTGCAGGAATCTTTCTCGAACACTGTTTTTACACCTGCATCATCCATCTTGCTTACATAAATCAGATTTCTGGCCAATGCAGGAATATGCAGAACACCAGGAAGTGTTCTAATCCTTCCACCTTGCAGCTTCAGCTTGACCTTTCCACGTCTGATGATTCTGGCCTTCCTATCGTCCCCTAGGAAGACATCACCACCATCATATTTCTCATACTCGCAGAACCACTTCCTATGGGGAGTGAAGTGAAAGGATGCACCTGAGTCAATCAACCATGACTCATGATCTACATGTGTATTTGAAGAAGAAGCCAAATACACATCCCCACCTTCATCCGAGGTGGTTTTTTCCTCTGTAGAAGGAGCTTCATCAGATCCCTTTCCTTTCTCGGGAGCTTTAGATCTGCATTCCTTTTTGTAGTGTCCTTCCTTTCCGCATTTCTAGCACACCTTTACAAACTTTCCAGGAGATTTAGATCTCCCTCTAGATTTAGATCTCCCACTCGAAACCTTATTCTTGTTTCTGTTTTGGGACCTTCCTCGTACAGATAAGGCATCTCCATTCTGACCCTCCATATTTCTCCATCTCATTTCCTCCAACAGCAAGGCTGAGACAATATCATCAAAGTTCAAGGTAGTTGTATTGCTACCTATTGCAATAACCAGACTGTCCCACGAGTCTGGTAGAGAGCACAACAAACTGATGCACTTATCTTCATCTGAGATTTTAATATCAACATATGACAGCTGACTTACCACAGTATTGAAGGCATTCAGATGCTCTGTCACCGAGTCTCCATCCTTCATCCTCGGGTTATACAGCTTTTTCCGCAGGAACAACTTATTCACCAGAGACTTAGATTGGTACAAAGTCCCAAGTTTTTCCCACAAATTCTTTGCCGTAGCTTCCCCAGATACATTCAACAATATTGAATCTGAGACACACAACCGTATTGTGCTCTTAGCCTTCCGATCCAGTTTCTTCCAGTCTTCATCTGACATTGCCGTTGGTTTAGTACCTGGATCTACCGCGATCCACTGATCTTTATCCACCAGCAGATCCTCCATCTTGAGCTTCCAAAACTCAAAAATCTGACCATTAAATTTCTCGATCTCTATCTTCCCGCCACTCGCCATCTTCTTTCACAGCAAGAATCGATCCTGCAGATCTCCCACTGAACAGGGTCTACCTCAGGCCCAAGCAAAAAACCCTCAGCAGCAAAGGCATCCCCTTGAAGCCGAAACAGCTCTGATACCAAATGTAGGTTTTAACCCTGAACAGAAATTATCTACACATGAATCTTATAACAGAAAATAAACAATAGCGAGAGCATAAAGCATAAAACAGATCAACACAGAGATTTTCCCCTGGATCCCAAATCGGGACGACCAGCTTGATTTTTCATTATATTCCTTTTAGTGTTACAACACATATATATACATGCCGAAGCATACATAAGCCCCAATCCATTAACCCTGGATTAGAACATAACCATAGTTCCCTTGACCGGATCTACAAAATACCAAGGGCTGAAAACCATCGTACCCCAAAACCATGTGCAAAATCATGCACAAAACATGGGTGGGTTTGCCTATGAGTGGGTCCACAGACCAAAAAAAATTTTCGTCGGGGGCAACGCCGGACCTCGGCCAGGGGCTATCGCCCCTCTTGCCAAGCGCGTGCTTAGTTGTGGAAAGAATATAACACATACCCAACATTATGGAGGAGATGATGAAAAAGATGAGCATACTTGAGAGAGCACAAGCTAGTCAAAACCAAATAGCTCCTCAAAACATAAATCAAAACCAAAATCAGAATTTTAGGAGAAACCAGCCTCAAAACAGACCAAGGGAGCATGATCAACAGATCACTCCTCCTTTTCATAAAAGCTATGTAAGCGAGGTTGAAGAAATAAGTGAACAATCAGAGGAAGATGACATCAAGATGTTGGGAGTAGATTGTTTGGTCAATTTAGTGTGTCCTAAATTGCTGCATTTAATTTGTCAATCCGGGAATCGTAAGCTGATGAAGTGCGGCGCACTATATGTGCAAGATAACCTATTTCTTAACTTTTTGTCGTTTTTGGTTTTCTAAGATGAAATGGAAATTCTAAAATGAAAACAAGTTTGGTTATGTTTGTTCAAGGAAATGATATCCCCTATAATGATTTACCAACTTGAGACTTTAAAAAGAAATTTGAAATTTACAATGACAAGACTTGAAAGGAAATGAAAATGTGCTGCTGAAATGAAAAGGTGCTGCTAGTCTAATAAATCAAAACAGTGAACTATTGAACATGAAAACCAAACTATTCTTGCTGCTGACTAAACACAAAAGAAACTATGCTTAAGGAAATTCAAAATTGCAACAAAATAAATCTAAATCGGATTACATCAATTTATCTTGTGATCCTTCATCATTAGTCCAGCTATGATTTTCGGAAGTAATCATAAACAACTTGAGTAACTGATATCTAACTTGCAGAAAGTAAACTAATATCAAACCATACATTCATGATTCAATCCCTCACCATCAGTCCAGCTGTGGCTTTCGGAGGCAACTGAAGATGTTATGCACAATTTAATATATCTAATTTTACGGAAAGGAAACTAATACTAAACTACACATTTCATAATACAATCCCTCACCATCAGTCCAGCTGTGGCTTTCAGAGGCAACTGAAAATGCTATGAGCAGCTTAATATATCTAAATTTGCAGAAAAGAAACTAATACTAAACTACACATTTCATAATACAATCCCTCACCATCAGTCCAGCTGTGGCTTTCAGAGGCAACTGAAGATGTTATGAGCAGCTTAATATATCTAAATTTAACTACTGAAACAAATAAGCAAAACTGAAATGAACAAAGCAATACTGAAATTAAATAGAAACTATGAAAAGCAAATTAGCAGCAGAACAATGTTAGTTCCATGTCATTAGTCAAAAAGCTATGAAAATGCCCGGGCTGCCTATCTATAACCTGAAACAAGAACACTGATCAGTGATTAATCAACATAAAACATGAAAGACAGAAGTGAAATGGAAATTATGGAAGTTTATAAACAGAAATGAAGCAAATGCAATGTATAAACATATGAATGGATTATGGCACAATGAGCTTTAAAGAAACAAAATGAGAACTATACACTAATGCACAAAACCTTAGCTGAGCAGGGGCCCTCTACACCAACCTTGGCAACGATATTCAAATACGAATTTCGGTTAAAAACAGAGTCTTCTTATATTAAAAAGCAGTCATTACAGAAAGGTGATGTTACGGCACAAGTGCAGCGTAATCACACTACAGAGCAGACTTATAAAAGATAACAGAGACTAACATCGACTAACTCTATATGCGTATGCAAACGCATTATATATAACAAAGAAATATAACTGTCTCCTAAAGTTCATGTTGGTGGAGAGCACGTAGACCACTACGTCCACGGATCTAGGATCATGGCCGTGTTGGAAAGTAAATCTACGAGAGGTGGATGCTTGAATTCGACTCTGGAGCCCTGTACAGATGTCGATTTATCCTCCGCAGGCTTAGAAACGGCCGTATGAATCTTCATGTGACACGAAACAGAGTCCGGCCGACATGAAACTCCATGGTTGACTTCCATGTGGATGCCTTTGACCGCGGCTTCTTTGGATGAGTTTGCTTGAACCAATAGGACACGAACCATGTCCACGTCATTCCTGACCTGCCCATGTGGCTCGTTTTCCTTGTAGACACCTGTAGCATAGAGTTTCACAAAATAGATGCGGAAAGTTGCAGCAGCTGCGGAAAGTGGCAAGATTCCGCAGCTGAATGAACAAAATCTAAATCAAATAGCAAACACAAAAATATAATTAAAAACCATGTTAGATGCTCTTTTGCACATGATATTGACAATTTGAGAGGTTCAGGTGAGTGAAAAACATATAGAAAAGTGTATGGAAAAGATGCAGATTTGAGACTCAACATACCCCCACTGTGAAGGTGTTGCATGTCCTCATGCAACCAAAATTTTGATAATCTTTTTTCAGTTCATGTGCCTTGGCACTTCAGCCAGCACATCCAATCCTCTCCTCTTCTTCCTTGGTACTACCAACATTCTGGGTTTCTTCATTAAGCACCTAAATTTGATATTAACGAGTGCTCTGCTTAACTTTTGGCATTTCCTTTTCAGTTTCTTATTCTTCTTCTGCCATATTCCCAAATGTAGCATGGTATTATCATGGATGATTTTGTCCAGTTTTCCTTGTTCTTTCAATGTCTCATTTTCATTTTTGATGTGCCTATTTAAAAGCTCTAGCTCAAAAATTTCCTGTTTTAGTGATTGGACTAAATCATCTTGTACTGTATGAGGCTGAATGGATGAAGTACTAGGACCTGTTGCTGCCTTTTCCAAAGATTCTATATAGTCATATACTTCCTGCTGCTTGGGGTCTATTTCAGGTATCATTTTTATTGGGCTGTCCCCAAAATGCCGTGAAGGAGAGTTATCTTCAAAATATGGCTGAGAAGGGCTCACATCAATATCTTGCTGAGAATGGGATGGAGTATGTTCAATGTATGATTGGGAATGAAATGAACCAGGTTCACTAACTGACTGAGATGGACTATGGTCAGCTGGGGACTGTTCAGATGTCTCCTCACCCAAATCAATGAAATGAGGACCCTTAATTTGTGTTTTCCTCAATTTCCCCTTAAGTCTGTTGCTTCTTCTCACACGTTGTGGTACACTATCCTTTTGTTTTTGTTTTCCTTTCTCTATCTTCTTGGGTATAGATGACTGTTTTTGAAGATAAACTATTCTTTCAGATAACACTTGATGATCTTCTTCTTCAGAAGAAGGAATTTTATGTACAGCCTCAATAATTTTTCTCTCTTTTGGTGTTATTGGCTTCTTACCCTTGGTTTCTTCCTTCTTCCTCTTTGATAGTCTCTCTTCCCTATCAGTTCTTTTAATTGCAGTAGTAGGAGTATTTTGGATTTCATCAATTGTTCTTTTTCTCCTACTTCTTCTTGCTGTGCTACCTTCAGGAATTTCCTGAGTAGGAGTAATTTGGGTTTCATCATTTATTCTTTTTCTTCTACTCCTTCTTGCTATGCTACCTTCAGGAATTTCCTGAGGTTCCTCAAAGAAATTTCTAACCAGAAATTGTTCCCATGTGTCTTTCTTTTCCTTTAACTCTTTTTCAATCAGAATTTTTACAAGGCCGTGGTGATATAGATGGGTTTCTACATCTCCTAAGTGTTTCTGAACAGTCACAACCATTTTCTTCAAGCTATTCAACAAAAAATATGGAAGATTGAGAGCTTGATTATCTAGAAAATTCATCAATAACCTGGTATGGTACATATACATGGACCCAAAACGGCCTTCACATGTAATGAATTTCTGAACAACTAGCAGTAAAGTAGCCCATTCCTCTTTCAATGCATGCACAGGAATTCCTCTTTTAAAAACATTTATGTCCATACCTTGGTTTCGTAAGATTGTTCTCCATGCTTCATCACAGATGCTTTTATTTTTAAACCAACGCTCACCCTCCTGAAGAAGTTCCATGGCTGTTGCTATAGATGCTTCATTGACCGCAAACTTAAGGTCTCCAATCTCTGCTTCCAAGCCATTAAACGACCTTGTGAATGCCTTCGTCACTTCTTTATGATAACCTCTGAATTTCTGGATAAACCGCAGCCAATTTGCTTTCTTCAATATCTCCTTTACTTGCGGATATCCCTCTATAAACTTAGGTCCTTTCGGCTCTGCTCTTAGCAATTTACCCATTTCTCTTTTCTGCTCTTCACAAATTTGCCTGTGTGAGGGTTCAAATGGAAATAGAACGGTTGAATGCATAGGAACGAGCACAATGACTGTGGGAATGTATCATAAAATGGGAACGAGAACCATGAACGGAATGGAGTGAGACTGTGGGTAGATATCCGAGAGTGAGAATGAGCACAATGAACGAAATGGAGTGAGACAGAACAGAGTGGGGTTTCGTAAACACGGCAGAGACACAACAGAGAGATTAACAAAGTATAACACATCCGGCAGCATTTTGAATTTTGGTGGCTGCACAATAAATATGAGCACGTTTTAACAATGGTTATGGATTTATGCGGCTGTAAGAATCCGTGGTCAAATCAAATACGTCTCATTGTCTCCGGTGGAATATTGGAACATGAGTGAAAATCGGGAATTTAATGATGGAACCGTTTGTGAATGAATGCGAGAGGATAATATGGAGATCGTGAAAGGTTACCGAATTGTCAATATAATCATTGCACGTAATGGATAGAGCTCATGGTTCAAAACTATATAAAAAAGTGTTTTTCAATGCTATTTGAAATAAATTTTATTCATACCTTTGGAATCTTTGCCTTTTCCCTTGGTCTTCAACTAATTGATCTCCATTGGTGTCTTGAATGCTCCATGTCTTCACTTTTGATCCTCTCACCTGCATTTTATTTCATAATTATGGAAATAACGTCTGACTGTACATTCTTTTTGAAAACAGAGTAGTAGCTGCGGAATCTGCTTCTAGCTGCGGAAACTGGAGTCAGCTACGGAAACAGATGTCAGCTGCGGAAACTGACACAGCTATTATTTGGATGAATGGAAATGAACAGATGACAAATGACCAGATGGAAATGGTCATGAAAAAGATTTTTATTGATGGAATGGAATGAAATGGATAAAATGAAGTGGAATGGAATGGAATGAAATGGAATGAAGTGGAATGAAATGGAGTAGGTGGTGACAAAACTTGTGAAATGAAAGAGAGAGATTTTTTTTTTGGAAAATATAAAGTGTCAGGTGTTCCTGATTTTCACCCTATATTTTCTGTATAAGACTGCCAATCAATGATTGGTTTTCAGGCTTATACCATTTTTTTTTTATTTTTTTATTTTTTTTTTATTTTTTTTTTTTTTTTTTTTTTAATAACTGAAAAGAACAAAAGCTAGGCTAGTGGAGAAGAATAATTCTTCTGTACCAGCCTGATTGCAGAACTTTCTTGAAACAATTTGACAAAATCCCTTTTTGAGAGTGGCTTATGATAAATTTTCAATCTATGGCCATTCACAATAAGAGGAGTTTGAAACTCATCAATGGTCTTGATTCTTACCGCTCCATTGCTAAAGATCTTGTCAATTTCATATGGCCCAAGCCAATGAGTCTGAAATTTTCCTTGAAAATCTTTAAACTTGGAATCAAATAACAATGCCCAATCTCCTTCTTGAAACTTCTTCTCTTTGATGTATTTTTCATGCCATTTAGCTCTTTGATATTGAACTAGATCGGTTCTTAGAATTGCTTCTTGTCTGATCTCATCTAGCTCATTTAACTGCTCCATTCTATGCTTTTGGGCTTCTGATAAGTCCATCCCCAACTGAACTGCTATCTTGAAGGTCTTGACTTGGAACTCAATGGGGAGCAAGACTTCTTTCCCATAAACAAGTTCATAGGGAGAATGTCATGTTGTATTACTCCATGTAGTTCTGTAGGCCCACAAGGCTTCTGGAAGCCTTTCTGCCCAATCTCTTCTATGTAGATGAACAGTTTTGGTGATGATACTTTCAAGAACTTTGTTTGTGGACTCCACTTGACCATTTGCTTGTGGATGGTAAGGAGTAGATTTTCTGTGCTTGATTTTGTATTCTTCCATCAACTTCTCCACCAAATTTGATGTGAATTGGCTCCCCAGATCTGTTACAATTTCTCTTGGAACACCAAAGCGAGTAAAAATATCCTCATAAAGAAAATGAACAACTGAATTTTCAGTAGCAGATACTAATGCTTTAGCTTCTACCCATTTAGTAACATAATCAGTACAAACCAATATATACTTCTTTTTCTTGGATGGTGGATTAATAGGTCCAATGAAATCTAAAGCCCACTTTTCAAAGGGTTCAATGAGTACCTGTGTTTGCAGTGGCATTTCATTTGAAAGGGTAGGTTTCCCTATTCTTTGGCAGCTGTCACACCTTTTTACATATTTTTTTGCATCTTTGAAGAGGGAAGGCCAATAATATCCTAAAGAAAGGATTTTATAGGCCGTCCTTTTGTCTGCAAAGTGTCCGCTGCATGGTTCATCATGACATGCCTTAAGAATATCGGGCATTTCATCTTCCCTGACACATCTTCTGATCACAAGATCTGGCCCTGTTTTAAACAATTCGTTAGAAATCCATGAATATTTTGAACTCTCCTGAATAATTTTTCATTTTTCTCTTGGAAATAAATGTGAAGGTAGTTTCCCTGTAACCAAATAGTTAGCAATATCTGCATACCAAGGGGTCTTAATAGTTACTGCAAACAAATATTCATCAGGAAACTTATCTTCTACATGAGAATCTTCTTTAGTATTCTGAATCCTAGACAAGAAATCATCTACTGTATTCTGTTTTCCTGGTCTATCCAACACAGTAATATTGAATTCTTGCAAAAGTAAAAGCCATCTTGTCACTCTGCCATTAGTAACAGGTTTTTTCATTAAATATCTAATTGCAGAATGGTCAGTATGAATAAAAGTTTCATAGCTTGTTATGTAATGTCTAAACTTATTAATTGCATGAACAACAACTAAAAACTCTTTTTCAGTCACAGTATAGTTCAACTCTGTGGGAGTCAAATTTTTATTGGTGTAATAAATGGCATAAGGAACTAAATCTTTTTGACCCAACACAGCTCCTAGAGCTGTATCTGAAGCATCCGTAGAAATATGAAAAGGGAGTTTCCAATTTGGTCCTCTCAAGATAGGTGCTTCAGATATTCTTGTTTTCAAAGTTTCAAAAGCTGATTGACAATCGGGATCCCATTTAAATTCACAGTCTTTTGTAAGAAATTTGAAGAGTGGAGATGCTATTTTAGTGAAGTTTTCTATAAATCTTCTATAGTAACCAGTAAATCCTAGAAAACTTCTAACATCTCTTTGACAATTTGGAATAGGCAACTTGGAAATGACTTCAAATTTTGATCTATCAACCTTAATCCCATCTCCTGAAATATGATGTCCTAAAACAATCCCTTCAGTAAACATCATAAATCATTTTTCATGGCTTAATGAAAAGTTTGTTTCTTTACATCTTATAAGAACTTTTTCCAAATTTTCTAATGCCTCTTCAAATGAATTACCATAAACTGTAAAATCATCCATATAAACCTCTACACAATCATGGATTAGATCAGAAAAAATTTCTAGTACTTCTCTTTGGAATGTTGCGGGTGCATTACATAACCCAAAAGGAAACACTCGATAGGAAAAAGTCCCCCATGGACAGGTAAATGTGGTCTTATCTTGATCTTCAGGTGCTACCTGAATTTGATTATAGCCACTAAAACCATCCAAAAATGAAAAGTACTTTTTACATGCTAATGTATCTAATACCTGATCAATAAAAGGCAAAGGAAAGTGATCCTTCAAAGTTGCTTTGTTCAATTCCCTGTAATCAATGCATACTCTCCATTTACCATTCTTTTTAGGTACTATAACCAAAGGAGAAACCCATCGGCTATCTGAAATTGGATAAATGAAGTTTACATTGAAAAGTTTTTGGAGCTCTTCTTTCACTATCTCCCTAAGATTTGGATTCATCCTTCTTTGAGGTTGTCTGATTGGTCTACTGTTTTCCTCAATATAGATATGATGGATGCAAGTCTTGGGATCAATACCTTTCATGTCAGTATACTCCCATGCAAATGCAGTAGAATGTTTTTGCAAAATTCTGGTTAGTTCTTCTTGTTGTGACTTCTCCAAATGTTTGTTGATATTCAATGTTTTTCCTGGAAAAATCTCAATAGTAGAACTACCAAACTCTTCCATAGAGTAAAGAGGCATTTGTCTTGATGATAAATATTCTATGTCAGATTCCAACTGAAATTGTGTGGGGTCATATTCTGAAGATGTCTCAAAATTTTCTAATGTGTTCAGAATTTGACTATCCTCACTGATTTCAGAAATGGTAAAGACAGGTTGTATAGTGTCCTCATCATCAACCCATTCATTGTCTCCTACTTCTGTGATTGCTCTTGCTGGAGGATACAAATTGAATTTCTTTGTCGAATTACCATTAGAAATGTACATGTCCCCAGATCTACAACTAATAAAAGCATCAACTGTGGCTAGCCAAGGTCTTCCTAAAGTAAGTGGGTGCCCTCCTAGATTACTCTTGGGAGTCAAAATCATAAAATCTACTGGATATTCCCAAGAATCTAAGGAGACTGAAATATCTTCTAATACACCATCTGGTTTAATAACTGATCGATCTTCAAGTTGCAGTAAAGTAGGTGTAAAAAGAAGGTTAGGAAGTTTTAGCTGTTCCATAGTCTGTCTACTCATAATGTTGATAGCAGCCCCTAAGTCAATCAATGTGTTTGAAATTTCTATCCCATTTATATGTGTCTTGACAATTGGACTTCCTGGATCTACATACTTCTGCATGGTAATTTTTCCCATCATAATATCTGCAATCTTTCCTACCAGGTGGATTCTTCTTGTGTCTTTTAGTTTCCTTCCTGGTCTTTTGAAACTCAACTCCTTTATGGTTTTTTCTAGGATAGGAATTTCTCGAATGGCTTGTAGAAAGGGAATCTTGATACAAACATTCTTCAATTCATCTAGAAAGTCATAGTTAGGCAACAAGATTTTTTTTTCCACCCCCTTGTCAATTTGTAGTCTTTCAGGAAAAGGAGGTGTAGATGAAGATGCGGGTTGCTCAAATATAGGAGTTGTGGATGTTAACTTTTCTTTTTCTTTTTGAATTTTTGAATTTTGAAGAGATTCTTCCTCAGAACCCTTATTGACTTGAAGAGAGTCCTCCTCAGAGGTATCTTGCTCTTGAATATCTATGGAAGGTTTTTCTAAGACTCTACCAGATCTGAGTTGTACATCGTTGAGAGGAACAATCATATGGGTAGGAAATTGTTGTCCTTCTACCATATAAGTAGTTTGAGGATTCTTATTGTTAGGATTTGGCAATGGCTGAGCTGGAAGTTGATTTGTCTTCTGTTGGTATGGGAGCATGAGTTGAGGATTTGTATTTTTTTGAGAAGGTTGTTGTGGAAATGGCAATGAAAGTTGTGGATTTTGGCTTGGAAATTGTGGAGCTTGTTGATTTTGAAAAGATGGAGGATATTGATAAAATTGAGCAAATCTCCCATAAGGATTTTGCATCCCTTGTACCCATGGCTGATATGAATTTTGATGTTGGGGCCAAGGTTGTTGCCAGGGATTCCAATTTGGTGGGGTTTGAAGATTCATAGGGTTGTTAAACCCTTGAGTTTGTTGTCCCTGCCAAGGTCTCCTTGCGACAAAACAGAGAGATTCTACTGAATTTGGGTCTTCTTGAGAAACAGCTTTGAGTCCAGGAATTGAAGGACAATCCTTGATCTCATGATTTTCTGAGCAAATCATACATGTTTCTACAACTTTTGCATCCAAGGGACATTCCCTTAAAGCATGTTTCTTCCTACATTTCGGACAAAAGATGGCTAAAGCATATGTTTCTGCTTTCTGCTTGTTTTGGATTTTAAGGGTGTCTAGTTGTTCACTAAGGCTCCCTAAGATATCAATTTTGAACTCATCAAGCATATTACCAATCTCTGCCCTACTTACTGATCCAGTTGCAGATTTGTTAGCCCTAATAAGAGAAGGATCCCTAGGCCCTTTTCTTGTTTTAGATTTTCCTCTTGAGAGATGGACACATAGTTCTGTTATGTCACGAAGTGGAAGTTGAGAAATGTCTCATTTCCCCATCATGTTTAAAATATCTATCCATTCATCTCTAATGGCTTTTAATATGAGGGCTTTCAAGGTTTCATCATCTAAGTTTCTCATCTTTGCTCTTTTCAAGTTGTATTGAAATATTTCAAGTAAGTCTTCCAAATTTTCATCTTCTTTTTGCATCATTTTGAATACCTCATCCTTGTGATTGGTGGGCATACAATAGTCCAAGTATCTATCCAAAAATGTTTGTTTCATATCATTCCAAGTCCTAATAGATTGGGTGACTAATCCCATGAACCATTTCAAAGCGGCTCCCTTCAATGTTGAAGGAAACGGTTTGAGTTTTTGAGAGTCTTCCATATAGTCATAGGTTCGGCACACGACTTCAAACTCAAATAGAAATGTTTCAGGATCCTCACTTCGCAATCCATAAAAGTTAGGGAGGACAGATGGTGAGATATTTTTCATTGTTGCATGAGTTTCCTCATCAACTATGGGGAATCCAAACAAGTTGTCTCCTTCCCTATTTCTACCATTATTTCCTTCACCATTGTTGTCTCCATTGTTTCCTCCTCTTCTACCTCTACCTCTACCTCCATCTATTACTTCCTTTGCCATGATAGTTTCTTTAGAGTCCTTAAATTCCTCTAGTTCTTCTACCAAGGGAGGATGAGAGAGAGTCTCTTTGTTTTCTAAATGGGTTTTAGTAGGTGGTATAGGAGAATCCTCTAATTCAGTTGTTCCTTGACTTCCAAAAATCTTAAGGCTAGGGGTAGATGGTGGTGAATCTGGTCTATGCCTTGAAGAAGATGGAGTTGTGAAAATCGAACTCTTGGCTTTAGCTATTAACCTTCCCCTAGAATCTCTTGCTCTATGCATGTCATTTTTTTTTTTTTTTTTTTTTTAAAGTTGGGCTAATAATTCTCTTTCTGATCTTCCAGGTCACACCAGGTGCAAGAAGAGAGCATACTTAAGAAATTACTGAACCAATAACTCTCTTTTCTGATCCTCCAGATCACACTAGGTGCAAGAGGAGAGCATACTTCAAGAAGTTATGAAGTTTTCCCTTCTTTTAGAATTTTTGTGTTTTTTTTTTTAAGAAATTGGCTACCTAGTTACGCTTCCCCGGCAACGGCGCAAAAATGTTTGGTCAATTTAGTGTGTCCTAAATTGCTGCATTTAATTTGTCAATCCGGGAATCGTAAGCTGATGAAGTGCGGCGCACTATATGTGCAAGATAACCTATTTCTTAACTTTTTATCGTTTTTGGTTTTCTAAGGTGAAATGGAAATTCTAAGATGAAAACAAGTTTGGTTATGTTTGTTCAAGGAAATGATATCCCCTATAATGATTTACCAACTTGAAACTTTAAAAAGAAATTTGAAATTTACAATGACAAGACTTGAAAGGAAATGAAAAGGTGCTGCTGAAATGAAAAGGTGCTGCTAGTCTAATAAATCAAAACAGTGAACTATTGAGCATGAAAACCAAACTATTCTTGCTGTTGACTAAACACAAAAGAAACTATGCTTAAGGAAATTCAAAATTGCAACAAAATAAATCTAAATCAGATTACATCAATTTATCTTCTGATCCTTCATCATTAGTCCAGCTATGATTTTCGGAAGTAATCATAAACAACTTTGAGTAACTGATATCTAACTTGCAGAAAGTAAACTAATATCAAACCATACATTCATGATTCAATCCCTCACCATCAGTCTAGCTGTGGCTTTCGGAGGCAACTGAAGATGTCATGCACAATTTAATATATCTAATTTTACAGAAAAGAAACTAATACTAAACTACACATTTCATAATACAATCCCTCACCATCAGTCCAGCTGTGGCTTTCGGAGGCAACTGAAGATGTTATGAGCAGCTTAATATATCTAAATTTGCATAAAAGAAACTAATACTAAACTACACATTTCATAATACAATCCCTCACCATCAGTCCAGCTATGGCTTTCGGAGGCAACTGAAGATGTTATGAGCAACTTAATATATCTAAATTTAACTACTGAAACAAATAAGAAAAACTGAAATGAACAAAGCAATACTGAAATTAAACAGAAAATATGAAAAGAAAATTAGCAGCAGAACAATGTTAGTTCCATGTCATTAGTCAAAAAGCTATGAAAATGCCCGGGCTGCCTATCTATAACCTGAAACAAGAACACTGATCAGTGATTAATCAACATAAAACATGAAAGACAGAAGTGAAATGGAAATTATGGAAGTTTATAAACAGAAATGAAACAAATGCAATGTATAAACATATGAATGGATTATGGCACAATGAGCTTTAAAGAAACAAAATGAGAACTATACACTAATGCACAAAACCTTAGCTGAGCAGGGGCCCTCTACACCAGCCTTGGCAATGATCTTCAAATACGAATTTCGCTATTAAAAAGCCACTGAAATAATCATCAAAAGCATACCTTTTTAGTACTCCACAGTAAGAAAAATGGTTCAAAGGCATAGCCCCCCACACCATAAATGATCTCCAAGACTTCCATCAGACATTATTAAACAAATGGGAAGTAAGGAAAAACCCTCTTCAAATACTTTCTGATTACAAGAATCTCCAAGGAAACGCAGGGGAAAGTGTACAAGCTTACTGCACTAGATTTAATAGTGTGTACAATGCTCTACCCCCAGACCTAAAACCTCCACAAGGCTCAGCTTTAAACAATTTTCCTGAAGGTTTTGACCCTGAAATGGCCTATCAACTAAGAGAGAGAGATCCTTTAACCCTTGAAGACATGCAAAAGGGAGCTCTTTCCATGGAAGTTAATTTAATGGAGAAAAGAGCAAGAATGAAGGATGAGAAGAGAGTGTCCTTTAGAGAGGAATATACACCTTCCACATCCAGCTCAAAGATGGAAAGAATGATGGAGGAGATGATGAAAAAGATGAGAATTCTTGAGAGAGAACAAGCAAGTCAAAACCAAATAGCTCCTCAAAATAGAAATTAGAACCAGAATCAGAATTTTAGAAGAAATCAACCCCAAAACAGACCAAGGGAAGATGATCAACAGATCACTCCTCCCTTTCATCAAAACTATGTAAGTGAGGTTGAAGACACAATAAAACAAACATAGGATGATGATATTAATATGTTGGGAGTGGATAATGATGACTTTGAAGTTCATTATGATAGAAAACAAGGTCTGTATACACCCTATGATGATAAAAGAGATGATGATGAAAGTTATTATCAAGACATGGAAAATGTTATCATAGAGCCTCAAAAGGAATATGACCTTAGAAGCAAGAAGAATCTAGAAAACCCCAACAATAAAACCTTTGAAAAATCTTCGCAAAACATCACTGTAAATAAACCCAAAATTGCAAAACAAAAGGACAAGACAGTGGCTGTAAATTCTGATAAAAACAAAGAGAAAGGCACTCAAAACAATGAAAAACAGAGTGCAGACCTTAGTAGTACTGGTACCTCAGCTAGTACTCCTGTTAATTTTTTTTTGTCAAATGTAAATAGAGTGAATCAGGAAACTGACTTTGCTGATAGAGTGGCAGTTAATAAGGCTGAAACAAGCACTTCAAAGAATCAGATGCCTTTTAGTTTGGAGCAGGAAATTTCTAGAATTAAGATCTTTGTTCCTCTCACTGAATTAGCTGCCCAAAATGTATATAGAACCCAAATTTTGAAGGCTTTAAACATAGAGGAGAATAATGACACTGTCAATCTTAACGATGACCAACCAGAGCTCATTTTTGGTCCTAAGATTGAAGGTAGATATCAAGAGGGACCTGTTCCTCCCTTTTACGTTAGTTTAAATGTTCATGACAAGATTTTGCATAACGCTACGCATGACTCCGGGGCCTCTCACAATTTAATGCCCAAAGCTGTAATGGAGAGCCTAGGCCTTGAAATCACCCGACCTTACAAGGATCTTTACTCCTTTGACTCAAGCAGAGTAAAATGTTTAGGATTAATCAAAGATCTCTGTGTTAACTTAGCACAAATCCCAACCAAATGTTTAGTCATGCATATTGTTGTGGCTGATGTACCCCCAAAGTATGGAATGCTATTATCTAGATCTTGGGGAGCTAAGTTACAAGGAACTATGCAGATAGACATGACCTATGCGACCATCCCAGTTTTCAATCAGACAAGAAGACTTTACAGGGAGTCCCATACGCAATACATGGTTACAAGCCAAGACAGACCACAGTAGATTAAAATTTCAGTGTTTGAATAACGTAGCGGAATATGAATCCCTTATTTTAGGTTTACATTTGTTAAAGAAATTAGGAGCTAAAAGAATTAAAGTGCATGGGGATTCAGAATTAATAATTAGGCAAGTGAATGGGGAATACAACGCTAATCACCCCAGACTCAGAGCCTACCGAAACGATGTCGTGGATCTATTAAAAATTTTTGAGGAATCCCAATTGATTTTTGTCCCAAGACAAAAGAATAACATGGCCCACAATTTGGCCTTTGCTGCTAGAACATGTTTAACACCATATGAAACCAAAGAATGTACAACTCAAATTAAATTCAGACCAGCTGTCCCTGATAACGAGAAGTATTGTCAAGTTTTTGACGGAGACAAACAAATAGAAGAC
Source organism: Pinus albicaulis (assembly GCA_034641835.2). Classification (NCBI taxonomy): domain Eukaryota; kingdom Viridiplantae; phylum Streptophyta; class Pinopsida; order Pinales; family Pinaceae; genus Pinus; species Pinus albicaulis. The sequence continues at coordinate 230,770 of JAXQQM020084590.1, read as the reverse complement.
TTCATGCAGTTCAGAAATGAATTTGAACTTCCTAGTTCGGATTCAGACTATGAAACAGACTGCCCTAGTGAAGAAAATTTTCTTGATGAAGAAGAAAAGTCTCTTGAGGTTGCTAATGTAAACTTGTTATGTAGCAAACTTGAAAATAAAACAGAAGTGATTGCAGAGTTAGAAACAGAAAATTTAGAAACCCTGCAGTCTAACAATCAGAGTTTGCCAAAGGGTCTGGCCCCTTTAGAAGAGTTGTTTGATTTGAACGATGTGGCCAAGAAGCCAAAACTAGAGCCTGTAGAGACTGAAGTTGAAGAGTGTAATATAGGCAGTGAACATAAACCAATGATGATTAAACTGTCTAAAACTTTACCAGCTCACATTAATGAATTTTATGATGTTTTTGCGTGGAGTTATGAGGATCTGAAATCCTATGACACTGAAATAATTCAGCACAAGATACCTCTCAAGGAAAAGCAAAAGATATTTAAATAGAAACTGCACAGAATCAACCCTGTTCAGTTACCTTTGGTTGAGAAGGAGATCAAGAAAATGTATGAAGCTGGTATTATTGTCCCTATTAGATATTCTGAGTGGGTGTCTAATCTGGTGTCAGTTAGGAAGAAAACAGGAGAGAAAAGGCTTTGTATAGACTTTAGAGACCTAAACAAAGCTTCACTGAAAGACAGCTACCCTTTACCCAAGATGGATCATATTCTACAAAGGGTAGTTGGGTCTAAAAGAATTTCTTTGCTAGATGGCTATTCAATACAATCAGATCTTAGTTCATCCTGATGATCAATTAAAGACAACTTTTACTACACCTTGGGGCACTTTCATGTATGTGAAAATGCCCTTTGGTTTAATTAATGCTAGTGCTACTTTTCAGAGAGCTATGGACATTGCATTCTCGAAGGAATTAGGCTACTTCATCATTATTTACGTTGATGATGTCACTGTATTTTCAAAGACAGATGAAGAGCACTTAGAACATTTGAGAAAAGTTTTCGAGAAATGCAGAAAGTTTGGGATATCTTTAAATCCTAAGAAAACACTGTTTGGGCTCCAAGAAGGTAAACTTATTGGGCACATTATTTCAGAAGAGGGGATAAAGATAGACCCAAAAAGGATTGAAACTATATTTCAAATCTTTCATCCTTGTAACATCAAGGAACTCCAATATTTCATTGGAAAGATTAATTTCTTGAGAAGGTGCATACCCAACTTGGCTGAGCTCCTTACGAACATACAAAACATGATGAAAAAGGAGCAAGGGGTAAAGTGGACCTTGGAAGCAAAGAAGTCCTTTGAACTGGTTAAACAAGCATTAACCAAAACACCAGTTCTAATAAGTCCTGATTTTTCAAAAGATTTTTATATTTTTTTCATTTGCATCAGAACATACAATAGTTGTTGTCCTTTTACAGAAAAATCCACAAGGACAAGAGAAGCCTATTGCATTCTTTATTAAGGCATTGATGGATGCTCCTTTGAAGTACAACATCATGGAAAAGCAAGCTTTTTCTTTGGTCAAAGCTTTAAAAGACTTCAGATTTTACATCCTTCACTCACACATCATTGCCTTTGTCCTAATTCAGTTGTGAAATACATTCTAACACAGGACCCAGATGGTAAGAGAGGTAAGTGGATAGCTGTGATACTTGAATATGATTTAGAAATCAAGCCCACTAAACTCATCAAAGGCCAAGGTCTAGCTAGATTAATGGCGGAATCAAATTTTGAAGTTCTTGATATTAGTATGATAAATGCTTTAGATGAACAAGAGGAATTCTCAACTCCCATTACTGAAGACCATTTTATGAGTTCCTCTTGGTATGCAGATATTCTGTATGGTTTGCTTAATTTGAATACATCTCTTGGTTTATCAAAAACAAAGGCAACGTTTTTGAAGTTAAAAGTTGTAAACTACTGCATTATATATTAATGTCTTTATTGGAAAAATGAAAGTGGAATATTGCTTAAATGTTTGCCTGAGAATGATGCAGAGAAGGTTAAGCACGAGTTCCATGAAGGAGAATGTGGAGGCCACCTCTACTGGAAGACAACAACAAACAAAATCCTTAGAGCTGGTTACTATTGGCCCACACTCTTTCTAGATGTACACAAGATGATAATTGCCTGTCATAAATGCCAACTTTTTGAAGGAAAAAGAAATTTGTTGCCCTTACCTTTGCATCCAATCACTGTTGAAGCTCCTTTTCAACAATGGGGACTTGAATTTATAGGATAAATCCATCTGCCCTCATTTGCCCAACATAGATGGATTCTCACTGCAACAGACTAGTTTACCAAATGGAAAGAAGCCATCCCTTCTAAGCAAGCCAATGACTCTGTCATCATAAAATTCATTGAGACACATATCCTCTCTAGATTTGGCTGTCCTAGGAATATCATCACTGATAATGCAGCTACATTTGGATCCAAAAATATGGTTGAATTATGTCACAAATATCAGAAAACATTTGGTCATTCTACTGCTTATTACCCTCAAGGTAATGGGCTAGTTGAATCCTCAAACAAGAGTTTGGTGAACATAATCAAGAAGTTGCTGGAGGACAACAAGAAGTCTTGGCAACAAAGCTAGTTCATGCACTATGGGCTGACAGATTAACACTTAAGAAATCCATTGGAATGTCACCCTACCAGCTTGTGTATGGTACATATTCAAATTTTCCAACCAGTCTTGGTGTACCAGTTATGAAGTTGATTCAAGAGGTTCAGTCTGAAGACAATGACATGATCAAAAGGATAAATCAAACCATTCATCTTTAGCAAACTAGAGAGGAGGTTTACAAAAAAGCATTACAGAAGCAAGACAACATCAAAAAGCTTTTTGACAGAAGAACAAAGGCCAGCAATTTCAATGTTGGGGACAAAGTGTTAAAGTGGGACTCAAGGAGAGAAGACAAGGGCAAGCATGGGAAATTTGATAACTTATGGATTTCCCCTTATCTCATTCATTCTATTGCTGGCAATAATGCATATTTCTTGCAAGAGTTGAATGGATCTAAACTGTTTAGGGGTCCTGTCAATGGCAGGATGCTCAAACATTACTTCTCTTGATCCTATCATGTTTTCAAAGCCTTTTTTTTTCCATTATGAATATTTCATCCATCATTACATTCAAAGTTAGAAAAATAAAAAATACAAAAAACAATAGAAGAAAGAAAAGAGGGCAGATTGTAAAAACAAGAAAGGTACAGCCCCATCCCAAAAAGAGAAACAAAATCTGAAAGTGTGCAAGCTCAAATGCCACTCCTGAAAAACACACTTCTAATTAGTCATATAGCTTAATCATGGCTAGTTAGTTTTAAATTTACTGCTGATAGGTTAGTGAATTCGATTTGCCAAACAACTTAATCTTGGCTTATCAGTTAGGTAGATTAGGATAGAAATTAAAGGTTGAAACAAGCTCAAAATCCGAACCTCAGTTTTCAAAAGAAAGAATGACTCCAATCTGTTTAAAATCTTGAGTCAAAAACACAAGTGAACTGGTTCTAATCAGATGAAAATTTGAACCAGATGTCCAAAGGAAAAACAACTCGAAAAGGTCTAAAAACAGAGCTGAAGAAAAGTGAAGGCCGTGCTTAAACTTTCAGATCTTAAGCCTTCCATTTTGATTTAATTTTCTGTAAAATAATATCTATGTGCAGCTTGTTTTTTATGCCATAGATTAGCAACAAGTTAGATTGTTCAATCCTGACTTGTATGCTTTTAAATTTCTGTTTTAGAAATTAGTGAATAAAATCTGTTAGACTGTTTAATCCTAATAGATATTAGATTGGGTAGAGAAGCTTATGAACTCAACTGTTTAATTTGAGTTCATGGAGAAATAAGAAGTAAACTTAGAATAGTTTTTTTTCTTTCAAAAGAATAAAATGTTTGTAAAATATTTTTCCAATCCAAGTGTACTCTGATAGAAGAAAAAATGTTAGATCAGTAGGATTGGATAGGTAGAAAGCTTGTGTTGATGAAGTTCCATTGATTTTTCATGGCTGCTAACATTTTCAAAACAGAAGAAGATCATCCAAGTAAGGAAGGTTGCAGCCCAATGGATGAGGCACTGATCAGCCCCCCAGAGAATGCAAGTCAGAAGTTCTTGATGCCTTCAAGAAGCCACCATCCCCATGTGGAGCCACTGTTAGCCACCTATAAAATTTGTCATATCAAATGGTGGCTAAATCATTTTTTGAAGCCTTCAAGAAACAAGTTTCATTGAAAAATTGTTAATTCTTGAAGTCTTGTGAATACATCATGTCCTTTGATTAAATCTTCACTACTGTTTCCCTTTTGTACTCAGAAATTTTGCTGGTTTCATGAAGAAAAAACTGCTGCAAAAAATCCCCATTTTTCCTTCATTTTACTCCTTTTTCCCTTCATCATTAACCTTCCTTTTGTTCCCTTTTTTTCCCATAAAAATTGCTCCATTTTTCCTTTATTCCCTTCTTCCCTTCATAAAAATCCATTTTATAAGGTTTAAAACTCATTTTTAAACCTTACCGAAACCCCCAAATCCATCAAAAAACCTTGAAAAATTCGTGAAAAATAATTTTTTTAACTATGGGCTTAAGCCCCTTTGGGATAAGTCCTAAACCACTTCCCCACATGTGCCCTAGCGCTGGAACCAAGCGCTAATAGTCCTGAGCGCTTATCACATCGGAAGCAATCAACGAGCGCAAGTCTTTGTGTTTTATGAAAACTCCGATCTGATGACCCCCTTTGTATTTTAACCCTCGACCCTTGTTTCATTCGCATAACCTTGGGCCCACAATCGAGCGCTAAAAACATTATATAAACCATTCCCAATTTGATTTTTCCTTTGTAAAATCATCAAAACCCACTTCTCCTATGTTTATATTAAAACCCGCCGGTTCATGTTTTTAATGAAAAGAACCGTTGATCTTTTCCCGATCAAATGGTCAATACAGTCTCGCATCGGAACAAATCGGCAAGTGCAACTCTTTTTTACATATAAACCTCTGATGCCGATTGGCCATTTTGTGTGTAAACCCCGATCCCTATATCATTTTCATATAACGAAACAGCCCCGCAAACGGGCGATTAACCTCAAATAAAACCCTCCCCGACGCAATAAAACCTTTGTATTTCATAAAAAATACATTTTTTATGTTTTACACGTAACCCGCCGTTCATTGGTCAGATCTCTTCTCCACCATTGATCTTGGACCAATCAAACGACCAGCGCAATCTCATGTCGGAAGTTTTCATTGGGTGCACTTAATATTTTATTCGCAACCTCCAATTGGCGGTCCCCCGATTCATTTCCCACCGTCGATCTGATCCGCAGATCGACGGTCCACAGCCAATCGCATCGACCCTCCCCTGTCTGTTTCCCTCGCTGTTCGCAATCCTCCGATTGCATCTAGGTCGTCCATGCCCTGAGATCTGACGGTCCAGATCAGTCCTCCCGACCTTGGTTAAAAACGTGAAAACCCCTGTATAATGTTCTTTTAGCCGATCCCCGTCGTTGATCTCTGCAGATCAACGACCCATATTAACCTTTTCTCCGCCTCATATTTTTTTCCATTTTAACCCCAAATCAAATCTACACCGTTGATCCGTTTGATCCAACGGCTCATATTGAAACCACTCATGCTCCGCCCCACTTGTTATCTCCCGAGCACCTGTCCTGTATCGTGCTCTTTCCGCAGTCGTCAGATCTAAGACCCCAGATCTAACGGTAGACCCGCATTTTCGCACAGATTTATGCTCGAAGGATAATTCTTAGAAATCATGCGATATGGGTGGTTTTTAAATGCCACGTGTCGACTGATAACACATATCATGTTCGAAAAGGTGAAACCACTTTTCTCCCCTTTTCCTGCGTGATACTGTCGGTTTTTCCACCTAAAACCGCTTTCCCCTTTTATATGGAATTTCATCGCGTTCGCTCCCAGCCGTTGATCTCTGCAGATCAATGGCTCAGATTCAATCTGGCCTTTACACTATCGCCCTCCGCCATACACCAAGGGATTTCACAATCAACCACAACTTTTGATCTCTGAGGCCTATCTGATCTAACGGTTCAGAATCATCCGCAAAACCCCAATTTTCATCTGGACTTTTTCACTGCTAATTAAGGTTTTAACCGCATTCCTTTGCATTTTCTGCCATTTGAATAATATATATGACCCCTTCAAATTATGTTTCCACAATTGATCTCGACCGTCGATCAACACAGATTGACGACCTGGACTTAATCCTCTGCATCATTCAATCAACTGCCTCCTTCTTTACCTCTGCAAGAAAATCTCCACCGTTGGATTATTTCATCCAACGACCGCGACTTGACCGCAGCCTCCAAAGAAGTTAAACCAAAAAATACGCAGGATTTATTAATATTTCTTTTTTTGTGCAGGTTTCAAAGGTTTTTCAAAATGTTTTAAAAAGAAAATGAAAGCCGAGGATGACGAACCTCCAGGTTTTCATTTATCAAAGAGTATTCGCCTACAGGTTCAACACCACGTTTCATCAGTGCACCATGAGCATTGATGCCATAAGAACCCTCTGCGCACCTGCACATCAACAAGACACAATAAAATTTAAACAAGAAAAGAGTATCAGTGTTGAAGACCTAACCACAATAGAACTGAAGATTGAAGATTGTTTTCATACTTTTAATGGATTATGGCTTAGATCAACAATAAAAAACCTAATCCACTAAATCAAACACAGTTAAAGAAAAGAAAGACAAAATTTAAGCCCAATTATGCCTAACACAAAGATCAGCAGCAAATTAATCCTGTTTTAGGTCAAAACAAAATATCTACTAGACAGAGAGAGCCTCCACCGCGACATCAGAGGCTAATTGATTCCTCGCCAGCTATCAATGCCACCTATAGCATCAAAGCATTCAACAGAGGCCAAGTAATGACCAGAACAGAATATTTTCCTCAATACAGCCGAACAGTTATTCCAAGCCAAACAGAGTTATTGCAAGGATGACATAGAGCCTTAAAGTCAACAAAAGCTTCTAGCAAGCTTAATACTTAATGTAAAACAATCAATACAGAGGAAATATCTGTAAACTTCTCCATTGAGACCCTCAAAGGCCGAGAAGCATTAACTGTATTAATTGAACTCAGAAGATCTTTTTTCTCTTTTGACCTCCTCATCCTTCTATAAAATCTTATTGAGGAGCTCATTGTAAAGGGTTGGTTGCAGAACTTTGAAATATAATTGTGCTCGAAACTTCTACTTGTAAGTAGTGTTCAAAGGATCTTGAAGCTTTGTTTGTCATTAAATAAGTTATTCTAAGAAGTGAAGATGATTGTTGAACTGAAACATTGGGCTTGAATAATGTAACTGGATTGAAATCAATATACAAGCTGATTCTTGGGATCTTGGTCTATATCACTGGTGAAGTGCTTCTTTCTGTGTTATTGTTTTGCTTTCATGTATGCCATTTTTTCCATTATTCTCTGATAAAGAACAGCAAGCATAGAGTTAGGATTTACTGTTTACAGTACCCTTCTCTGACTGATAAACTTTATCTCAATGTTTTCCTCCAAAATGTTTATTTAAGAATGATTCAATACAACTAAAGTACTTAGGAATGCTAGCGTTCCCTCGTCCTACTGTTTACTTTAAACATTGTTCTTGAATGTGATTTTCATTATTTGCTTAGTAAAGTCGGACTAGAAAAGTGATGGTGTGCCCTGTTTTCTAGCTTCTTTCTCCAAAGTTAATTCTGAAAGTTTCCCTAAGTGTACGCTGAAAGCAGTCTAGATTTAAAAGTATCTTAACTGATCTTAGGCTTCCCTTCGTTTCCCTTATATGTTTTCATCCCTTATGAAAGTAATTATGTTACACCATGGTCATCTAACCCATTATCATTAGATGAACCCAAGTACACCATGTAAGACCAATTTTACCCTAAGTAAAATTGCTTTCACCATATAAAATAACATTTGTCTATATTTCCTAAGTCATATTTAACCCAAAACAAGGAAATTGATTAAATAAATCATTATTTATTTAATTATTTCCTAGGAATAAGTTATTCAAATCACTATTTAATAATATTCCTAGTTAAATTTGACTAAATCATTTGTAAATAATTAAATAAATCATTATTTATTTAATTATATTCCCACCATCTCCCTAAAATAATAAATAAATCATTTATTTATTTATTGTTTACAAATAAAGGAATTGACCCAAGTCAAAAGACCTTTTCCCTCCAAAAAATATAATAAAATATTCCTAAAGGGTGATTCTAGAACTTGATTAATAATATTTTATTCATGCACCGAGTTCTAGAACACCCCAATATTTTGTTATAAATAGAAGGGTTTTCCCCATTCATTAGTCACCTTCATTGCATTAGATCACACCGGATCTATTCTTGGTCACCATTTTCAATTTTTGCTTTGTGAGCTCCCATTGAGTTCTATGTTTGTCAGGGTTTTCTACCACAATAAGAGAGAGGAATTTTAGATTTGAAACGCTGAGGACTTTCAAGAACCCATCCCATTGAGGAGAACCGGAAAACACATTTCTTGTTTTCCTCTCAGGTGCCCCATTCTTTAATATAATACAAATCATTCTTTTAAACACTTTGTTCTTGTCTTGTCTATTGGATGCATGGAGCCATATTATATTTTATCTGCTTAATGTATTTTGTGCTTAGATCTGAATTTGTGCAGCAGACTTAAAGATATTTTGCAGCCATAATCGATGTTAGGGCTATTTGTTATGCGTAGCTAAAGTGATCTTTTACGACGAAAGATTCATACTAAAAATTGGCGACTCCACTGGGGATGGTAAGTGACAAACAACTAATCTGTTATGTGCATTTTAGAGTTTGTGACTAGTATGCGTGGTACTAATCGTTATATGTTTTGGAATGCAGATATAGCTCTGGTGAAACCGGTCGGATATATGGGACGGCCGGTAGCAGCAGGAGCTACAGGTGCGAGTGGATCAAGGACAACACAGAACGAGGATATGGCCGCTCTGGTGGAGGACATCCGTCGTAGATGTGAGGGGTTGCTGACCGGTGTGTCAGAGCGTGGTTGGCAGGATTTAGACGACCAGTACATAGAGTTATGTATTGGGCTACCCTCGGAATGGCAAGCTATCATGCGATGCATGGCGATGGCCGGTCAGACTGTGCGTGATCTACGAGCTGCGAGAGCAGAGCCATTGGCTCGGGATCCTCCAGAGAGTGATTAGATGTAGGGCAGATGGTTCCCCCCAGTGTTTTTGTAGGGGCAAGTGGTGCCCCCCATTTTGTAGTTTTGTTTTTTGTACCATGCTATGGGCATGTGATATGTTTCAGAGCAGATGGACTCTAAAAAAAAATTATGTGGATTACTGGATTGTTTGTCTATTGAGTTAACTTTAATACGAGCTTTTCCAAAGAGGTTTTATGGTTAGCCCTGCCCTTTGGCTAGTTTTAAACAGTTACTTAAAGGCTTTTCTTGTTTGGACAGACTATAAATCCTAGTTGAAATTATTATTTGTTTCCACCCCTCCAACACTTTTATTGTTTCCATCTCATCATTTAATCTCAAATATCTTGTGATATAGATGACTTGCCCCTTGGACCACTCTTGAAATTGTTGCACAATTAAAGCCCTATTATGACTCCATAGCCCAATGGACTAAAAACCAACGTTATATCTATCTTATCAGCTGAAGCTTGTTCTAATTGCTTGCAACTTCACACCTTTGAAACTCTTCCCATTTAGGACTTTCCACTCAACTAATAATCATGCTCAACCATCCAAAACAAACGAAAACCCTCGTTCTTCATAACTAGCCTAATATCATACCCAAAAATCTTTAAAGATAAATCCATCTTTGCACTTATTGGAGAGATCCCTCTCCGAATTCAGGAGGGCTAGATCCTAGAATCCCAAAGTGGTTCAAGTGTTCTTCCCGTAGTTCTGGTCTCACCAATCTGTTGGAATTACGGGGAGCTAACACCACAGATCATATCTCTGAAAATATTGTGAACCAAGCTCTGAAAGTTTGCAAAAATGTTCATCAAGATTTTGGCTTCGCACTCTAAAAATTTCAGTTTCTGAAACTTCATAGAAAAAACATTATAGCGAAAATGTCACGATGACCGGTTTAGGTTAAATTCAGGAGCCTGCAAACCGCCTTAGTTTCCATAGATCATATCTCCAAAAATATTGCATACTAAGCTCTGAAATTTTTTGACGATGTTCCTACGGATTTCGGCTTCACACTCTAAAAATTCCAGCTTTTGAACCTTTGTAGAAAAAATGTTATAGCGAAAATTCCACGATGACTTGTTTGGAGCAGCGAAACCCTAGAATCCAAAGCTCTGATACCAAATGTTGTGAAACCAGCTCCAAAAATAGAAGAAAAGAGATATCAATGCCTTATAAATAAGCCACTTAGAGGGGGCAACCTCCAATACATTACATGAATGAACAATTCTTGGATGATACAAATGACAAAACCTCCTTTCTATATATAGGAGTCCATGGGGCCACAATGTAATCCTAACCAACCTAACAATAATAATGTAAGGGCACAATAATAACAATATGGGGTTTACAGGTGTACAAAAATAACAATAAGGGGGTCTACACTAACATAATAAGGGACTACACTAGTAATATATGGACTTAACATATTAACCCAGATCTTCTCTCTTCTTAGCAGGTTGTCCTGATGATGAGTCTTGATTTAGACTTGAAACGTAGACTAAAAATGACGACTGTGGATATTCCGAGTTTTACATCTGAAAAACTACACCACAAAAACCTCCAATCTAGCAATATCTCAGAATATGAAGCTATAATTCTTGGGTTACAAACTGGAAAAAAATTAGGAGTACAAAATATATCTATTTTTTTAGATTTAGAACTGGTGGTTAAACATATTAAAAATCATTGTCAGGCAAGACACCCAAGTTTAAGAACTTACATAAATGAAGTATGGGACTTAATGGAGAAATTTGTACTTGACTTTAACATAAAATTTGTTCCTAGGCAAGGGAACAGGCTGGCAGATTCTTTGCAGTTGCAGCCAACACTTTTAAGCCTCCTCTAAATCCTAGGTTGATAGATGAAGTGGAAATAAGACACAAGCCTTCATTTCCAGATAATGTGAAACATTGGCAGGTTTTTGAAGATGAATAACATATTAAGGAGTTTTTGGGGATGATAGGAGAATTCTCTAATTTAGAAATTGATCATGACGAAGATGTTGGGAAGCAGGTGGAAGGAGTAGTTTCCTTCAATGATACGATCAGTAATCAAAATATTTAGAACTCAAGGATAATGTGATACCAAAAGGATTGGTCCCTCTAGAAAAGTTATTCAATTCTAATTATGTTGCTAGGAATCCGTAGAAAGTAGACCTTGAAGAGGACTTGGAAAATTGTAATTTGGGAACAGATCAGCAACCCAAGATGGTAATATTGTTAAAATGTGTTCCTGAAAATTTTAAATAGAGATATATAAGCCTTTTTAAGAAGGTTTTTGATATTTTTTCATGGTCATACGAATATTTGAATACCTATGGTACTAGTATCATCCAACACAAAATAGGCTTTGAAGACAGGGGTTAAAGCTTTTAGACAAAAGCTAAGGAAGATTAATCCCTTGTGGTTTCCTTCAATTGAGAAAGAGGTTAATAAATTATTACAAGCGAAAATAATTGTTCCGGCCTTAAGGTATTTAGACTGGGTAGCCAATCTAGTACCTGTAAGGAAGAAGAATGGAGAGATAAGGTTATGTGTTGATTTCAGAAATTTTAACAGAACATCTCTGAAGGATAACTATCCTTTGCCTAAGATGGATCACATATTGCAAAGGGTGATAGAATCATATATATTATCGATGATTGATGGCTTTTTCGGCTATAATCAGATTGCAATAGAAAAATAGGATCAGAAGAAAACATCATTTACGACCCATTGGGGTACGTTTATATATGCCAGAATGCCTTTGGGATTGATGAATGTTGGTGCCACATTCCAAAGAGCTATGGATATAGAGTTTGTAGGAGAGAAACATAAGTTTGTGTTGATTTATTTAGATGATATAACTATCTTTTCAAAATCATATGAAGAGCATTTGGAGCATGTACAATAGACTTTTGAGAAGTGCAAGAAGTATGGTTTATCATTGAACCCAAAGAAGTCTCACTTTTCTCAAGGAAGGAAAACTATTGGGACATATTGTTTCAAAAGAAGGAGTGAAGATAGATCATGTGAGAGTAGAAGCAATAGGTAAGATACCTTTTCCAAGAAGTAAGAAAGAAATTCAGAGTTTTCTAGGAAGAATTAACTTCCTTGGGAATTTTGTTCCAAATTGTGTTGAAATTGTTAAGGAAATCACTAATATGTTGAAGCAAGGGGTGGGAGTTAAGTGGAATACATCTGCAAGGGAATCCTTTTCAATAATTAAAGAATATTTTCAAGAAGGTCATGTGTTGATAAGTCCTAATTATCAGAAAACCTTTTCATATTTTTTCATTTTCTTCTGATTGTACTATCGCAGTAGAATGGGGAGCAGAGAGAACAACCTATTGCCTTTTTAAATAAAGTGTTGAGGGATTCAAAACTCAAATACTATAATTTGGAGAAGCAGGCATATGTTTTGGTTAAGGCCCTCAAAAATTTCAAAGTTTATATTCCTCAATCCCAGGTGACTGCATATGTGCCAAATGCTATTGTTTAGGATGTCCTGGTTCTGAGTGATGTTGAAGGAAAAAGAGGTGAGTGGATAGCAAGGATACATGAATATGATTTAGACATAAAACCAACCACGATAATAAAGGGTCAAGGTTTAGCTAAGATTCTAAAAAAACTAATTTTCAAGCTTTGGGAATTAATTTGTTAGTTGAAGTTGAAGAGAAAGAAAATGTTCAAGAAAAGAAAATGTTGATAAGAAGGCAAGGTCTGAATCTGGTCATAAAATTCAATACAAGTTCTTTTGCTCTGATTGGTACAACGATGTTGTACATTATCTATGTTTCATTTGTTGTCCTCCTACATGAATAGATTGAAATACAAAGCTTTGAAGGTGAAGGCTCAGAAGTTTGTAATTGTGAATGGAAAGCTATATTGGAGAGATCCAGTTGGTATTTTGTTGGTCTGTCTAACATAAGGAAAAGATGTTGAAATAATTAAAGAATATCATGATAGTATGTGTGGAGGCCATTATAGCTGGAAAGTGACAACTCATAAGATTTTGAAAGAAAGTTTCTACAAGCCTACTTTATTTTATGATGTTTTTAAATCAGTAAGAGGTTGTCATAAATGCCAAACTTTTGCTGAAAAGAAGAATTTGTTACCACTGCCTTTTATTCAGGTGTTCATAAAAGAGAATTTTAGGAAACATGGGCTAGATTTTGTTGGAGAAACTAATCCACCATCTAGTGGACAGTGCAGGTGGATATTAACAAGGAAAAATTAATTTACAAAGTGGGTTGAAGCAGTGACAACAATAAGGGAAAATGACTTGGTGGTAATAAAAATTCCTAGAGGAAAATATTTTCAATAGATTTGGTTGTCCAAAGAAGCTAGTAACTGATAATTCCCAAGTTTTTAAATCTGCTAAATTGATTGATTTTTTCCAAAAATATAATGTTTTCTTATCACATTTTACTACTTATCATCCTCAAGGGAATGGGTTAGCAGAATATTCAAACAAGACATTGGTAAGAAGTTTGAAGAAAACTATAGTAGAAAATAAGAAGGATTGGGATTCAAAATTGAAGTTTTCACTCTGGGCAAGTTGACTAACTACTAGAAGATCAACTGGTAAATCACCTTTTGGGTTGGTATATGGCACAGAATAATTGTTCCCTAGTAAGTTGATAAATCATGTGGTAGCATTAATTCAAGATGTCCAAGAGGAATGAAGCCCTTTAATAAGAATAATGAATAGGTTCATGGAGCTAAATGAAAGTAGAGATCAGGTCAGAGAAAATCTAATCAACTATCAAGAGAAGATGAAAACAATTTTTGACAGAAAAGCCAAAGATGTTATTTTTCATCCAAGTGATATTTTCTTAAGATGGGATGCCATAAGGGAAGATAAAGGTAAAAATGGGAAATTTGATCCCCTTTGGTATGGCCCTTTCAATATTAATGAATCCAGAGCTAACAATACTTTTGTCTTACAAAATTTGGATGGAGAACTGTTGCCATTGCTAGTGAATGGGAAGTATCTGAAGCACTATTTCCAGCATTGAAGTTTTTATTTTCATCATTGTATATACATTTTTGATCAATTTACATAATTCAGTGAGTAACTCATTGCAATGTCTAAGTCACCTTTGACTCCATGCTCGACGTGAAGACACTAATCTAAATTTCTTAGTGTTCTTTTGTAAAAAACAGTATCCCCAGGTGGAGCCAGATGTTGTGACCTGTTTTAAATTTTTATGTATATTCTATAGATGGTGATTTATATTATTTTAAAAATATAAAAAATATATATATGTAAAATATTTTTGAAAAAAAAAGATATGCATTAAAGGACGTCAGAGCATTGTGTGGCATATGAGTGGGACCACATTCAGCGTGTGACGTTAAAGAGCGAGCATGTCACATTGTAGGGGCCACAGGTTTAAAAGCTTTTGCGCCATGGTGAAAACCCAACATCACAAAATAATCGGAGGTTATCAAACAGAGTGTCTTCACTAGAATATTTGATCCCCACTATTTAACCAAAACGATCGGCCTCGATTAACTGTGGGGACACTACTCTAAGGTTAATCTCATACTGTAGAGTCCCCCAGCAGTGACGACAAGCAGCGAGCCTGCGACGTCAGCAAGTGAGCCAGCCATGTCACCCTCCACATCATCCTTCTGCATCGATTCACCTATCTTGTCACTCCCTCATTTATTTCACTTCCATATAACGTTTTTCTCGCCCAACCATTTCCGCCTATAAAAGTGGTTTTCGTCCTCATTGTTTTCCATGTATGCTCTCGAGAAAATAAAGTTCTCCAACCCCTGTACAAGTCCAAATCATCAAATTCTTCAACAGAGTCAGGTATTTCATATAACCGTACTTGAATTTTTCAAAAATGTCTAAGAAAAGTGTTTTGGCCGGATCTTCCACCCACATTCCTTTAATGGACACATAAATTGAAAATATTAACATTATTTTCTCAGTTGACCACCCATTATTTTACCATCATGTCATCCTAAACTAGTATAAATTCCCAGTTTACACTGCCTTAATAACGTCTAGAGTCTTGCCAGCCTTTGTACCACAGACTTACCTTTACCCAGAGTTCATTTACTAGTTGGTCTCTACCATGTACCCTCATAATTGTTTTTTCATTAACCAATTAGAGGAAAACATTTCCTAAGTGTTTTCTCAGTTAATTAGGCAATATCTTTGTTTTCCCTCTGCATAATCATATGTGAGAGACACTGATGAATCTCTTTCTACATACTTTCAAGAGTTGCCTAGACCTGATTTTGCCCAGATTTTGTTTTGATTAATGCCTAAAAAGGAAAAAAATTCCATGTATTCAGATGCATTTCCTTTTAGCCTCTTTGTTGAAGACACGAGGCCAATTCTACAAATTTTGGCTAAAATCTTGGCTAAAGAAAATGTTGAAATGATAGATAGGGAAATATGGGAAATTTTTCTTTGATGATGGAGCTTGGGGTGGTTTTACATATTCCCACTTACTTGGAGAATGTTATAAACATTCAGTTCATGATTTTATCACTTACTGGGAGTTTTATATTTCCATCTCTGGTCACTTATTTATTTCTTTACAATCATGTGGAAATTTTTACCAAATTGATGTTAAATATTGGTGATGTGAATAAAAATAAGTAGTCGGTGGTATTTTGTACAAATGTAGTAATAAATGAGGTGGGAAATGAGGGTCTATTTGAGTTTACTTCTTCTTTTCTTCCTATTGTGTATTCAATTTTGAATGGAGCACCTTCACCAAGGTTGTTTCCTAAATCTCGGTCATTTCTAAAACTAAAAAAAAAATGTAAAGTATGGGGATTGGTTTTCCCATGAAGAATACACTAAAATTAGATTGTATAAAGATGATATAGATCCTTTTAGGTTACATTTTTTTTTTCCTATGAGTATGTTGCATTGGAGTTCATCAGGCAAAGTCTTAATGTTGATCAGATTCATTTTGTACCTGTGAAGAAGGGTCATTTATTCAAATTACCCAGGACATTGGGCCCATTCATTGTAAATACCAGACATGCCATTGAGGAGGCTCACAAATTTTTGACTGATATGCATATATTGTTAGTAGAGAAATGGGCTTATGACCCATATCATGTCATTTCTAATCGGAGAGTGGAGAATGGCTATTCTCCTTTTGTTCATGAATCTAGGCCAAAGGTTGAGAAGTTGGAAAATGGTGGATTGGATTCTACATTTGTGCAGATGGAGGTGGAAACCCCACACCCTACTGAAATGTGACTCAAAAGAGGAAGGGAGGAACTAGTTGATCTGGAGAGTGATGTGGAAAATAAAGCCAAGAAAGTGAAGATAGTGGAGGAGAGTATTTCCTCAGTTATTCCTGGATATTCTCTGTAGCTGGGTGAACTTTCTTGTACTCGCTCATCTCATATTCCTGAGGGAGCAAGCCATGATCCTATTCCTAATATAAAATATATATTTTCACAAATTGAGCAAAGAAATAAGAGGATAAGGCAGAATATTGAATCTCAGTCAGAGGCTCAAATATCTCTTGAGCAAACTAGATTTTTTACAGCAATGAACCTGGAGAAAGATCAGCTAAGGATATCCTTTTCTCATCCTTCAGCTATGAATGTGACATATTCTACTTCTTTCAAAACTATTAATGTAACAGTGGATGAAAAAAATATTCCTCTTCGAGACAAGATCAACCTTCATATACAAACTGGACAATTGATTTTCAATGATTTGAACAAGACCACTTCAACTACTACTAAAGTTGAAAACATGTTGGGTAAAGTAGTTAAGCAATTGAAATTGGAGAAATCAAAATCTAGAGCTTACTCCACACAAAATGAGGAATTGAATAAGATCATTGTCAAGATTGGATTTGATCCAGAAGATAAGTCAATTGTTCAGAAATTGTTGCAGAGTGTTGAATCTGAAATTCAAATCTTGAAGAAGAAGCTTAAGCTTCCTACTGGTGAGCATCCTATGGCTATTGAAGTAGCTCAAGTCGAGACAGAAAAAGAGTAGTTGTTGCAAGCTCTGATGGCTAGAGATGGGGAAATATCTAAGTTGAAAGAGGGAAATGATATGTTAGAGAAAAATTTAGATTCTCATGTGTGCACTATTTTTATTGCATCAGATTATGAAGACCCTGCTACTAAATTAACTCAAGTCATGACTGAATTAAAATTAGTAGATATTGATCTAAAAAAGACTCAAAGGGAACTAGAAACAATATTCAAGGTGACAAGAGATGTAGAGCAAGAAGTACAGATGAAAAAGGACAATGCTAAGAAGTATAGAGAGATTATCATATTGCCTGTCAGGAAATAAAAGAACTCAAAGAGAAAGTGAAGGGAAATATGTCCCTCATCCAAGCTAGGGAGATGATTTGGAATGAAAGTATTGAAATTTTCAAGAATGTGTGGGATTTGATGATTATAATTGGGGAAGAAAAGAGCATTGTAAGAGATTTGGAGGAAGTCATTGTGACAAACAAGCAGAAGTCACAAAACAGGTCTCTATATGCTAAGCGATTAATTTATTTTGTAAATTATAAAACCACACAGGGATTGAAATGCTTTGGAATAGAGGACATGACTCAATGTGTGGTTGAAATAAATAATATGATCATGAATAATTAATACAGAAAGACTACAGAGAAAAAACTGAAGGAAATTAAAGAAGTAGAGGGGAAATTTAATATTATGTTTGATAAAAGGACCAGAGCTAGTCTACCATCCTGTTGGGATCAGCAAGGAAACCTTATCCCTTGGGAAAATTATGAGACACTATTGGTAGAAGCAAAGAGTAAGATTGGAAATACCCATGACAAGACTGCTATCCTAAAGGGATCTACCATTGTGAATCTTCTGCATAAGGACTTTCAGCTATTATGGATGATGAAGACTTTGTTTTCAGAAAGTCCTACATATTCCTGGATCACATACTTCATGATGGCACATGTCAAGCTCGATATTTGTCCTAGATAAAATTTAGACCTATGGAGGAGTGTAAAGAGTGGATGTCTCCACAAGAAACTAATGCATATGTAGGAAAATCTTCTATCCCAGGAACTCATGCCACCGCCACTCAATGATCAAATTTTATTTCATATTTTACTTTTACTTTATTTGCTAAAGAAAATTTATTTTTATATTTTCTATGTAATGATTGAAAGGTAACAGTTTGAGAATTTGACAGTTTTATTACTATCCATTTTGTAATATTGTAGTTAATACTTTTTCAAAAGAGAAGAGAGGTTCCGGACTTTCGGAATTTTTTGGCAAGTTTTGTACTTTGTCTTTGATAAGATTAATAAAGTTTTTCATAGGATTTTCCAACAATTGATGAATGTGTTGAGTTTTTCCTATTCCATATTATGTATGCTTCTTCTCTTGGGATAAAGTAATGTATATGTTCGTGTTTACATCTGTGAGTTAGACTAAATTTCCTTAAAAATGCACTACTTTATTCTGAATTAATTTCTTTCAACCGTTTTCTACTAAAACCATAGATAATAGTTTCTGTGATTAAAACATATTGTTAATGGTTTTCCATCAGTATTTCATCTTCTTTCGTTCATTCACATGTATCATTTAAATGCATTTTGAGGGGTTTTATTTCTTTTCAATATTGAAGGGCTTAAGATATAAATTCTAGGGTTACAATATGAAGGGATAACAAATAATTTTAATTATAAGTGATGGTAAATTTCTTGGGCACTAATCTCCTTACAGCCAGAGGTTGTCTCCCAAGGAAAAACAGGCCATTTCATGATGACCTCCATGTTGGAATTATGAAGGCCATCTTCTTCTTTGACTCAAACCTTGTGATATCCAAACTTCAAGTATAGATTGATGAAGTATTTTTCTTGTTGAAATCGATCCAACAAATCATCTATCCTAGGTAGGGGGTATCTGTTCTTGGGTGTGATTTTTTTCAACTCCATGTAATCTATACCCATTCTCCAAGTCCCATCCTCCTTAGGCACAATGATGATGAGTGACCCACATGGTGATGTACTTGGTTGAATGACACACTTTTCTAGCACCTCATGTAATTTTTTATGCACCTCACTTTCTTCTATAACAAACTTCCTATAGAACCCAATATTCGTCAAGGGGGGTTCGAGAATAGTTGGATCTCAACTTCCACTTCCCTCTTAGGTGGTGGTCATTTAGGCTCATGAAACACATCCTTTTATGCTTATAAAAATTCCTCCAGTTGTTGTTTTTGTTTCTTAGTACACCCCTGCAGGGATTCCTTGCCTCTTATTGACTCCTTTGTAGACTGAATTTCTCTTAAAAAAAATAAAACATACTTCTTGTTGGAAATGGTCAATTTCTTGGTTTGGTTGGCACTTACCAGTGAAATTTTTTAATTTCCTTTGTGTGTGCTGATGATGAACGATTTTTCATCCTTGACGAGCCAATATTGGTTCACTCTCCTCATGAATATTGCATCACACATGTACATGTATGGACTCCCAAACACGATTCCACATACATCAAGGGGAACCACATCTAGATCTACTTCATCAATAAATGCAATGTTGATAACAAATATAATTTTTCATTATTTAGTTGCCTTGAGCTTTGCGTCCTTATTTACCCATCCCAGTGAATATGGGTTTGGATTATCATGAGATTCCATCCCCAAATTCTTGAACAAATATGTTGCAATGGGATTCTTCTATGATCCTAAGTCAAACAGAGCATAAATATTTTTCTTCTTGACCTGTATATTTATGTGGAATAGTTTGGTCATTTGTTTATCTTCTTGTGGCTGAAGGCTACTGTTGGATCGGGGTCCCCTAGGGCACACTTTTTGATGTAATTTTTTATAATTTTTTTATATGCACGATGCGTGGTCAAGGGGCTGTGGGGCAAGTCAAAGTCCCTATTTTTAATGTAAATGGGTTTAAGGGTAAATTGTGGGCCTCAAACCATGGTTTGAGACCATAGTATATGTGCGCTAGAAGAATATAAATGGATATATCAAGTTTAAGAAAGTAACATAATCTATGTAGAACTTGATTATGATCTGAATGTTTATGCATTTGTAATACTTTGTAAGGATTTATCTAGGTTGGGTAGAAAGGCTTCTGTTGGCTGTGTCCATGAAGACCTAGTCCTAGTTGTGTGCGGACTCCGCTGGCTATGTGCACGAAAGGGTATGTGTAAGGGAAAATTTGGAAATGTTGAATTGGCCTGAAGCTAATATAAAGGAAATATTTTTGCAAAATTATTTTGTTACTGATCTAAGTTATCTATCTACTATTTATGTTCTAGTTTAAGATCACATTTTTTCTGTGTTGCTTATTTATCATTGTGCGAGAATATATGTTATGGTTATTTATGAAAATTTATGGCTGATAAATCTACTTAAGTGATTACACATTGTTTAGATCTAGACCTAGTTCTGTTATGCTTTATCTGCATCGAAGCAATCTATGATTCTGTCTTATTCTGTTAAGTATTGAATGCATCCGTTAATAATAATTGATATAATTCTGCAATTTATCTTCATAGGGCCACTTCATTATTTTATTCCTCAGGGTGTGGAAACCTAGTTCAAGCGCCCCCCCATACTGCTTCGAGTGAGACTTTGATCTACACAAGCAGGTCATTACTGAAAGGTCCAGTAGGAGGGATGTTGGTTGCGCGATAAAATTTGAACATGGGTCAAGACCCCTCAAGCCAATAAATGGTTCTATTGCCGGGACCAAGATCATTTTGAGGTATATTTGATGTTGTGGCACCCTTCGTGAAACGAATTGCAAGATTGGTTGGATAGAAATATCCTTGAATTCACACTCCAAGAGAATCAAAGTACTAAGATATCTGACAAAAAGTGAGTGCATAAATATATCTATATATAATTTCACGATATATTCTTTTTCTTCTTTGCAAACGAGTTGCAGGAGTGGTTGTCGTGCTTAGTTGAATTCAATACCTATGTGAAGGATGACGCAGACACTAAGTGGACTCCTAAATTAATCTAGCAAATAGAGAAGTTATACAATAAGATCACTCACACGGTATATCACTGGATTGATTGCCTCTTGGGAGGATTTGTGACAGAATTTTCCATCGATCAATTTGTATCCTATTTTGAAGCAAAAAGATTTTTTTTCAAAGGCCCTAGAGGTAAGTTCCTGTGCTCTCTGAAATTATTGCTGAAAATGATATTATGTGAACAAGACTGTCTGTGCGAACATATTGCTTGACTGCCTCGAAGAGGCTCGACTACGCGCAGTGGTAAATTTTACCGTGAAGATTAAGAAAAAATTATTTATAGCCCTCTAAAGCCTAGATTTGATAGTGAAGGTGAACTAGAAACTAGTAGATTTAGTGATTCTGAAGGAGAAAGTTCATCACACCATAATTCCTTGAGTCTATTTCCAACTCCATCCACTCCACTTCTACATTCACATCGCAGAACACCCACTCCACCGGGCAGCCCATCTCCACCACCACCTCCACCTCCCCCAGAAGTAGATATGGTTGCGTCAATAAAGTTGCCAAATTTCAGAGCCATTGGAAATGAGGATACTGAACACTTTTGGTTTGTGAATGAGGTCATATGGCAGGCTCAGCAAGTTAACAATAATGATATTAGGAAGGTGCAGCTAGCTACTACATTCCAAGATCATGCATTAGATTGGTGCATTAGGTATTCTTAGGAAAACCCTAATACCACCTTGGACCAAATAAAATATTCCCTAAAAGAGCAGTTTAAGAAGACTAAGTCATACGTGCAGCTGGTGACAGAAATTAAAGAGATTCGTCAAGAGGTTAATGAATATGTATGGGAGGCTGATCAGAGACTAAAGTGAACCACAAAATATGGTGGATTTTTCATTGATGATACTCAACATAAGGAATGGTTCATTGCTATGTTTCTACCACATCTGTGCCAGCCCTTAGGTCAACAAAAGATTGCCACACAAGCTAAGGCTGTGGAGGTTGCAATGAAACTAGAGGCTACCCCAACATCTGTGCCGCTTGGGACTCAACAAAATCAGAATCAGTTGGAATCCTTGCATCTATAAATTAAAATCCTACGCAAGGATAGGGGAAAGGAAGTTTGCGTAGAGGTTTGGTGTATAAAATGTAAAGCTTCTGGGCACCATAAATATCAGTGTCCTATCTTCGACAATTATCTGAACATTGGAGGTCCTAGTCCATTGAAGTGTCATGTGCAGTGCACAATCTGTCAAATCGTTGGATTACATGACAAAGATTCTTACCCAAGGATCGAAAAGTATCAACCTGACTTGAAGCAGTTTTTTTGTAGGTTATGTTTGTCATTAGGGCATGATGAGAAACATTGTCACACTTATGATATGACATTAGGTAAAGTTGAAATATATAGGATGCAGGCTGAGCCTACTTCACCAGCATCCCCTTCTGGGTGTGGAGGATTTGAGAGTAGAGTAAGAGGTCGAGGAGATGGATCATATGGTCAAGGAAGAGGACAATTTATTTGCTATAACTATGGAGATGTTGGTCATTATGTGCGCGATTGTCTTAATCTAGCATGAGATTTTTGCACGTATTGTACGAAATTTGATCATGTAATAGAATATTGTCATGTATTGATTGCTAAAATGCAAGAAAAGCAGACACAGAGTCCAACACAATATATTCAGATGGTTCGAGCAGAAACCCATGAAGAAGATCCCAATGTGAATGTGGTGACTAGGAGTAGTGTATCCACCAATGAAGATAAGGGAAATCAACCAACCATTGATGTATGGATCCGTAAGGCACCTGAAAACAAAGAAGGATTTAATCTTTAGCACACAAAGGAGACCTTTGTTGAAGCGCAGAAAGAATTTGCAGAAGTAATTTAATCAACATTAGGAATACCAATAAAGGAAGCAGGAGGAGATGAAGAGATCAAACCATTTCTACAAGCATGTATAAAGTTATTGCACAACAAAAAAGCACTAGAAAATCTTCAGGATCTGAGAGATAATTTCACAGAGAAGTAACAACCGATGGTAAAACAATGAGAAGTCAACAAAATATACAAGAATAAGAAGATAATGGGTAGGGATATGTGTTTGACCACGCATATTGATGCTTATGAGATGGACCAGGCTATTTTAGATTTGGGATCAGATGCTAATGTTCTACCTAATAAAACATGGCAGCGCATGGGAGAGCTGAAGCTGGAGTGGTCTACCATTCAACTATGGATGGCCAATCAGCAGAAGATCATTCCTTTAGGGAGGCTTCCACAAGTTGTGGTCAGTATCGAGTGTGTTAAGGTGATGGTAGACTTCGAAGTCATAAAAATTGTCAATGATACTGATCCTTATCCTACGTTGCTAGGATTGGACTGGGCTATTGACATGGATGGTGTTATAAATTTGAAGAGAAGGAGAATGGAATTTGAAAGCAATGGATTTAGGGTAGTCATTCCTCTAGATCCTACAGAAGGAAAAAGATATGCAGAGCCTGTCCATGCTGATGATGATATTGATCAGATCTATAAGTTGACTTTGCGTTACGAAGATTGGATTAATCCAAAAGTAGATGGAAATCTCAACTTGGATAAGGATAGCTCTTGTTTCTCATACTCTGATGAGGTATTATAAAACTAGTAGAACCGGTGGCAAGATGTGTCTTTGTTGTGCTGTAATCGTGTGGCTAGACCGCTACGATGTATAACATCTGAGGTACGTGAATTGTCGTACTATGATGGATTAACAGATATAAACATGTTTATAAGAGAGATTGAAAGTATTGTGCCTGAAGGACAGAGATCCCATGCTTTGGATCTTGGCTTGCGCACTACTCTAGCGAGATGGTGGGAAAATCAGAAGGAGAACATGGGAAACTGGGAGGAATGTGCGCGCATGATGAGGTTACGGTTTGAATTTCCATTCATTAAAATGGAAGAGGTGTACTCTGGCAAAGAGGATCCTCACATACATTTGGCGAGATGGAATCATGTTAGGTCCCTATATTACTAGTATAGTCCCTTAATTTTTCTAGTGTAACCCCCTTATTTTTATTGTTGTACCCCTGTAACCCCCTTATTGTTATTATTGTGCCCTTACATTATCATTGTTAATTCGGCTAGGATTACATTGTGGCCCCCTGGACTCCTATATATAGAAAGGAGGTTTTGGTCATTTGAATCATCCAAGAATTTTTCATTTATGTAATGTATTGGAGGTTTCCCCCTCGAAGTGGCTTATTTATAAGGCGTTGATCTCTCTTCTCTTCTATTTTTGGAGCTAGTTTCATAACATTTGGTATCAAAGCTTTGGATTCTAGGGTTTCGCTGCTCCAAACATGTCATCGTGGCATTTTTGCTATAAAAAAATTTCTACGAAGGTTCAGAAGCTTAAATTTTTATAGAGCAAAGATGAAATCCTGAGGAATGTCGTGGAAATATTTCAGATCTTGGTTCGCAATATGTTAGGAAATATGATCCGTGCAAGTTAGGGATTTTTTCAGGCTCCTGAATTTAACCTAAACAGGTCATCGTGGAATTTTCGCTATAACTTTTTTTCTACGAGATTTCAGAAGCTGAAATATTCACAAAGCCAAGCCGTAGTCTTGAGGAACCTCCTGGAAAAATTTCAGAGCTTGATTCACAATATTTTCAGAGATATAGTCTATGGAAATTAGAAATTTTGCAGGCTCCTGAATTTCATATGAAAGAGGTGACCATGAGAAAATCATCATAACTCTCTCTCTGAGCATTGGATTGGAATTATGTAAAAATTGGTCGCAATTAAAAGAAATGTAGTTTCTTCTGTATCAGTTTCGGAGCCGAGGGATGAAACAATGACACATGGCAAGTCGTACAAGTTCGCTCTACTAAACTAGCCCATAATTAGGTCATCGTAGGAGATTGGGCATAATGTTGTCTTAAAGAATCCAAATTAGGTTAGACCTGTGGCATTCGAAATAAGATTCAGGGGGTACTTCAGGACCAAATTTTAGATATTGAAGATCTAAAATTGCGGATATAATTCAGTTTCAATATTGAGCTCCTCAAAATCAAGAAAAAGGTGTGTATTTTTTTTTCAAATTGCATAAGTCTTGTTTGAAAAATCAATTTTAAGTGATTCCAAAGGCCTATTGAGCATAGATATCAGTATTGGGTTCTAAAATGCCTCCTAAAAAGAATTCAACACCCATTAAGCCCATAGAGTACTCTACTATGACTCATGAAGATGAAGAATTTCAACATGATCTATCAAAATTACAAGAGCAAGTGCACTAAATTTTGCTCTCACAAAGAGCAGCAAAAAATGAAATGGAAGTTTTGAAGAAAGGCGTGGAAGCGAAGAGGGATGGTTTGAAGAAAGGCATGGAAGCTAAGATGGATGGAATGGAAGCTGGCATGTAAGCTAAGATGGATGACATGGAAGATAAAATGAAAGAAAACATTGAAAACATGAAGAATGATCTAAAAGCAGACATGGAAGGTTTGACAAAGTTGATACAAGAAATGTTTCCTAATGGCGAAAAGATAGTAGTTGAAACTCATGATGAGAGCAAAATAAATGTTAATCATGATTTCATAAACTCTAATGTTGGATGGAAGAACCACCATATTCCAAAGATGGATATGAGGAAGTTTGATGGCAAGGATCCCGTAACATGGATACTACAAATGGATCAATATTTTGATCTCAATAATGTGCAAAACACACAAAAGGTACACATTGCAACTTTTCTTGAAATTATTTTCGAAAGGAAAGGAAATCGAATTACAAGGTATCGCAAGGAAGCCAGGAAAGATAATAAGCTCTAATGTCATGAAAAATCTTCTGAAGAAAGAACAACGAGGCGTAATTGCACAATTATGCTCACTCGAAGTTCCAACATCAAAATCATCTATTTCTCCAGATCTCCAAAAGTATTTTACACTCATTCCAAGGTTTTTGAAACTCCCAAAGGACTCCCACCTATTCATGATCATGATCATACTATTCATTTGATTCCAGAAAGTGTTCCTCCAAACATCAGGCTTTATAGTTATCCTTATGTCCAAAAGAGAAAAATTGAACGTATCATTGCAAAAATGTTAGAGGCTGGTATAATTCAACCTAGTCAAAGTTATTTCTCTACTCCAGTAGTATTGGTGCACAAGAAGGATGGATCATGGCACATGTGTCCAGATTATAGGGAGCTCAATAAGCTCACTATTAAAGATAGATTTTCCATGCCTATGATTGATGAATTATTGGATGAATTACATGGAGAAATTTATTTTACTAAGTTGGATCTTCGTTCATGATATCATCAAATTAGAATGAAGACTAAAGATATTCCAAAAACAACATTTCGAACTCATGAGGGTCATTATGAATTTTTGGTCATGCCTTTTGGCCTTACCAATGGACCTTCTACATTTCAAGGGTTGATGAATTCCATTTTCAAACCTTTCCTTAGAAAATTTGTGCTAGTATTTTTTGATGATATACTAATCTACAACAGGTCTTGGAAGGATCATGTTCAACATGTTGATAGGGTGCTCAAACTATTGGAGGAGAAACAATTATATGAAAATACATCGAAATGTTTCTTTGGAGTATAAGAGGTGTAATATCTGGGTCATATTGTATCTCACGAGGGTGTTAAAGTAGACCCTAACAAAATTAAATCCATTAAGGAATGGAAAGTCTTGACAACCATAAAGAAGTTGCACATATTTCTCAGGTTAACAGGGTATTATCGCAACTTTGTTAAGAATTATGGGACAATAGCAGCATCTCTAACAACATTATTGAAGAAAGATGCATTTTCATGGACTCCTGAAGCAACTAAGGCCTTTGAACATCTTAAAGAGGCAATGTGGGTAACACCATTATTAGCTACTCCAAACCTCACAAAAACCTTTATTGTGGAATGTGATGCCTCAGGAAATGAAATTGGTGTTGTTTTAATGCAAGAAGGAAGACCCATTGCTTTTGAAATTCATCCAATCAAATTAAATTATTT
This sequence comes from Pinus albicaulis, assembly GCA_034641835.2. NCBI lineage: Eukaryota > Viridiplantae > Streptophyta > Pinopsida > Pinales > Pinaceae > Pinus > Pinus albicaulis. The sequence goes on along the minus strand of JAXQQM020084590.1, from coordinate 203,625 downwards.
ACAAAAGGCTATTTATGAGAAGGAAATGTTGGCAATACTACATGCACTAAAGAAATGGCGACCGTACCTAATGGGAAGACACTTCAAGGTAAAAAATGATCATGATAGTCTTAAACACTTTTTGGAACAAAGACTATCTTCAAAAGAACAACAAAAATGGGTCAAAAAGATGTTACGTTATGACTTTGAAATCATCTATAAAAAATGGAAGCTAAATGTTTTTACAGATGCACTCTCAAGAAAGGATGAAGAAGTGGAAGCATTGCTTTGTGCAATTTCTATTATCCAACTAGATTGGATAATCGAAGCAAGGGATGAATGGAAAAAGGATGAAGAAGTGTGGACACTCATTCAAAATTTGCAGCAAGATCCTAGTACATCTGATACATTTAGTTGGAAAAATGATTCCTTATGGTACAAAGATCGCATATATATTTGCAAGAATTCCCAACTAAAACAAAATATTCTTTTGGAATTGCACACTTCTCCTTTAGGAGGACACTCAAGATTTTTAAAAACTTACCACATGGTGAAGAAATAATTTTTTTGGGATGGCCTTAAATCAGATATTTAAAAGATTGTGGCTGAATGTTTGGTTTTCCAGCAAAACAAGTTTGAGACAATTAAGACCCCAGGTCTTCTACAACCTTTATCCATTCCACGTCAAATTTGGGAGGATATTTCAATGGATTGTATCACAGGTTTACCTAAGTCCGAAGAAAAGAGTGTCATCATGGTGGTAGTTGATAGGATTACCAAGTATGCACACTTTTGTGCATTATCTCATCCATTTAAAGCAAGTACATTTGCTACTGCATTTATGGAAATAATTCAAAAGCTACATGGAAACCCGAAGATTATTGTAAGTGACAGAGATCCCATTTTTACAGGAGCTTTTTGGATGGAATTATTTTCTTGTTTGGGTACTCAACTAGCTCATAGCTCATCTTATCATCCTCAATCCGATGGTCAAAATGAGATAGTGAATAAATATTTGGAAGGATATCTTCGTTGTTTTGTATCTAATAAGCAAGCATAATGAGTCAAGTGGTTACCTCTCGCTGAATGGTGGTATAACACTTCCTTCCATACTGCAGCAAAAAAGACCCCATTTATGCCATATGGCACTTTATGGATATCATCCACTGTCCATCACATATTCTTTAAGGGAAAATTCTAGGGTTCAAGTAGTGGAAGATCACATCGAGCATCAACAAGAAGTTCTCCAACTCTTAAAGGATAACCTAAATTTGGCACAAAATCGAATGAAACAACAGGCAGATCAACATCGCAGTGAGAGAAGTTTTGATGTAGGAGATTGGGTATTTTTATGGCTACAACCATATAAACAAATGTCCCTCAAAAAAGCTAAGAAGGATAATAAATTATCTCCAAAGTACTATGGTCCTTACAAGGTGTTGCAAAATATTGATACTATGGCATACAAATTGGATCTTCCTGCTTCTTCGCGAGTGCATCCAGTTTTCCATGTTTCATGCTTAAAGAAGGTTATAGGGGACAAACTTCCAATTCAAAAAATATTGCCAGAACTTGATAAGGAAGGAAAAAAAATATTGGAACCTGAAGCAGTCACGGAAACAAGAACTCGTCAACTATGAAATCGATCAATTTCAGAGTATCTCATCAAATGGAAGAACTTACCCACTGAAGATTCTACATGGGAGGACGAGAATTTTATACAGAAGCACCCGAAGCTACTCAAGTGTTGAGGACAACACTTTTTTGAAGAAGAGGAGCATGTTAGGTCCCTATATTACTAGTATAGTCCCTTATTGTTGCTAGTGTAACCCCCTTATTGTTATTTTTGTACCCCTGTAACCCCCATATTGTAATTATTGTGCCCTTACATAATTATTGTTAGTTCCGCTAGGATTACATTGTGCCCCCATGGACTCCTATATATATAAAGGAGGTTTTGGTTATTTGAATCATCCAAGAATTATTCATTTATGTAATGTATTGGAGGTTTCCCCCTCGAAGTGGCTGATTTCTAAGGCGTTGATCTCTCTTCTCTTCTATTTTTGGAGCTAGTTTCATAAAAAATCAGGTATGGGGCGTAGAACCAAGACCTAAATTAGTCCATATTTCTATTCACACATTGGGGAAGGTACCTATTGAATCATATTTAGAGACAAAGTTTTGTCGAGGCACCAGTGAATAGTCTGCTCTAACATAAATTTTTATTCTGACATTCATCTTTGAGAGTGGATCTGATCAGAGTGGCCAAGCTTTGATTCAATAAATCATTAATGCACCAATGAATGAAATTGTGAATTGTCGAACTCTGACAGTTGTGAAATATATGGAACAATGTGCAATCGTTGGAACCTCAATCACTCCCCTTGAGAATGTTAGACAGGTGCGCTCAATGATTGACCTCGTTGGGTACTACAGGAAGTGAATTCTGAACTATGAGTTGATCACTACACCCATGACTAAAATACTTAGAAAATGTGTGACATTCCATTGTGATGACGATTGTCAGAGGAGTTTGGAGTTCTTGAGAGACGCGATGAACACTACCCGATATGCTTTGAATTACCTGATCAATAATTCTATGTTGGGGGGAACTATCTGTAGATGGTTATCATTAGCTCTAGAATATATGCGCAGAAAGGTGCGACGCGCGTGTAGAGTCCCAGAATTGTTTTGTTTTTACACCCTTTTTGCATCCATATTTTCCTTATTTTCTTATCACTGTCAACCTAATAAGGCAGTAATCACATGTTTTTGACAAGGTAAAATATTTGTGTGTCCTATTTTCCATACCTGTTAATATACCCTATTGTTTTGTTAAATTTTACATTCAGCCACAAAATTGACACAATTCTGAAGCTATTCCACAGATCCGCAACCACCTTCATTGATAACAGGGATCTGGTGCACCAGCTCAGCAAAAGATTATATGGGTAGATAGAGGATGATCCCCTCATGGATTTCCTCCTTCTTATCCGAGCCAACTCACTAAGGAGATCATGCATTTACACGGTCAAAGATAGCAGTCAACACATTGCAACGCTCAAGAACAGAGTCCAGAAAAGTCACGACTATGTCGATTTTCTTTCGTAATAGAAAATCGAGATATAAGTGGTATTTCATTTATGTTTTTAAATTGTATAAGGATTATAATAGAGATCTATAGGCTTAGAGCTTGCGTATTGTTGAACGCACTCTATAAAACCATAGAAACTCTGTGTATTTTGCGCGCCATATTTTATTTCATGAAAATTTTGTTTGAATATTTTTGTGTTAATTTGAAGTTCCTCTTTCATGAATTTGATGTGTTGATAGTGTTAAGAACCTACTACGTTTCAGAGGACCCCTACAAGAAGATCAGGTCATTTTTTCTTTCAATTTTAATGCATCTCAAATGCATTACTATTTCATAGTTTGAATATGGTAAATGCTTTGATTTATGCTTTATTTTTAAGTTCAGTTTAAATAGGTCAGGGATTTGATTATGTTTATTTCATAGATTAATTTCTTGAATAAATTTTGGTATATTTTATATAGTTTAGTTTCTTTCCTTTTAATTTACATTCTAGATTAGAATTTGTAGTAGATAAAATTTTTATTTTCATAGCATTTCAATTTAAGTCTCTAGTTAGCTCTCAATGTTCATGTTTTCATAAAACCAGAACTATATCATATCTCATGTTTCTGTAATTTAGAATTAGTTCATTGTTTTGCTGCAGCATAAAAATTCCAAAATAAAAAACATAGTAATAATTAATTTATTCGTCTCTTTTCAAAGGAGACATCTCACAAACTATTATTTAACTAAATTCAATTGAAAGTAACCATAGAAAAAAAATATAACATAGATGATAAATTTCTCTAAAAACATCACTGATCTATAGGAATTTAACACTGATCCATAAATTCAAAAATTAACAAAAATCTTAATCCAATCCTTACTCTAGCGACAAAGACTTCTAGCACATATAGTGCACTTGCACTTCATTAGTTTACTGACTCTGATTGATAATTTATGATTTCAATTTAATAACATTAAATTGACTAAAAATTTTGGCATCATTGCCGGGGAAGTGTAAATAGAAGTCTTAGAAATAAAACATGATATGCATAGAGAGAGAGATTCTAAAGGTAGGTTTATAGGAAGAGGAAGAAGTTCAATTCCTACATCATCACTCACTCCACCCTGACCTCTAAGTTCTACACCATCCACTCAAACTTGAATTCCATGCATAGGTGGTCCACATAAACTTCCTGAAATCCTAAGATCTGAAATCCAACCTACTTCACCTACTTTATCTATTGAAGCTTTAATTGAAGAATAAAATCCCCCATCTCCAAATACAGGAATAATTTTCCTATCTTCAATAGGAGAACAACTTCTAGGAAAATAATTAGAAGTCCTTCATGAAGAATAAGAACAAGAAACTCATTGAAATTATTCATTGATAGAAGAACCAGAAGAAGTAGAAAGTCTTGTTGTAGAACTAGATACTTATGTTAGTTCTATGGAATCCATCATGGTTGAAGAAGGATAAGGATAAGTAAATAATCTCAATGGTGAACAACCTCAGATTGGAGGAGGAAGAGGAGTAAATAGAGGAGGTGGAAGAGGTAGAGGTAAAGGTGATCTAGAACCTTTTGGACTCCCTATCCACAATGAGGATACAACATATACAATGAAAAATATTTCACCTACTATCCTCCCTAACTTTCATGGAATAAGAAGTGAAGATCCAGAAACATTTCTCTTTGAATTTCAAGTATTATGCAGATCGTATGATTATCTAAATGATGACCAAAAATTAAAATTGTTCCCTGCTACCTTAAAGGATTCAGCATTAAAATGGTTTATGAGTTCACGGATGAATTCTATAGGAACATGGGCAGAAATGAAAGATGCATTCTTAAAGAAATATAAGGATTATTGTATGCCTAATAGCATGAAACTTTGAAGTTTTTAAGATGGCACAAAAGGAAGATGAAAATCTTGAAGATCTTTTCAAAAGATTTGTGTATAACATTAAGAAGGAAAAAATGGATAATCTGGATGAGGAAAATTTGAAATATCTCCTACTCAAATCCATCAGAGATGAGTGGATTTATATCCTCAATGTAATGGGAAAAGGATACATTTCTAAGTTACCATTTAGAGAAATTTGTGAATTATGTGTACATAATTCAATGGGTAAATCATAAACCGGGAAAAGTCCAAGAGATCCTCTCTTATCAACAATAAATAAATCTGCAGCTGGGACAATTAGTAGGGCAGAATTAGGTCATTTTCTTGATAATTTCAAAAAAAATATTTTAGGGAGTCTTAGTGAGAAAATTGACACCCTTAAAATATAGAACAAACAAAAAGCTGAAAATGCTACATTATCTATCTTCTGTCCTAGGTGTAGAAAGTAACATGCTCTAAGAAAATGTCCTTTAGACTTAAAACCCATAGAAACCTATGTAATATGTGCTGAAAATCATGATACTAAATAATTCCCCTCTATATCAGGTCTTAGGGTTGTATATACTGAAGAATGAATGCCAAATCAGGTAGACCCTCTTTGCTCTATTTCAAGAAGACCATGGCAAAATCTTCAAAATAAAAATCAAAATTTTAATCCTCAACAATTTGCACAATCTTCACAAGGTAATTGGAATTCACGTATTCCATGGCAGCCTTGGGCTCAACCACAACCACAACCTTGGAATCAAGGGTGGAAAAATACATATGGAATATATGCTCAATATCAAAAATATCCACCACCCTATCAAAATTTCCCACCACAATTCTTTCCTTAGAATAACCAATTACCTCAAGCTCAGGTTCAAAATACAAATCCACAACTCTCTCTACCATTTGCACAAAAACCAAACCAATTACCCATTCAACCACTTCTGAATCCAAATAATAAACCTGTTTACAACATGGAAGGGTAGAATTCTCAAACTTATATAATAACTCCACTATATCTAAATAATGTTCAATTAAGATCTAGTAGAGTATTAGAAAAGAAGAAACCCTATGCTGTTATTTAGGAAACAAAGAAAAATTCTCGAAAAAATAGCAATAAAATTGAAGAAGAAGAAATTTCTCTTCCTTAGAAAGAAAGCGATCAAACATAAAATATTCCCATAGTTTCTTATGCTACTCCTATTATAGAACAACCTTCAATGTCTATTACAAGACCACCTTTTCCTGAAATGTTGAAAATTGATAAAGGAGTACAAAAACAAATAACATTGCCTGATTATGATATGATGGATGAATTGAAAAATATCTGTATAAAAATTCCTTTATTGCAAGCTATAAAAGAAATACCACTTTTTTCAAAAATAATTAAGGAATTAAGTACTCAAAGAAAAATAAAATACATAAAAAGAATTCAATTAGTTGGGAGAATTACAGACATCATGATGGGGAAGGAAAAAATGTAGAAATATTTAGATCCAGGGAGCCCCATTGTGAAAATTCACATCAATGGAATTGAAATACCAAACACACTGATTGATTTGGGAGCAGCCATAAACATAATGAGTAAACAAATTATGGATCAACTAAAACTTCCTAACCTTCAATACACATCGACATTATTACAATTAGCAGATAGATCAGTAATTAAACCTGATGGTGTTTTAGAAGATATTTTTGTATCCTTAGATTATTGGGAATATCCTGTCGATTTCAAGGTCGTAACATCCAAGAATAATTTAGAAGGACATCCATTAATTTTAGGAAGACCTTGGTTGGCTACATCTTATTCTTTCATCAGTTGTATATAAGGAGACATGTTTATCTCAGATGGCAGTTCAACAAATAAATTTACATTATATCCACCTACAAAAACAACAATAGATATAGAAAGTGAAGAATGGATAGATGATGATAACGATCTACAACCCATTTTTACTATTGCACAAACAAGTGAGGAGGACCAAATTTTAAATTCAATATAAAATAATTGACCCTCCTTATATTATGATAATAGTCAGACTTTTCAAGAACAATGTAATATCAAATATTTATCATCTAGACAAATGTCTTTACATTCTATGGAAAAATTTGCAAATTCTTCAATAGAAATATTTCCTAAAAAAACATTGAATATTAATGAAAATCTTGAAGAATTACAAAAAAATCAATTGGTAGACCTTGAAAAAACACTCTTCTTCTTATGCATGGGAGTATACAGATATTAAAGGAATAAATCCCAAAGATTGTATGCATCATATCTATATTGAAGAGAATGCTAGACCAGTTAGACAACCTCGAAGAAGAATGAACCCAAACTTAAAATAAATCGTTAAGGAAGAGCTATAAAAACTATTGAATGTAAATTTTATCTACCCAATATCAGGCAGTCGATGGGTTTCACCCCTAGTAATCGTTCCTACGAAAAATATAAAATGGACGGTATGCATCGATTACATGGAATTGAATAAAGCAACATTGAAGGACCACTTTCCACTTCCTTCCATAGATCAAGTCTTGGACACATTAGCAGGGAAAAAGTAGTTTTCATTTCCGGATGGTTTCAGTGGGTATAATCAAATTCAGGTAGCACTTGAAGATCAAGGCAAAACCAAATTTACCTGTCCATGGAGAACTTATGCTTACTGAGTACTTCCTTTTTGGTTATGCAATGCTCCAAAAACATTCCAAAGAGAATTTCTCGGAATTTTCTTTGATCTTATTCATGATTGTGTGGAAGTGTATATGGATGATTTCACAGTTTATGGTAATTCTTTTGAAGAAGCACTGGAAAATTTAGAAAAAGTTCTAACAAGATGCAAAGAAGAAAATATTTCATTAAGTCATGAAATTTTTTTTATGATGTTTAATGAGGGAATTGTTTTAGGTCACTATATTTCAGGAAATGGGATAAAGGTAGACCTATCTAAAGTAGAGGTTATTTCCAAATTATCTTATCAAGAGTTCATAAATTTTGTTAAAAATTGAAAGTTACAGGATTGGGTTGAAACTAGGATGGTTGCGTAGATCTCGTCTTTCTTATTTCGACGCCACAAATGGTTCGAAAAACCAAAGTCGTATGAGGGAGATATCGCGTTCTGAGTGAAATCCCAAACAGGTAAAATTTGCGACAGGGTTGACTAGGATGCCCAGTTAGCATGGTGGATGTATAGTCAGCAAAAATGAATAGTCCAAAGGATATTCCTTTTCTTTGGGTCAATCAGTGAATGACAAGTGGCACCGTTTTATTTGGTAAATGGTTGTAAGTTGTTATGTTTTGGGCCAATCAAGGGGTGACACATGGCCAGCCCTAAGTCTGCCACGTGTGCCCCATATGGCATGTTAAAAATTTTAGGAGAGTTTGCAGGGTTCGACCTTACAACCTCTGGCATGCACACATAAGTCTCCACCAATCGAGCTACAAGAAGTTCTTAACATGAATGGTAGTCAAGTTTGTTATATGGTTTAATACAATATGCATTGGGGGTTGGGGACTACTGGCGGTCCCAACCCGCCAGCAGTCCCCGTAGCAGGTAGTCACATGACAAACATTTAACGAAACCTCCAACAGTTACAACCGGCGGTCATCATAACCACCATTTCTCCGCAAACCTTATCACATGGAAATTGTTACACTCTGCGTGATTTTCTCTGACAGTTATGTTAACACGACTTCAATTAGGGTTCAAGCCATGGGTTCCACCTGCGGTAGCGGTCACCGCGTGGTTTGGGTTGGCACATGGCCACCCAAAAACTAACCATAACATTAAATTTAAATGGTTAAGTTTGGTGAGATTTTTGGCAGCGCATTTTTTATGGCAGAATTTTCCAAATTGACTCCAGTTAAGTGGAGTCCACTTTTGGTGGAGCTTTTCTAGGTGTAACTGGGAAAATGAGTAGGAGACTCAAATTTTTCCCATTTAGAGTGAATGAATAGTCATTCTTGACTAATTGGAGCATTATGGAGGCATTGATGCAGATAAAACAGCCATTAGAGGCTTTTAACAACATGTATTTGCAAAATTTTGAGCATAATGAAAGATGGACATGCCATTGGGAGCTGGACCAGCAGATGTAGCCCAGGAGGGGTGAACTGCTTCATCATATTTGCTGTGTAAATGTTATGTGGTGACCTATTTCTCTGTTTTACACTATTGTTCAATGCTATTTGCGCTTATTTTCATGCTTTTAATTCACTAAAATCATCTCTAATTCATGTACAAATGCCTCAATCCTTAAGCAAACTAATGAGACAAGTATGCACATGTTTATAAACTGAAAAGACACTTAGAATAGAAAAACTAATAGAATAATTTAAAATCAGATTGGGATAGGATTTGGACAAAAAATCTTCAATAGAAGAGAAATTATTGGGGTCCAAAGTAAGCAACTCATTTTCAAGTTGGTGGGCCCTGATTTGATTTTGAATTCCAAAGACAGTATTTAGCTTTTCCAGGGCTTCATGAGGGGTGTCAATGTCAAGGATATGAAATCAAAGATCTTGAGAAATGGACATTCCTATCAACCCGCATGATTGATCTTGTTTATTTTCCCATTTAGCGACTTTATCATCATCAGAAGGTTTAGTTTCTTGTCCTATGGCTATTCTATAAAGCCCTTTACTTCTAAGTATATCTACCATGTGAGGTAGCCATTGGAAATAATTGGTGTTGTTAAGAATATTCAGGCATGCACTTTCCATTTTTAAAAACAGACGCTGAAACTCACTGCTCCAATGGAAATATCTTGAAAAATTAGGCTGATTCAAAAAAACCAGCTCGAAAAATGGCTTCCGGATGAAGAAGTTATGTCTTTTTGAAAAAACTGAGTTGTAGATGTCGAATAGTTACGGGAATGGTTTGAAATTTGATGATGAAGTTCAACTTTAAAAAAAAAATTCTGCCCCTTTAACAATTTTTGTTTTACAAAAAGAAGCTTGAGAAAGAGACTTGAACCCAAGACCTCTATCCTCATAAACTAACTTCTCACCAAGTGAGATAGTAAAACGATTCTGTAATCGTTTGAAAGGAGGAAGGGAGGGTTTGTTTTTTTTTTTTTTTACTCTTCGGTGTGCATGCTTTTTCATGCACAAAAAACCAAGAAAGAAAAACACAATACAAGCCTTACGGCAGAATGTTAGATTTTCGATTAGCCTTATCGGCAACTATCTATTTTTTCACTATTTCTGATTTCCCGAGATCGCACCAAGACGCGGAGAAAGCGCATATGTAGCAAAAAAAATCCCTTCTTCCTATTTCTGATTTGCCCAGATCGTACACAACGCAAAGAAAAGAGCATACATAGAGAAGAGGGTATATATCCAACAAATAAATAAAACCTAAAACCAAAATAAACAAAGGGAACCGAAATAAGTAGAACTAGTAACAAATATAACTGCAAAACATATACTTTATACCTCCAGATCTAGCCTAACATAAATTGGGAAACCAGAAACATTTTTTGCATGAAACGAAAGGCATTCCTCACTATAATAGATGCTCTAGACACAACAAAGAAGTTCTCCAGGCCCGAAAATGTTCAGAAATAATAGATCTAGAAAACGACAGTCTCATGTAGTCAAACTGGCTTCAGATTTGGATCAACAACGGATGCGGATCTCAAAATAGCTTTGATATCATGTAGGAATTAATAGGGTAAGTTTCATATATTGAAAACCAAAGTTCACTACTCACAAATAGATCACAAATTAGTACACCAGTATTATCACGTGGTTAAAACCTTGAAGAGGGAAATAGTCCATGGCTTGAGCCAACGCGGCCACTTCAGGAAATTTATTAATACAAAAGGAAAAGTTACATATGTTTCTCTCATAAATGGTTACTGGAAAAATGACCCTCCATTCTCTTTAAATAGATATCATGGACCAATCAGGTGTTAAGCCACAGATCAAGTGTCGTTAATACCGAGGATAGAGTGAACCGTCAGATCACTACAAATCGTGACCGTCGGATTATAAGTTACAAATGTACATAGTAAAGAAACACACTTCACCTAAATCTACACTAGACTAAGTTATTCTTAACTATTTCCTATGTGTCGAAATATCCTAACAGTGCAAAGAATTGTTTAACTGTTTGCAAGTTTTTAGATACTTACTAGGCTCAAGCTCAAAAGAGGAGAAGGAAAATTGGTGGGAGCAGAAGGGTCTCAAGAAGAGCCAAAGAAAATGAGAGCAATATTGCCACAATATCCACCACCTAGTTCACCTCCTAAGGAATCAGAAGCTACATTAAGCATGTCTCATAGAGAAGGAGAAATCCATGAAGAATTTGATCCCAAAGAGGAAGAAAGAGTGTTCAGGAAAGCATTCCTTGACATGACTGAGATGGTTAGAATCCTTTATCAAGAAAGGAATGAGAGACTAGAAGGAGAAGGATCCAGACTTCACAAGGAAGGACAGGGATCTTCAAAAGGTCACAATGATGAATATTAGTCAAAGAAGGGAAATGGAGGAAATGGAGGCAATGGAGAGCCATCATCCTCACCCTCATCATCATCATCCTCTACTTCTTCTTCAGTACATCAACCACACAATTCAAAGAACACTGGTAAAAGTCCTTTTTTAAAACTTGATGTTAAGTTTGAATTTCCAATGTTTAATGGTGAAGTAAATGCAGAAAATCTTGATAAATGGATTAGGAAATTGGAGGTCTATTTGAGAATCCAGAACCTTCAAGATGATGATACCAAAATCCAATTAGCTTCATTGAGAATGGAAGGTGCAGCACTTGTTTGGTGGGAAGCCAAGACAAAGGAGGAGATCAAAAAACATGGTAAGATTATTCTATCATGGTCATATTTCATTACTACAATAAAACAACAGTTTTATCTATTAGCTCATATGCAGAAAGCCATAATGAACTAGCAAAACTTTAGGCAATTGAAGGGACAAAATTTGCGAGATTACACCCAATAATTTAGGAGAAGAGATCTCTTATTAGGGGTAGTTTTGCAGGGCCAAGATACTTTGATCAAGTACATAGGAGGCTTTCATAGCTACCTAAAACATACTATTTTCATGTTTAACCCCACAATTCTAGATGAAGTATGTGTTCAGGCCACACATCTAGAAGATAGATGGAAGAACATTTCTAAAGATGGTAGAAAGAAACCTTTTAAGGGTAAAAACAAAGAGAAGACCACAAAAGGTAAAGAAAAAAGAATGCATCTGCTAATAAAGAGGGAGAAAAGGTTGTTGTTAACGTTGTTCAAAAGAAGGCCATGATGAAACTCATTGCTGGAAATTACATCCTGAAATGAGGGCTAAGAAATACAATAACAAAGAGAAACAGAAAACTGCAGCTACAACTCAACATGATTTGGGAGAAGATTCAGGTGATGAATCTAAGATTACATCCATGGGATTGAAGAACATGAAGGGGAAATAAATTGAAACTAAACCCAGTACTAGTACATCAAACTATCACATACATGCTCCAAATGAAGAAGAAAGAATTGAATTGTTTCATGTGAGGGTCATATCCAAACATACCAATATTGACACATTGTTTGACAGTGGGTCACAAGAAAACTTAATCTCTGAAGACTTTGTCAAGAAACTTAACCTTGAGACCATACCACATCCAAAACCATATCCATTAGGTTGGATGTGTAAGGATTCAAAATTACATGTTTCAAATAAATGCATATTATGGTTTGCAATAACTGCACATTTTGTTGACACAGTTGAATTAGATGTGATTTCTCTTGACATAATAGGTATTATGTTGGGGAGTCCTTACTTGTATGACAGGAAAGCGATCTTCCATCGCCATGAGAACAAATATTATTTATTCAAATATGGCAAGGAGTACAATGTCAGAGCACATTGCAACAAGACAAACATTGCTATGGTAAATGCTGGACAGGTAAAGAGGCTGGTGAATTCAAGTAATAATTTTGTTCTTCTTATGATTAAGCCTAAAGCTGATGTTAATCATTAATCATTTGAGGGATGTGATCCTAAGTTGAAATCATATTTATATGATGTAGTTAATGCACATCATGAGATGTTTCAGGAGCCAAAAGGATTTCCTCAAAAAAAAAAGATTCAACATGAGATTTAGTTGCAGCAAGATTTTCCTCTTCCAAACATTAGTATGTATCACATGCCGATAATGGAGAATGCTGAAATAAAGAGGCAAATCAAAGAGATTTTGGGCAAATGAATCATAAGGCCAAGCACCTCACCATGTGGTTCACCCATAGTATTGATACCAAAGAAATATGGGACTTGGCGCATGCATGTAGATTTTCGAGCTCTGAACAATATTATGGTAAAGAATCATTACCCACTCCCAAGGATATATTATTTGCTTGATCAATTGAAAGAAGCAATTTTTTTCACTAAGTTAGATTTATGAAGTGGATATCATCAAGTAAGAATTGCATAAAGTGATATATGGAAAACTGCATTTAAAACCAAACAAGGACTCTTTGAGTGGTTAGTTATGCCATTTGGTTTGTGTAATGCACCGGAAACTTTCATGCCTATTATGGATAGTGTTTTGCGTCCATTCCTTGATGACTTTGTGATTATATACTTAGATGACATATTGATTTTCAGTAAACAAGAGAAGAAAATGTCTTGCATGTGAATAGAGTGCTTGATGTTTTGAAGAAGGAGAAATTGTTTCTTAAGATGTCAAAGTGTGAGTATGGAAAGACTTCTTTGGTTTATTTGGAACACATTGTAGGAGGAGGAGAGTTGAGAATTGATCCTTATAAAGTGGAAGTCATTGTGAATTGGTCCACACCCAAAACAGTGATCGAGGTAAGAAGGTTTTTAGGTGCATCTCAATATTGGAGAAAATTTATTGTTAAATTTTCTTCCATCGCAGCTCTTGTGCATGCAGTGACAAGTGTGAAGAAAGGATTCAAATGAGGAGTCAAAAAACAGCAAGCTTTAGAAGCTTTAATAGACAAGATCAGTTCAGCTCCAGTCCTTGCATTACCAAATTTGAGACATCCATTCGAGATACAAAGTGATGCTAGTGATTATGCCATGGGCGCAGTTCTTTTGCAGCATCGTAAGCCTATCGCTTTTCATTCTGAAAATTTTAATGATGCTGTGAAAAATTATAGTACATATGACAAGGAGCTATATGCATTGGTAAAAAGTGTCAAGAAGTGGAAACACTACTTTATGGGTAAAGAGACGATTTTCATACCGATCACCAACCATTACAGTAGTTGCAGTCACAAACAAAATTGCAGCAATCAAGAGATTTCAAGTGGATGGGATTTCTTCAACAGTTTCACTTGGTTATAAGGTACAAGAAAGGTATTTTCAATAAATTTGTTGATATGCTTTCAAGACCAATCATTAGTGCATCTACTTTACTCGAAAATGATTCTATTGTACATGAGAGTTACATAGAACAATATGCACATGATGTTGATTTTCAAGATATGTATGTAAGGGGTAAACAAAATTTTGATGGGAATGAGGAAAGTGAGTTTAAAGGCAATGGGAGAAAAAAGAGAAATGAAAATTCTAGGAAAGATAAGGGAAAATGTTTCTGCAAAAACTGTTCCAAAACAAGCCATGATGAGGACCATTGTTGGAAACTTCATCCGGAGATGAAACCATAAATATTTAAAATCAAAGATAAATCCAAAGAAAAAGGAAAGATAGTTGAAATAGATGAACAAGACTTAGGGTTTGAATCAGGTGCATAAAAAAAAGTGTCAGTGCAAGGAGGTGCAAATATCCAAGAGAGGGTAAAGCATTTAAGCAGAGAGGGCACAAATTTCAGCAATGATCATTGTTGGTTTCAGAATGGCAAGGTACTATGGCGAGAAAACTTGGTCGAGAATCGACACAAGTACATAACTAATTCAGCAAAAAATCGCCATAAGGACAGATTGGAAGGTGAATGTAATTTTCAATTTCCTTTGAAGATAGACCAATGTAGAAACAATACATTTACTGCAAATTTTAGTTGGTGTTCTGCAAGTTTCGATAATTTGCAGCATGACAAAGTCAAAGTTAGCAACAGTCGATCAACAGATTCAAGGAAAAATCTGTCGTTTTATGAGAAGCTCCAATTAATGAAATCAGGGAAATTTCAGTGGATCAAGATTGGAAGAGTGGAGATTCAATCTCCTCATCTTCAGGTTCAGTATATCAATCTTTTGGGGTCCAAAAGATTCCTAGTGGGGAGGTGTGATAAGGAGATCATGTCCAAGTTTTAAAAAAATTCCCAAAAATGAAAGTTCTCAGAAATGTTTGCAACCTGAACGTCTGGAAATTTCTCGTCATTGTGATTCTAGCGCTGCAAATGGTTCTCAAAACTGAGGTCGTATAAAAAAGTTATTGAGGTTTGAAATCATCTAGTGAACTTCAAAACATGACTTTTTAACTTAAGTTGACTATGCCAATTTTTATAAAAAAATATAAGGCAAGTTTATTTTTTATATATGTTTTGGAGGCCAATCAATGGGTGCCACATGGCCTGCCCGAAGGCTGCCACGTGGCCCCAGGCTGGAGGAGAAACGACATTGTAAAAATTTGTTACTCGGCAGGAATCGAACCCAGTCCTCCTACCCTCAAGCGCACAGGCCTGACCAACCCGCCTGTCTATTGTTTCTTAACATCTATGGAACCCAAATTGCTTTTGTTTTATCCTTTGTAAATGAAAACAGCGGAGAAAAAAGGGGCTAGCCCGGTCTTCACACGACCTGGCGCTGGGAACCGAGGGTTAAAGATGCGGTGGGAAGGAGGAAATGGTTAACGTTAACCGTTAAAACATTTAATGTGACCACCCTTAAACCTTTAATGTGACGTTTGGTCTGTAGTTTATTCGGCGGTTATTGCGTGTGTGGTCACATGCCCCCGCCTACCATTTAATGCCACGACTTAACATTTATCCGCCCACTAGACGGTTAGCGCTAAATGTGCATGTGAACGCCTACCTCCAACATTAAATGCCACCTAAACTGTCCACCAGATTTGGGCGCGTTCCGACAATTTTGGGGATTTGGCCATTTTGGCATTGCTAACTGGAGTTCCTCCAGTTTTGGAGGAGGATTTTGGGGGACACTGGGCAAAAATTTGTTTTTTCCATAACTTCTTCAGTTTTTCACCAAACAGGTGCAAAAATAGTCAATTTTGGGTCTCTTGGAAATTATGAGTAGTTTGGAATAGGTTTCAGGTTGAACAAAGGTGATATACAGTAGATTTTTCTTTAAGGAAGATGAAGGAGCCATTAGGGCCATCATGGAGAAGGCAGTGTATTGGGCTCTATTTCACTGTTTAGTGTGAATGAAAAGCCATTTCTAGCTATTTTCTATCTTCTGAAGTTTAATTTACAGTTGGTTTTTCCTATTGAGGCTTATTTCTACTTGTAAATCTATTTTGAGAAAATTAATACAACAAGGACATGCCATTGGGGAGCCTTCGACCCAAAAATGTAGCCCAGGAGGGGTGAAATACCTCAACAATTTGTTGTGTAATGTGCTGGTGAATTTTACTTGCTGTGTATTTCTAATGTACTGTGTTAAACAGTAAAATTACTTAACTAATCCTCACACTGAAAACTCAAAAACATAACCAAAACTAATTTGTTAAACCTGCAATTCATGGAGAAAAATTTCACAACTTATTATATCAGTTTGGATACTTTGCATATAATTACAAATATTTCCATTCACATCATTGAGTGAAGGGAATCAAGTTGAAGAAAAATATTATCACGTGCATAAAAATTTGTTGTTTCATTTGGGTAAGCTGTGTATACCACAAGGAGAGAGGCTAAGTGTCATGAGAGAAGCTCATTCATCTCTTATTGTTGGACACTATGGGGTAAGAAAAACAGTGGAAAATCTACAGAGGTACTGCTATTGGCCTCACATGATAGATAGTGTGTCTTGTTTTATAAGAGGTTGTTCTATGTGTGCAACAAGTAAATCTAGTAATAGGAAGCTTGGGTTCTACACATCACTACCGGTACCATCAAGGCCATGGGAGAGTGTCTCCATGGACTTTGTTGGATGTCTACCTGTGTCAAGAAAACAACATGATTATATTTATGTAGTTGTGGATAGATTCAGTAAATTGTGTATACTTATGCCATGTAAGAAAACCATTACTGTTGAATAAACTATTGAACTTTATTTTCAACATGTTTGGGTTCATTTTGGATTGCCAACTTCTATTGTTAGTGACATGGATTCCAGGTTCATTGGGAATTTTTGGTCCAATCGATGGAGTATGATGGACACAAAGTTGAAAAATAGTACTGCTTTTCATCTGCAAAATGATGGACAAACCGAGGTGGTGAACAAAACCATTGTGCATCTATTGAGATGATATTTCATCAAACATCCTAAGTTGTGGGATGAGCAGCTGCATTACATTTAGCACGCTTACAACCAGGCAAAGCACTCTTCAACTCAAACATCACCTTTTGAAGTATGCTTTGGGTATTTTCCAAATCGCCATTAAAATTCATCTTTGGGAAGGATGTTGCAATTGATGGCCATAGTGACATTGACAAGGCTCGAATTTTCATTGAGAAAATTCAAATTATACATCAACAAGTTCAAGAACAACTTGAGAAAAGTCAAATAAAATACAAAGAGAGGCATGACAAACATAGATTTGATCATAAGTTTCAAGAGGGAGATGAGGTATGGTTGCACATTAGCAAATAAAGGATGCAAGGGGAAGGTAAAAAGATCAAACCCATTCACTGTGGTCCATTCAAGATCATAAAGCAAGTTGGTAACAATGCATTTCAACTTGACTTGCCTTCATATATGCAAAGGTATTGAGTTGTTAATGTTGAAAACTTACGTTTGTATGAGCCACCTTTGATTGGTGATCAAGGAAGTGATGTTCATCTACCTTCTATTGAAGATTTATCACCAGAATTTATGGTTGAGCTCAAGGAAGATACAATTCTTGATAGGAGGAAAATAGCATCCAAGAAGGGAAGTGTTGACTACCTTCGAGTTTGGCTCAAATGCACTAAATCAAGCAAGGCAAAGTGGATGGAGGTTGGAAAGGTGAGGGAGCTGTATACTCATCTACTAAATAGGTAATCAAGTCTTTTGGGGTCCAAAAGCTTCCCAATGGGGAGGAGTGATCAGGAGTTCATAATTTTTTCTCGAAATTGAAAGTTACAGGATTGGGTTGAAATCAGGATGGTTTTGTATATCTCGTCTTCTTGATTCTGGTGCCGCAAACGATTCGAAAAATTGATGTCGTATGAGGGAGATATCATGTTCTGATCGAAATCCCAAATAGGTAAAATTTGCGACAGGGTTGACTGGGATGTCCAGTTAGCATGGTGGATGTATAGTCAACAAAAAGGCATACTCCAAAGAATATTCCTTTTTTCTGGGCCAATCAGTGAATGAAAAGTGGCACCATTTTATTTGATGAATGGTTGTACGTTGTTATGTTTTGGGACAATCAGGGGGTGAAACGTGGCCAGCCCTGAGGCCACCACATGTCCCCCATATGGCATGTTAAAATTTTTGGGAGAGGTTTGCAGGGCTCGACCCCATGACCTCTGGCATGCACGGATAAGTCTCCACCAACCGAGCTTCAAGAATTTCTTAACATGAATGGTAGTCGAGTTTGTTATATGGTTTAATACAATATGCATTGGGGGTTGGGGACTACCGACGGTCGCAACCCGCCAGTGGTCCCTGTAGCAGGTGGTCACACGACAAACATTTAATGCAACTTCAAATAGTTACAACCAACGGTCATCATAATCACCAGTTCTCCGCAAACCTTATCACATGGAAAAGGTTAGTTTCCACACGGTTTTCTCTGACAGTTATGTTAACACGACTTCAAACCAGGGTTCAAGCCATGGGTTTCGCCTGCAGTTGCGGTCATCGCATGGTTTGGGTTGGAATGTGGCCATCCAACCACTAACCATAACATTAAATTTCAACAATTACGTTCAGTAGGATTTCTGTCAGTGCGTTTTTCTAACGGAATTTTCCAAATTGACTCCAGTTAAGTGGAGTCCTCCACTTTTAGTGGAGCTTTTCTAGGTGTAACTAGGCAAATGAGTAGGAGACTCAATTTTTTCCCATTCAAAGTGAATGAAGAGTAATTCTTTACTAATTGGAGCATTCTAGAGCCATTGGTGTAGAGAAAACAGCCATTAGAGGCTTGTAACTACATGTATTTGTAAAATTTTGAGCATAATGAAAGGTAGACACGCTATTGGGAGCTGGACCAACAGATGTAGCCCAGGAGGGGTGAACTA
Source organism: Pinus albicaulis (assembly GCA_034641835.2). Classification (NCBI taxonomy): domain Eukaryota; kingdom Viridiplantae; phylum Streptophyta; class Pinopsida; order Pinales; family Pinaceae; genus Pinus; species Pinus albicaulis. The sequence goes on along the minus strand of JAXQQM020084590.1, from coordinate 184,404 downwards.
CTTCATCATGCCTTCTCTGTAAATTTTATGTGGTGACTTATTTATCTGTTTTACACTGTTGTTTGGTGTTATTTGTGCTTATTTTCATGCTTCTAATTCACTAAAATCATCTCTAATTCATGGAAAAACACCTCAATCCTTAAGAAAACTAATGAGACAAGTATGCACATGTTTATAAACTGAAAAGACACTTAGCACAACAAAAATAATACATTCCTTTCAAATCATTATCAGTGCCAAATCTTCAACGAGATGTTAGGATTTGTCTTGGTTTTACTAGGTATTATAGAAGATTTATAGAAAATTTCACAAAAATAGCGTCCCCATCCTTCAAATTACTTACCAAATATTGTGAATTCAAATTGGACTCTAATTGTCAAAATGCCTTTGAAAATTTGAAAAAGAAAGTTTCTGAAGCACCTATTTTAAAAGGACCTAATTGGAAATTGCCTTTCCATATATCTACTGATGCTTCAGATACAGCCTTAGGGACTGTGTTGGGACTGAAAGATCTTACTCCTTATGCCATTTATTATACCAGTAAAAATTTAACTCCAATAGAGCTAAATTATACTGTAACTGAAAAAGAGTTTTCAGCCGTAGTGCATGCCATTAATAATTTCATACATTACATCATTGGCTATGAAACTTTCATTCACACAGACCATTCTGCCATCAGATATTTAATGAACAAACCAATCACTAATGGCAGAATAACCAGATGGTTATTACTATTGCAAGAGTTTAACATCACCATTCTATATCGACTAGGAAAACAAAATACAATTGCTAACTTTTTATCTAGAATTAAAAATGATAATAATGATATGCCTATAGAGGATAAATTTCCAGATGGATATATTTTTGCAATATCTACTAAATCACCTTGGTATGCAGATATTGCTAATTATTTGGCTACATGAAAATTACCATCTCATTTGCTTCCCATAGAAAAGAGAAAAATAATCCAAACAAGTGCTTCTTACTCATGGATCAATGAAGAATTATACAAAATAGGACCAGATCTCATCTTCATAAGATGTGTACCAGAAGATGAGATACTAGAGACACTCAAAGCTTGCCATGATGAACCATGTCCATGGAGGTCATTTTTCTGACACAAGAACTGCTTATAAAATCCTTCTCTTAGGATATTATTGGCCTTCCCTTTTCAAGGATGCCAAAGAATATGTTAAGAGATGTGACTGTTGCCAAAGAATGGGGAAACTTGGTCTTTCAAGTGAAATGCCGCTGCAACCTTAGGTACTCATTGAACCCTTTGAGAAATGGGCCTTGGATCTTGTTGGTCCAATTAATCCACCTTCTAAAAAAAAAGAGGTATATTTTGGTATGTAATAATTATGTTACTAATTTAATGGGTAGAATCTAAATCACTTTCTTTTGCTACTGAGAATGTTATAGTTTCATTTATTTTTAGGATATCTTCACTCGTTTTGGTGTCCCAAGGGAAATTGTTACAGATCAGGGAACACAGTTCACATCCAGAGTAGTACAAAAGTTGGTGGAAGAATATAAAATAAAGCACCGGAAGTCCACTCTATACCATCCCCAAGAAAATGGGCAAGTTGAATCTACAAACAAGGTGATTGAAGCCATTCTCACCAATATTGTACACTTGCACAGAAGGGACTGGGAAGAAAAGATTCCAAAAGCTTTATGGACCTACATAACTACATTGAGAAGCACTAAAGTACATACTCCCTACAAACTTGTTTATGGAAAGCAAGTCTTATTTGCAATAGAGTTCTAGATCCAGACCTATAAAACAAAAGTCAAGTTGGGACTTGACTTGTCAGAAACACAAAAGAAAAGAGATTGATGACATAAGACAAGGTGCTATCCGGAAGAATATCTTGGTTCAGCAACAAATATCTATATGGCATGATAAATACATCAAGGAAAATAAATTTCATCTAAGAGACTGGGCACTACTCTTTGATTCAAAATTTAAGAATTTTCAAGGGAAGTTCTAAAATCACTAGCTTGGACCTTATGAGATCGAAGAAGTTTTTTACAATGGAGCAGTAAGAATCAAGACTATTGATGAAGAGAAAATTCCTCTATTATTAAATGGACACCGACTCAAGATCTATCAAAATCCAATGACAAGAGAGGAATTTGTCAAGATTTTCTAAAAAAAATCTACTTTAAAGTTGGTTGAGAATAATTCTTCTTCTCAACCTTAAAAATTTATTTTCCTCTTTCATATAAAAATAAATAAATAAAGAATAAAAAAATAAATGAATGAATATGTTAGACTCCGTCTTGTCAGCCCGCTGCAGTCAAATTCACCAAAGTCACTGATGTTACTCTGGTCCAGAAAAGAGTCATTTTAATTCTTGAGCTCAGGGTTTTGTTTGCAGACTAGAGGAAGATTCAGTAGGTTTTTATTTCAGGAATGTCATCAATGTGAAATTGATTCTTCTTCAAAATCCTGTTTTGAAGAAGAAATCATTAAATGTGTTTTTTGGAATATGTATCAAATTCTCCAGCTCTTCAAAAGGCAGCAGCTCAGCTCCTATCTCTGTAAAAGCACAAACAAAAGAAAACTTGAAAAGCAGATACCTCTGGAGATAAATAAACTTGGAATATCTAAAAGATTTCCATAGAAAGAAAACTTCACTTTAGAGGGAAACATAGTTTCCATCTCAGGAAAAGTTCGCTGAAATGATTGAGGAAGCAGGTTTTGAGAAAGTCGAATATGAGACCTTTCAGGCGGAGTAGTCACAATTCATGCTGGATTCAAATTATAATTCACATACACAGGATTTTGACATTGCTTTTGTAGAGAAATTACCTTAGAAGCTATTTAAATGGTATGTGAAATCGAAAGATAACAAACTCTGCCTGTGTGGGACATTATTTAGAAAAATCTGTCTAAGCTGATGTTGGCCATTACAGTGTTTGATGGGTCTACTGTTTTAATTACTATTTGATATCTCAAAAAACATACAAAGTTGGTTGGAAAGATGGTGCAGTGGAAATTCAAGCTGATAAAACTATCTCAAGGGCGCATACAAAGATCATAGTTGAGGCAGCTTCTTCTTAGAAGTCCTTGCAGTGCTTTTCAAGCGTCCCTTCACCAGAAATTCATCTGAAGGATCTGTCAAAGTTTGGCGCATTGGTCAAACAAGGGAATGCATCCAAATGGGAGCTTACACAACAGAGAAATGAATATCAGATCGTGTCTGGAGTTTAGAGGCTGAAATCGCATTTCAGAGCATCGTTGACAGGGTTTGGAGGTAGAGCGACCCACTTGGAGGTCGAGCGACCCACCTGGGCATAGAGCGACCCACTCGGGCGTTTCTCACAGTGCAAAAATATAACAAGAGCGACCCACTTGGAGGTCGAGCGACCCACTTGACAAGCATATGCCTGCGGGTTTGTTGCCTAGCCTTCAGCAATGTATATAAGGAGGAGGCCCTTTGATACAAAGTCAACAGATAACGACAGTATCTTCGAGTGAGCAGATTTGTTGCAACAAGATACCATCAACTTCGAGCCAAAAAAGAGAAGTGAATAAAAATGATACAACAGGGAAGTCGACAAAGAATATATGCCAGACAAAGAGGAAGCCCCCCGTTTCAAATGAGATCAAGAACAAACCTTCCATACCAGATGGAGTTGTTGATAAAGACCAAGGACTCTAGCAAAGCCAAGCAGATTGAGTATCTGATCTGTTAAAGGAAATTAGTCAAGATGTCTGAAAGGTATGGGATTCGATGAAAATGAAATTTACATGGCTTCTGAAAAGGTCTCTGAGATGTTTGGAACCAAAGAGTCACAATCTGTTTTTGATAGCATTTTAAATTGTCTCTTGGAGAAGCAAGCTTCGACTTCATGTCTGCAAGAAAACCAAAGTCTCAACAGGGCAATTTCTGCTTGTTCTTTGCCTTACAATCCTGCGGATAGAGGAGAATCTGGTTCAAGCAAAGGTTTGCACATAGAACATACTCGGTCTTTGAATATGATACCTTGTACTGAAACATCACGATCACTGGCTCCGACTACGAGGCTATCTGCATCTTCTGATTTAAACCATCACTGCTTGAATAATTTAGAACCGAGCACACACAAAGTTGAAACAAATGTGTTAGCAATGCCTCCCCTTGAAAATGGGAACAAATTTGCTGAATTGTATGATGTTCAAGTTCAAGGCATCAGAAATTTAAGCTTATGCTCTTAAGAGTGAAGGTCGGCGAATAAGCTATGGAACACCTGAAAATGCTAATGTAGCCAGAAAATTTTTGGACAGGCAGATGTCAATCAATAGTGTGCCTAAGAAAATCTTAGCATATTTGTTAAAACCCCGTGGTTGGAAGCCTCCTGTGCGCCAGCAATTCTTCTTAGATTGCAATGAAATCGCTGAATTTTGTGATCATGCAGAACGCATATTTTCACGTGAGCCAAGTGTTTTGCAAATCAGAGCCACAGTAAAGATATTTGGGGACTTACATGGTCAGTTTGGGGAGATCATAATTTCCCAGTTTACTCTAAAGATTTTGAGATCGCAAGAATAAAAGACAAATCTGAAACTAACAGAGCCAGTTAAAATAAAAAATCGGGAATCTTATCCGCTTAACACCTTTACTGCTATGTGGACCTGCCAAGGAGCATCACTTATCTACGTGTCAGCAAATTAGTAGATCCGATTTGAAATTGTTCTTCAGATTTCCTTATTCGAAAGGCCAACATATTTCCAGAGATTTGGGGGGGCGGTTGTAATTTTAGAATGTGCAAAGTGGCAGAGAAAAAGATGCAATGGCCTATGCTTATTTTTAGTAATGGGATTGACACCTGTAATGCCACCTCTTCATCAGATTCAACAGATTCGAGTAGAAGGAGCGCTATTCCATCTTCTGAGCGCTGATTGTTTCTTTTTAGGTTTATTTATTAATAATAATAAAACAAATCCCTTGTCTTGGGGTCGATTTGTTTTTTCTAGAATAGTTTATTTAAGGTATTAAAATGATCATTTGTGAGGGGGAGAGTTCTGAGAGCTAGTGTAGGAGAAAATTAGAGTTTTATTGTACAGTTTTAGACAGAGATTTTAATGAAGAGATACAGCTCTGTTTTTTGAGATTCTTGTGGCTTGAAATTTAGCAAATGTTTTTCCTTTTGTTTCATATGTCATCGTTATGTTCGCATTTCATTAATCGCCATTTCAATATTGAATGTTTCTAAGTGAGAAAGGCAGAATTCAATTTAGTTGCTCTGTCTTGAGGAAGTATTCATAGTTAATGTTTTCTTCTGTTCGACAAGGATCCATCTTCTATGCCCTTGTCGACTTCTCAGCAGTCTTGTCATTCCGTTTATCTCAATTTAATTGCTAAACTTCATGCTTGCCTTACCTCAGGAGATAATCTGCATTCTTTATTTAATCTCTGCTCTTGCTGTCTTTGCCCCACACAGATCATAAACCCAACATTTATCAAAAAACCCTTTCATATCACTTTACTAGCCTAAGATGAGTTTTCCTTATCGGTCATCTCAGCCCCATTGAAAATTTTCCGCCGAGATAGACCCGGAGAGAGCCCTCTCCTGTCCTCGTAGGGCTAGCTACGAGGCTGAGCTTGGTTTGATGTTGCCTCGAGTTTTTCCTCTTTCAGCCTGTGGCAGATTCGAGCGCTAACAGAATAAATAATCAATTTTGTATAAACATGAAAACCAATAGATTATTGGCATGCTTTATACAGAAAATTCAAGGTGAAAACCAAAATCCTTTTGGCACCTTAAATTTTCTTTTCCCATATTTTTTCTAAATTTTAAATTCTTGTAAGCATCCCTTTCTTAAAAGAATAAGTAAGCTACAGAATTGATGATGTTCTGCAACTTTAACAAATATCTGCCTCTTTAACAGTTTTTGTAGCCAATTGACAGGAACATTTGATGATCAAATAAAGGAAAAATTGATTGACTCCTTATGAAATAGAGCACCTGCAAGATGACAACCAAAGGTTAGCAAGAAAATAAATCAAAGGTATGTAATACATTAATTCAACAATAGGGGTCAATATATTACATATATGAATCATATGGACATAACATTACCAAACAAATCAAAATCATTATTATGAAATGTGATAGTGTCATGACAAATCCCTCATAATTCGACATACCTTTTTCATCATCATAACACGATTCAAATTCCTGATTGATTGATGTGATCACCACCTCAATCAGAATTATGAAATTCTAATGGCTAATTCACTCACTTGTAACTTCATCTCATACCTACCTGCCCTCTCATGTTTCCATCACCATCCGCCATTATGCTCTGAAACAAACCCTACCAAGTTCACTGCCCTGTCAAACAAAACAATCTCTGGAGCAGAAAACATCTTCCAACCATGGGTGTAACTGTCTAAACAGAGCCAATAGGGAAGAAATTCTTGGAAGGATATCCGCAGGAAAGAGAATTATTACAAAAAGCACAATGGCTGGAATTCATGGAAAAAGTTTGATGGTTTTCACAAAGAAGTCACCAAAACTTTTGCAAGGGTTTTTGATGGCATAGAAGTGGAAATAGGAGACATTAAATTCATGGTGACAGAGTCTTTGATTGCAGAAGCTACTGGATTTCCTCGTATAGGAGAAAAATGGTTCAAGAACAGAGGAATCAAAGGAGATGACTAACGGGTTTTCTTGAAGAAACCAAGCATGGACATTATTGTTTTCAAGAAAGGCATCCCCAGATCTGCATTAAAAAGTAAGCGGAAGAATTTACTTCTAATAATCCAAAAATTGTTACTTGTGAAGGACGATTCAGATGTGTGTTTTTCTACCATATAATATTGTTGATGAATTTTCTTGATGAACATGAAATGAACCTTCCATATTTCTTGTTGAATAGTCTTAAAAAGATGTCAAAGAATGTTCAAAAGAGAATTCAGTTCATAGAAAACACAATGTATCACCATGGGTTGGTTAAAATACTTATTTAATTCCATATTCAAAGTATAGGGGATACATGTGAAGCCTTTCTAGTTAGGAATCATTTTCAAGAGGAAACAAATGAACAGCGAGTAGTAGCAGAACTCAGAAGAAAAGGAAGATTGAGACACCACTAGAACAAGAGCCACAACAGCAGCAACATTTTTCAGAGGATGACATCCCAATTGTAGAAATAAAAAAAAAAAAATAACAAAGGATGTTAGAAGAAAGAAATCCAACAACAAAACAAAGATTTTGCCTCAGAAGGAGAAGCCTAAAACCCCAAAGACCCCTTTCACAAGACTAAGAAGAAGTACTAGGATAAAAATAGTGAAGGAAGTGCCCTCAAAAGGTGTGGAAAACATTGATTTGGAGGTATATGAAAATATGGAAAATTCTCTGAGAGCATCACCACTTGCATACATTTCACCTCCTCGGAGTCCAGGACAAATCCTAGGTATTGATACAATACAACAGGAGATTTATGATTACATATAATCACTGGAGAAAATAGAAACAACCAAGAGATCAATTCCAAATCTAAGTGAAGAGAATGACCATTTTAATGAACCACATGAGCCTCTAGTTTTCGACATCCTCAGAAATGAAATATTTGAGCTGGAGACATTAAACAAGTTTATTAAAAGTTGAAAATAGTCTTTGAGGGCTTAGAATAAAGTTAAAATTTCCAAGAGTGATAACCTCCTTCTACATTTGAGTATATGGTATAAAAATAACAAGAAATTGAAGGAAGAAAATAGGGCCATGAAGAGAAAAATCATTAACCAAAAGTACAAAATCCTCATGAAGAAACCAAGGATGGTAGTAACAGGAAAGAGGGTGAAAAAGATAAAATTGGATGTACTGGAAGAAGTATCTAAGGAAATGCAGTGATTGAATAAATATGAAAAAAATTTGTGGTTGTATGAGGACATACAAAACCTTCCGTATGGAGGAATGTAGAGTCCCAGAATTGTTTTGTTTTGACGCCCTTTTTGCATCCATGTTTTCCTTCTTTTCCTATCACTATCAACCTAATAAGGTGGAAATCACATGAATTTGACAAGGTAAAATATTTGTTTCCTATTTTTCATACTTGTTAATATACCCTATTGTTTTGTTAAATATTACATTCAGCTATAGAATTGACACAATTCCACATCTATTCCACAGATCCGCAGCCACCTTCATTGATAACAGGTTTCCAGTGTAGCAGCTCAATAAAAGAGTATATGGGTAGATAGAGGATGATCCCCTCATGGATTTCCTCCTGCTTATCTGAGCCTACTCACCAAGGAGATCACGCATTTACATGGTCAAAAATAACAATCAACACATTTCAGCACTCAGGAACAGAGTCCAGAAATGTCACGACTGTATCGATTTGATTTCCTAATAGAAAATAGAAAGATAAGAGATATTTAATTTATGTTTTTAAATTGTATAAGGATTCTAACAGAGATCTATAGGCTTAGATCTTGGGTATTTTTGAACGCACTCTATAAAACCATAGAAACTCTCTTAATTTGGTGCGCCATCTTTTATTTCCTAAAAATTTTGTTCTAATATTTTTATGTTAATTTGAAGTTCCTCTTTCATGAATTTTATGCGTTGATAGTGTTAAGAACCTACTGTGTTGCGGAGGGCCCCTGCAAGCAGATCAGGTCATTTTTTCTTTTAGTTTTTAATGCATCTCAAACACATTACTATTTCATAGTTTGAATTTGGTAAATGCTTTGCTTTATGCTTTATTTTTAAGTTCACTTTAAATAGTTTAGTGCTATGATTATGTTTATTTCTTAGATTAATTTCTTGAATTCATTCTTCCATATTTTATATAGTTTAGTTTCTTTCCTTTTCATTTACATTCGAGATTAGAATTTGCAGTAGATAAAAACTTTGTTTTCATAGAATTTAAATTTAAGTCTCTAGCTAGCTCTCAATGTTCATGTTTTCATAAAACCAAAATGGTATCATATATCATGTTTCCATAATTTAGAATTAGTTCACTAGTTGCTGCAACATAAAATTTCCAAAATAAAAAACACAGTAATAATTAATTTAATCATCTCTTTTGAAAGGAGTCATCTCACAAACTATTGTTGAACTCAATTCAATTGAAAGTAACCATAGAAATAACATCTAAAATAGATGATAAATTTCTATAAAAACATCACTAATATATAGGAATTTAACATTGAACCATAAATTCAAAAATTAACAAAACTCTTAATCCAATCCTCACTCCAACGACAAATACTTCTAGCACATATAGTGAACTTGAACTTCATTAGTTTACTGACTCCGATCGATAATTTATGCTTCCAATTTAAGAACATTAACTTGACTAAACAGTGTGTGTGGTAGCTGTTCAAGGAGGTTTACTGGGTCGCAGGGGTGTAAAAAACTAGTAGTTGGAACAGTAAATCTAGAAAAGACAGATTTATTACCATTTATGGGAGCATCTAGGTTTCATTTTATGAAGGGATTTTTCTAGATTTGGGACTGTTTTGTCATTTATGGAGACACATTAATGTAGAAGGAGTCGTTGAAGACGTGCCACAAGTATAAATATGACCTATGGGGTCGCAATAGTTCCCTTTTCTTTCTGAGTGACTTCTTTGCTTTAAGCTCCCTAATTGTCGTTGCATACTCTGTGTCGATGTCTGGTTTGGATCTGGGATTCAAGGAAGTATTGCGCCAAGCAGGGTTGGGATACGTAATTCCAGGAAGTATGATGGCCACGAGACCTAGAAATGACCTTACTGCGCCTGAAGTCCCTATGGTTGAAATTCCTGTGCCCTCGAAGTCTAAGAAGGGACAGTCTTTTGGCACTAGAAAATCCCCTAGGGAGAAGACCCCAAAGTCGTGCTCTACCGTGGCTGATTGACTGAAAAGGCCTATGGACGAGGTCCCTGAAAAAATTGTGGAAGGAGAGGAGGATGTAGTTGAAGTGTCTCCATTCTCGTGGCTTCTGACTTATGTCGCATCGTGCAAACCCTCAGTCTGAATTCCTAAAGATCTGGACAATGTGCGTATAAGTATTCAAATTCCATTAATCCCTAAAAAATTCCCGATAGAAGGGGACATGTTTTCAAAAGTGCCACAACTCAAAATGGAGGACTAGGACATTGCGGATGTCAATAAATTTCCAGAACTTACACTAGATTTGTACTTAGATCAGGTCACATATGAAGGAGGCATCATGCACCTTGAGCCAAAGTGATGGGTGTTGGGTCTACACAAGGCAGGCCTGCTAAACTTACTGGAGATCACTCATTTTGGGACAGCCCCATAAACGACATCTGCATCTGGTAGTTGCCCATGCAAGTGCACAATGATGTGTTGTGGTTGGGAGAGCACATCCCCATTGATGTTGCATTGATCCATAGGATCATGGGTCTGCCCGATAAAGGCATTGACCCCATTTCTAATTTTGGTGGTAAAGCCCAAGAGAAAGCTATGGCAAAACAAATTAAAACGAAGTACCAATTGAAAGATACAAGGCTTCACTGTAAATGAAATAAATGACCCAACAGTTCAGTTTGGCATGTTCATCTTAGCCTGTAAGATGATGTGCAAATGCAGACCAAAGGAGGTACCCGCGCACGTCATTGTTCTCGCTGGACAGTACGAGAAAGGAGTTATTTATAAATATTCTATCTATTTGTGCAAGGAGTTCCTATAAAATGTGCGCGAAGCACAGAAGGAAGGCAATTTGTTCCATTATGCTTGGTTATTACTATTGATTGTGCTGATTGGGTGGAATACCGCCGAGGAAACCCAATTTCTAGAGGTTGAGCCTCAGATGTGTGAGGTTGCACACTATGCCACATTATGGAACTCATCAGACCCCGTGCACACCAAGGAAAACAATATCTTTTGGGTCCTTTATGATGCTACCCTTGATCAAGTTGTAGATTCAAAGCCGCGACTGTCGCCCACACTCTAAGATCAGTACAATATGGTAGCTCAATTCAAGGCTACATTCCATAACATGCACATCCACGCGAAAGGTGTCAAGGAAGGAGTCTGGAGTTACCTTATTTAGTTACCGAAGAGGACCTTATCAGAATCAATGCCGAGTGGCCACCAACATGGTTAACACCTACAATGCCATCAAAGCCGTGCACTAGCACTCAGCTAGCGAAAACCACAGAAAATGCAACTGAAAAGCCTGTCAAGAAAGAAGCGATGCCAACCACCACTAGCGAGACTATTGACCTTGAAAAAGAAGCGGAGCCGGAGAAGAATGGATTTGCACTAAAAGACACAGTCAAGGAGGTAAACATATATCTAAGGGCACAAAGTGTGGCTCTCAGGCTGCTGGTGGATCAAGAAAAAGGAGAAAGGGATCCAAAGATGTTGGGTAGGAGGTCTTGACGTTGATGGAGGACGATCTAAATGAAATTTCTAACACAGTCACATCTGCGACCGAGGATCATTGGACCAATATGGAGGTGCAGTATAAGACTGCGCTGGAGATTGTTCAGGTGGGGATACAAGAAATAAAGATGCAAGCGATCCAAATACAAGCGAGAGTTTCTCAGACAAGCCAGACCAGCGCACAAGTCACCAGCATGTAGCCATTATATGTAGCATTACTAGCTACCAGAGATGCCCACCTTGTACAAATCCCTGCTCCAGCCATTCATGTGGACGTAACCCAATGTGCTCAATTCTACAGACAGGTGATATAAACATTAATATTTTTTTTTTACCTATAGGGAAGCTGCACTTGATGCATACAATGATTGGTGACAAACTTCAATTCAAAGAGAATATTTCTCACACCATTACAATGGAATCCCAGAAGCAGGCCTAAGAGGCACATCACAAACAACAAGCATTAGAAGCGGCATGCCGCATAGCCGAATCCTAGCGCGTTGCGCTAGAGGCCAAAATCCATCAAGTATGTCACGATGTTCCAGTAGTCCTAGCCATAGCTGCCCCAGAAGAAAAATTGGAATGACTGACTGTAGCTCTAAAAGCATCATGCACTGAGGTGCAGACCGTCAGAATATGAACATAAAATCGTAGATCTTCAAACAAATTTGGATCCTGAGACTCCACCAGAGCTTCATCCCCAAATATTAGCTGAAGTGAAGGAAGCTACAGATAGTATCGTTGTTGCAGTCACACAGTGTGACACTCTATTGGATGAGGCTATGGGCATATGGACGTCCATGCAAAATGATCTGATCATTCAGCATCTACACAACGAGCTGCATCATAAGGAACAATAATTTGAAGAGATCTGAATAGTGGTGCCGACCCTGGTTCTAACATAGTGCCTAGCTCATCTACATGAGGGTTGAATGATACAAACAGATATTGAATACCTGCACCGAAAATAATAGTTGTTAGAAGCATGTATGAAACCATGGGCTGAGGAGGATCTCCAAATTTCACAAACGTTGGACAACAACTTGAAGGAAATTTAGCAGACACAGCACATCATAGCAATGGCCACTGAAGGGCCCACCACGGAGAAGTTAGTTCAGCAAGCACAGGGAGCCGTGACGGAAAGTTTGGAAACGGTGCTCCCTATGAAATCTTCTGTCAACATGCTCCAAGCCAAGCTAAAGGAGCAAAAGCCTCAGTGGCTCGGGACGAGTCACATGTTTGTGTTGGGGGCCTGTTGGAGCAGGGTCCCCTAAGGCACATTTTTTGATGTAATTTTGTATAATTTTTGTATATGTGTGTTGCACAAATGATTCAAGGGGCTATGGGGTGGGTCAAAGTCTATATTTTTTATGTAAATGGGTTTAAGGGTAAACTATGGGCCTCAAACCATGGTTTGACACCATAGTATCTGTGCGTTAGAAGAATATAAATAGATAGATCAAGTCTAAGAAAGTAATATAATATAATTAGAACTTGATTATGATCTGACTGTTTGCGTTTGTAATACTTTGTAAGGGTTTTTTTGGGTTGGGTTGAAACGCTTCTACTAGCTGTGTACGTGGAGACCTAGTCCGGGCTGTGTTCAGACTCCACTGGCTGTGTGCACGGAAGGTTATGTGTAAGGGAAAAGTCTGATATGTTGAATTTACCTTAAGCTAATATAAAGGATATATTTTGGTGAACTTATTGTGTTATTGATCTCAGTTACCTATCTATTGTTTTTGTTATGTTTAAGATTGCACTATTTTTGTGTTGCTTATTTATCATTGTGAAAGGATATATGTTATGGTTATTTGTGCATATTTATGGTTGATAAATCTGCATAAGTGTTTACACATCGTTTATATCTAGACCTGGTTCTTTTATGCTTTATCTACGCTGAAGCAATATGTGATTATGTCTTACTTTGTTAAGTATCGTGTGCATCTGTTATAATTGATATAATTTTGCAATCGATCTGCTTAGGGCCACTTCATTCTTTTCTTCCTTAGGGTGCGAAAACCTGGTTCCAGCACTCCCCCCCCCCACCCATACTACTTTGGGTGACACTTTGATATGCACAAGCAGGTCATTGCTGAAAGGGCAAGTAGTTGGAGGGTTTTTTGGTTGCAAGATAAACTTTGAACCTGGGTCAGGACCCCTCAAGTCAACAACTACTCAGATTCACCTCCTTCTGTACTAACGTACAAACAATATTCACATCCAAATTTGAGTTTATTTCGACTTGGTTGCTCAAATTATGGGCCATGAGATTCTTCTTCGTGTTCTTCAGGTTTAGCTCTAGATTTAACTTCCATCATTTTTCCTCTGTATTGCCATCGATGTTGCAGTGGTTTCTAGGATTTTTGCACTGGTGTAATGTGGTTGTTGTTTTCTTATCTTTTCCCCATTTTTGCTTCTTCTTACCATCCTTAGAAGCTTATTTTTCCTCCTTCTTCTTTGATCCAATTTATTGCACTCTCTTCAAGCCTATGTTCTCCAAGTATTGTCTGTATACAAGCCTCATCCACCAATTTGGGCTTAAACATCATCACTTTCTCACGCAGATGGTAGTGCTGACCCCCCAAATACTTGAGGAGTACATCTAGGTTCTTTGGAGAGATACCCAACACTATAGACATCTTTTCGAATTATGCGATGTACTCCTGCATGCTTTGGCCTGCATTTTGCTTGAAATAATGCCACCAGATCCACTAGTCCTCCATGTACCCAATGGGATAAAACTGTGACATAATGAGGGTTTTGAAATATTCCCACTTAGTCATTGGAGGTTCTCCCTCCAACCTTAGGGTTTTTTTGTGGCTCTCCCACCAATTTAGTGCATGGTCCTCTAATTTCAGTTGCGTGAATGAGATATTTTTCCCTTCCTCGATCTAATGGACACTGAAATAAACTTATAGTTGTTGCAACCAATGGTTCAAATTTAAAGCTTTGATCTCGTCGTGGTACAACTTGATATACAATTTTTCTTCCATTTTAAATATTGATTGTGATTGGTTCAAGACACTCTAACTGGGTTGATATTTTTCAGGCTCTTTATTCAATTAGATCTTCGTTTTTCCCCGATATTTTGATCCCCGCTCTGATTTTTCATCTACATTTGAATCCCCATCTTCTCCAAATATCCCTAGATTTCTATTAAAGGTCTCCATGAGGAGGCTTAATTTGTGGTTGATATTTGTGACTTGTTGTTCCAAGCGTGTAAACCTCGCCTTTGCAAGATCACTAGGTCCGTTTACAGATTCATCACCCACGATTGGGGTTTTACAATTTTCGGTCCCATCAATCTAGATCCTTGCAATCTCCAAAAAGTACCCAAAGACACCTGCTCTGATACAAAATTTTCTGTAAACTTTCATGGATATTTCGTCACAACGTATCTGATAATAATATATTAAAATAATGAAATTTTACATTATTACAGTTATATTAAATTTCTAGATTTGTAGATTTAATTGTAACTAGTGCATACATGCGAATGGAAATTATGTAAAAAAGTATAGAAGAAGAAAATAATCACACACACACACACACACACACACACACACATAAGACACAAGATATGCTCTCTAGGAAACCCTTTCGGGAGAAAACTCAGCTGGAAGGTGAGGCTTCTTCGCTCTCTTTCTTTGTCTGGAAATATGGATATTGTAGGTACAAAGAAGTAATGTTTGTGGCCTATGGGATGCTACAGTGAACGTATCCCCTCTGTGTGATATACTGCCTATATTTCCTAGCTATAAGTTCTCAACTATGGAACAGAATTCTCTTGAAATAATGGAATGTATATTCCTCCTAATGGGCTAGTTATAACACAACCTGATAGCCTACTAATGGTTAATTTTGACTACATCAACTCTTAACTAGAGTTACAATATAGAATATTCTAGAGTCGTTTACATAAAAAAATTATGTGGCTAGCCCCTTTTCCATGAATAATGGAGGTTGATGCGGAATCCTCTCGAACTATAGGTGTGAAAACAAGAAGGTCAACTTCTGAATGGCATAAATTTTGCATACAAACTCTGATTGACACGTTTATTGTGTTGTTGGAAATATATCTGTGTGAAGAATAGCATGAAATGGTGCAGCACTAAAGTAGAAAATTTTTACCCCCAAAAAACATCGTTTGATGCCTCAAAACACTCTTAGAAGGTTTCAGACTTTGTTTTGTTAATTGAGTCCCGTAGGTAAAAACGATCTTGTGATTTTATTCCTCCACTTTTTCCATTATAAATGCATCAATATGGATGAAAAAAAATATCATGATCCAATACAAATCATACAGTGACAATAAAAACAAAAAAAGTAACATTTGTGGAGCAATTATCAACATGGTTTAAGTAGGACTAGATGAGCTAAGAATAGTTGAAGATAAGGCGAGTGTAGGGTAGTGGTTCTGATCGGGATTCAAGGAGAAAACTTGAGGATTTCATGGTTGATTATGATTCACTAAATATTTTAGGACCAAAAGGTTGCTGACAACAAATCCAAGAAACAACTTGATGTTGAGTTGGTTCTCAACTAGGAGATTGGTGTCTCCTTTGGGTTGGTGCCCACAAATTTTTCTGAGTTGGTGCTTATCTAGGAGATTGGTGTCTCATTTGGGTTGGTTCTCACAATCTCTATTGAGTTGGTGCCAAAACTATGGGATTTTTGTCTCCCATAGTTTGGTGCTACAAAATTTATAAGTTTGTTCGTATAGAGGATTGGTATCCTCACCGGTTGATGTAATAATTTGAAGATTATTTACAAGTGTTTCTTCTTCAAGCTTTGACTTGCACTGTTGATCTCTATGTTCATATATTATGAATGATTTATTATGTGATGTGAATTCAAATTCAATGTTAACCAAGTATATATTGTTAAAAGTAATGAAATATTCATTCACACCCCTCTCAATATTTCCAACAATACATTCATTAAATTGTAAAATAGATCTACAAAACAAAAATAAACCCTCACAGGAATTATTATCCTTATTTTTTGAAAGATAACATTGTTGGGTGTCCAAAATGTCTTTAAAATGACATATATTTTCACTTCATTCACACCTCATTTCACCTTTATCACCTTGATTCCATCACTTTGTCACTATATAGCCCTACATATCTATCATCATATGGGTTCATAATTGTATTTTCCTAAAGTTATATTTTTCAAGTGTTTATAGTGAATTAATGATTAAAATTTAGAAAATGGCATATACTTGCTAATACCTAAAAGTGGCTTGAGTTTCATGACAAGTGTAGGTCATTTGGAAGCATCCAAGGCACCCTTATGTGGCCTCCAATGCTCAAATTCTAATTCCCTTCAAGATATGGAAGGAGATTTGGATAAAGGTCAAAGAAGATATGTATCTCATCATTACCTGTTTGAGTTGTAACTCTATGCGATTTTTAGGGATCTAGGGAGATAATAGCAGATCCTCATTAATGGGGTAGCTTCTTATGTTTTTGTATAAATAGGAGAGATTTTTCCTCTCAAAGGCATGTGTAAAATTTGGAGTTATGATCATGCTTTGAATAAAGATTTATATTTGGCACCATACTCATGAGTATTCTTTCACTTTGATTTGGTTTTTCTTGCATATGGAGCTTCTTCACTTGCCATCCTCATGCATCATTGGATTGGCCACCTAAATGAGTGTGAGATTATATCATAATTTCATTCATTTCTTTATGTTTAGTTTATATTTAAATTCATGCTTTTCAATTCTTGCAAGAAGTTTAGATTTTTAATTCATGAAGTATGCCTAGATTAGATTTCCAATTTTGCAGGGTGTGGTGTGATTTGAATTTATGCAAGTGTGATTTATTGTTTTCTTAGAATAGGTTTCCATGCCATGTCATTTCAATTCCTAGACGAAAATATTCATTTTTTAGAGATGCATGCTCATCTTGAACATATTTTCGTGAATAGGTTGCATTTTTTCTTTAATAGATTAAAATTTCATTTCAGTATATTTGTGTAAATTACAATAAGTGAATTTGGTTTGTCATCAATTGATTTCATAGTTAGATTAATCTAAATTGAAATTTAACTTCTAGCATATACAGTGCCTGCATGCTTCACAAGTTTTATGAAACTCTCGGGTTGACAATTAAATGATAGGTAATTAAATTCCCTCAACATTTTGGTGTGCATAGAAACTAGCCTTCCATCTAGAGTTTATTTACAATTTTTTTTATTTTTTTTATTTTATTTTATTCTTAGATGTATGGTTAGAACATGTAGATGCACAAATCATTTAGCTGCATACATTTCAATCATTTTTGTAAAATAAAAATAAAAAATCAATACTAACCATTTATGGATGAAAGATCTAGAATTCAGATCAAACATTCTTTGGAGTGCAAAGACTATATTGAAGATTGGTTTCAACAAGTACCTATGTCGCGATATTCATTTAGCCTTCAACCAATCTTTGTGTCGAATCCAAAGATGAAAATGATTTCTCATGTCCTTATATACAATCAGGTACATTTTGCAAATCTGGATATGAGCATTTCATAAATTTTAATCCGTAAATGGCTCCATTGGAAACATTCATATACTTAAAAAATAAAAATAAAAATTTCTTTTAAGTAGGATAAACTAGGGAAATAAAATCAAGCTTGATTGCATTTTTTTATTTAGACTTTAAAAAAATTAGATTTTATTTATTTCTTGCATTTTCACTAACCCAACAAAAATATTTTCAGTAAAAATCATGCTTATGAATAAGGAAAATTTGAAATTTGAAATAAATTCAATTCTCTTTTGTTTTTGTTTTCATTTCCAAGAGAATTGACAAATTGATGAGTAGGCTCTCATGCAACTTGGAAGAAAAAAAAATTTGAATGCGTTAGCTTAGAATCGAAATTCAAAATTCATCATAATAAATAAAAAATAAAAAATAGTAATCTTGCTTTGATTTACTGCATATCTTGCACACCAGCATTCATGTGATCTTCATCCTGATTCATTTTTTTTGTGGAGCTACAAAAAAGGCTCGTTGCTGCAGTCGAGCTTGATTTGATTCATATCACGCAGATCCATCACTATCCAATAATCCTAGCAAGCAATATCAATTTGTCCAATGATATAAATAAATAAATAAATAAAACATGCAATTCGTTAAAAATAAATAATTATAGATTTGATCGATGCGATTTGATTGGAATTTGATTCCTAATTTGCCTCACAAAATCAATAGATAATTCTTCATGATACCACCATTTGAATTGAATTTGGCTAAAGATTTTAATTTTTTGTGAGGAATTCAATTTAAAATTACCTTAGAACTCTCACCGCGTTGGTTACATTCTTCGAAAATCATTTTTTTACCTTGTTGATCTGCATAGAAATATCTCACAGATGCCAATCTGGATGTGATTTAGGTGTTCATTATCTCGTTCCTATTGTGTTTTAATCTCATTTTCCCCATATTGTAGCAATCAGGTACGCATATTGAATCTCCTGCAGAGCAGCAACGTGTAGCCACGACAGAGTTTAGCTCTGGAACACTGTAACGCCATACATCCAAATTTTTATCCAGGTTGTAGTGTTTGCATTTTT
Organism: Pinus albicaulis; assembly: GCA_034641835.2. NCBI lineage: Eukaryota > Viridiplantae > Streptophyta > Pinopsida > Pinales > Pinaceae > Pinus > Pinus albicaulis. The sequence goes on along the minus strand of JAXQQM020084590.1, from coordinate 165,483 downwards.
CATTCACCCGGGGATAATCCAAATGGATATGAGCTTGCTAGAATCCAGACTTACATGTGCATACTCCCACTCATCCACATCCATGCTTGGCGGTGGACATGAAAGATCCAGAACTATTCGATTTTGTAGTAGTTTTAAAATATCATTTTTAAAATAAATTTTATGACCAAATGAAAATGAATATCAGAAAAACAAAACATGGGTTTTTCTCTGAACGGGGTTAATTATGTTTATCATGAGATATTTCCTCAAATTCGTAACCTTTTGAGATATATTCGGGGTTCTTTAGAGCCTTATTTTCTAGACTACATGAAAAGATGATTTCTAATTTAATGCACTGCTTCAGTTGTGGCCATGTTGGAGGGAGAAGATCTGGTTTTCTTGATCTACAGGAGGTGGATCCGCCAATATAATACTCAAATATATGCTATCTCAAGTGGTCTTCAATGAAAACGTTTTAACAGAAGACATGCAATGTCGGGTGTCTTGGTGATTAACAGATAAATGTAAAGCTACAACAACTACCTATTTGTAGGCGTACCTTTCACATGGAATATTATTTGTGCTTGAAACTTCTTATGTTTTTTTGGTAGTCACTCGGGTTTTTACCATCCACTTTACATGTTTAAAATTTCCCTCATCTACAAGGTCAAATTTTCTTTAATTTTTTCTTTAAATTACTCATCTATCCACCCTCTGGACTTTCTTAAAATACCCTAACCGGATTGGGAATGGAAACTTGAAAATTGACATTTTTCTAGTCACTTGATTTATGTGGTGCTTCACATTTTCTGATCAGAGCTTTTTAATTCTGTTAATTTTCGCTATTAAAATCTATTGAAATTTGATCATCCGTTATTTCACTTTTCATCAGTTAGGCTCAATTTCATATTTTTCTGGTGGTCATGTCAACTCTTCAATGATGGCAGAATATGGAGCGCTTCTTCATCACAAGACAGAAAACGATCTTGATCCAGTGACATTTGCTATAGCATACCAACAAACAAATGGTGTTAATATGTTTGTATGCCCCTGCATTTCAAATTCAGGAAGAAACTTCAAGTTCTCAGTGAGAGACATGTGGTCTCAAATTAAAGAGGATCAACATGATCTGAGGCTTTCTCAATAACTTGCATGGTGTCGTAAACTAAACAATCATTCTAATATTCTTACTAAATTTACTTTGATTCTGAAGGAGAAAATGAAATTAATGCGCAATCAGGGTTTTTATTAGTTGATGGAAAATCTTTGGATAAATTAATTGTTTCGTGCTTAGAGATTTTTGCTAATGGTTTTCCTTGTTGCATAAAGTGTTAATATTTCTTTGTCTTGCAGAAAGAGCAGCAAAAAAGACTATGAGTCAACATCTGAAGGTAATAAAATTCTGAAAAATTTATTTGATTGTTTTAATGCAGTGAAAAATAATAATAATAATAATAATAATAATAAAATTGTTTACTGCATCAATAAATAATTAGGGTATTTGCTAAGTTTTTCTGGAAGTGGTATTACTGAATTGAAAGATCATACTTATTATTTGCATAGTTGTGTGTACTTAATTATCTGTTTGGGATTTTAACTATAGAAACTGTGCACATTCTGTAGCTGAAAAAAAATTCTACAGCTCTGAATTTAATGATCTATTTTGTTGACAATGCATTCTAATCAAAATTCATGATTGGAGAAAATTGAGAAAAAGTTGTTGTGAGGGTCCATTTAAACACACCCGTCAAAGCAAGAAACAAAGGAAAGAATTAGAAAACACAAGAAAAAATAAATTGACTAAAGGCGCAATAACTCACCTTAACTAAATTTAATTGCAAACTAAATTTTTTTAACATTGAGTTTTTGCATTATCGAAATTATGGTCAAAATTTATCATTAGTTTTGTCTAATATTACATTTTCAAGCATGATGCAAGGAAGAAGAAGAACTATAAGGGTGATTTATCTATAGGGTCGACTGGCTAATTTTGATCGAAGATTGTTTTACAAGAATCATTAAGCATTGGAAAAATAATATTTCTTTATCTTTATGAAATGATATGGTTCAAACATAAATTGAGGAAATTGTGCATATCACCATTTTTTTAGAAATTGGATTGATTATCGCAATTGTGAAATTGGATTAACTTTGATAATTTGAAATGAAGACACGTCATAAACCTGTTTTACTAAGCGTTAATTATGCAAAAAAAAAAAAGTGCGTAGGTACCGAGAGAAATTGATCACTTCTCTTTGAACACGCTTACGTTTTATTTCAATATTAGTGCCTTGATTGTTTTCAGGTTCCAGGGCAATCAGAGAATTGAAGAAAGCCAATTTATGCATGATTTTCTTTCTACGACCAATTTCAAGAAACATAACCCTACATTTCTATCATCCATAAATTCCATCACTTTTCCTCTCCAAACTCATAAGCTATGTAAGAATTTTCGATAAACATTATCATCACCATTTTCCTTGCAAGTGTCGCATGTTTCCTTCACATTTTCCATAATTTCCATTCATTTTTGGTAACTCATTAATAAAGACATCCAGCTCGCTTACATGATGATTTTTCCTTTTTCTTTTCGTTCACTTGTTTACCCTCTTTTTGTTTTCCTTTCCATTAAATAAATCCTGCTTGATGCAAATTTTTATACATGGTCCTTCCAAAATCATTATTCCATACTCATGTTAGATGATGGGGGATTCATTAATGCCTCCCTTTTAACAAGTCCTGGCTTATCGACATCAACACATTATCTAGGATTAAGGCTAGAGTCTTTATTAGTACCTTGAGGCTTGTATGCATTAATGACAAGTTATCTCGCTGACAATCATGGGAATACATCAATGTACCTTTATCGTTGGATCTTGCAAGTGGCTCGGCATCAGCTCATCTATTCGAACTTCGCAAGATGTACTTAGGTACTTTGGCACTCATTGACATTAATGGCGAGTTTGCCTCACATTGGTTAACAACATTCATTAATGGTTGTTAATCCAATGACTTCTCTTCATGCTCGACAACAACACATTTTTCACATGACTAGAATTGTACCATCAGGTTTTGTAGTAGGTGAAGACTATATCACTTTAGCATTTTGCAGTGAATACAACAGATTTAGTAGGAAAAAAAAAGAATCCACTTTCACGACCTCATCCACCATTTATGCAACCAAGGAGCAGATGAAATTCTACATTATATTCCATGATTCAGCAATAGGATCAACACTTCTCTACATATGCACAATTTTTCCACTTCTTAGGTAAGTAAAGGTATGCTCTTTTCTAGATTTTAATCATAGAATTCCTTAAATACTGAAATTATAATTTTTGGAAAATACTTTACCATATTTCCTTTCTCATTTAAAAACTGAAAACACCTTTATATGGGGGGGGGTGGAAGGAACATCCATTTATGATCACTTTATATATCACTTCATTCTGTTTCACTTCATTTCGTCCTAACATACTCGTCCTAATCAATTATGATAGCATTATGGTTCAATAATTATATTATTTGAAAGATGATGACTAAATAATGAGTATATTATATGGATGATTTAAAGATGCATTCTCAAAATGTTAAAGGAACCTTGCTGCAACAAAAATAAACAAGGTATTGATTTTTTTTTCCAACTGTGGTTCACGGTCACTGAGTGGCCGCTACATCCACGGGTAAATATCCGGTAGATCCACCCAAAGTGATCTATCCATCATCTTATGGTTGAGCATAACCCCAAGGCTGTCGAGGAGATTTGACCTCGTGACCTCCCAATTGGCAAGGTACTTAGCAGCGGGAACTTGACCATTTGAGCTATCCCTTGGGGCTTAAACAAGGTATTGATACACAAGAACCAATACCAATTAAAATTTGGTTTCCACACAAGAACCAACCAAACATGTTGCAATTCAATATATGACAAGGAATACTTTGCAAAAAGATATGAAATTGTCAAATATAATCGAATGAAAAGTTTAAAGAGCATTGATATAAGCCAAGATCATTCAAAAGAAAAGACGTTGCAATCAAATCAAATGAACTAATGCAATATTTGCATGAGGAGATGCAATCACTCTAGTTGGGGGGTATGTTGGGTCTCCAAAATGTGTTTAAAATGACATATATTTTCATTTCATTCGCACCTCATTTCACCTTTATCACCTTCATTCCATCACTTTGTCACTATATAACCCTACATCTCTATCATCATATGGGTTCATAATTGTATTTTCCTAAATTTATATTTTTCAAGTGTTTCTAGCGAATTAATGATTAAAAATTAGAAAAATGGCATATAATTGCTAATACCTAAAAGTGGCTTGAGTTTCATGACAAGTGTAGGTCATTTGAAAGCTTCTATGGCACCCTTATGTGGCATCCAATGCTCAAATTCGAATTCCCTTCAAGATATGGAAGGAGATTTGGATAAGGTCAAAGAAGGTATGTGTCTCATCATTACTTATCTGAGTTGTAACTCTATGATATTTTTAGGGATCTAGGGAGAGAATAGTGGATCTCCATTAATGGGGTAGATTCTTATGTTTTTGTATAAATAGGAGAGCCTTGCCCTCTCAAAGGCATGTGTAAAATTTGTATTTATGCTCATGTTTTGAATAAAGAATTATATTTGGCACCATACTCATGAGTGTTCTTTCACTTTGATTTTGTTTTTCTTGCATATGGAGCTTCTTCACTTGCAATCCTCATGCATCATTGGATTGGCCACCTAAATGAGTGTGAGATTGTATCATAATTTCATTCATTTATTTATGTTTAGTTTAGATTTCAATTCATGCTTTTCAATTCTTGCAAGAAGTTTAGATTTTGAATTCATGAAGTGTGCCTAGATTAGATTTCAAATTCTGTAGGGTGTGGTGTGATTTGAATTTGAATTTATGCAAGTGTGATTTACTATTTTCTTAGAATAGGTTTTCATGCCCCGTCATTTCAATTCCTAGACGAAAAGATTCATTTTCAAGAGATGCATGCTCATATTGAACATCTTTTCGTGAATAGGTTGCAATTTTTATTCAATAGATTAGAATTGCATTTCAATATCTTGTGTAAATTAGAATAAGCGAATTTGATTTGTCATCAATTGATTTCATAGTTAGATTAATCTAAATTGAAAGTTAATTTCTAGCATATACAATGCACGCATGCTTCACAATTTTTACGAAACCCCCGGGTTGACAATTAAATTATAGGTAATTAAATTGCCTCAACAACCATTTATCTAAGTATATTTCTCATATTCATTATTTGACAATGTCTTTATCTCTTCGTAGTTAAGTCCAACCCCCCCCCCCATGCTAGCCTCATCATTTAAATCATCAAGTAGATCTATTATCCAAAATATTGGATGTTTAAAATTCATCTATTTTATGTATTATTCAATATTAAGACCATCATTATTTCCTGTAAAATAAATTTCATTGGATTAAACCAAAAATAGAACTAGGGTTTCAAAGGGAATCACTTACTTTACATTAGAGTTCCTTTATGTAGTTAGGGTTTGAACCCAAAAATGTAAAAAGATCATAACTTCAATTATACTTCTCTGATAGACTATTATGACAAATATTATGAAATTCCACAACCTCTCTATATATTCTATCACCGGTTTGACTAAATCTAGTCTTTATCAAAAGATATCCAATATGCAAAATTTGTGGATGTCGCTAAGAAACATTCAAAAAAATGTTGATTTTAAATTTTCCAATAACTTCACTTCTTGGAGACTCCATTTTGGATTATTTTTCTATTAAACTAGGTGTTTCTTTAGAGGAATTCATTCCTTGGATTGAATTCTTCAAATTATACACAAAACGTTTCATAAATTTACCTAAATTCTACTAGCAAATTTGCAATCATCATTACAAAAAAATCATAAAAAATATTGATTTTAAATTGTTGATAAGTTCACTTTCCATACTTTGTTTTGGATTTTTTGTTTTGTTTCAAAAATTGGGTTTATTTAAAGATTAATTTATTCCTTGTACTGGATTCCTCAAATTTTGCACAAAAAGTTCCACAAATTGACTTGAATGTTGCCGTCCTCTTTTCCTATAAAAAATCGGCATAAGTATTTGACTCTTGTACTTCACAGTATCACAAGATGACTGATTATTTCTCAGATGTTTCATATTGAAAATGATATGCCATGGTTATCATTTATTTCCAGAAAAAGGAAGGGAGATCCTGACTATCAAGAACTTCAAAAGGTAACAATCTGTCGTTTATGTTCAGTTGAAAGAGAAAAGTGTTGTTGATAAAGGTGTAATGGTGAGAAAACTTCATTTCTACCCTCATTTCATTTCGTTTACCCTCTTTTGCCCTTCATTTTTCCAAACTCCGAATTCCAACACTTCATTTATTTCAAACCCCTTTTTTAACTATTAAAATTCGATTTTAAGTTCAAAAAGTAGCTCCACCCACCCACTGACAGTCGTATCATATATCCATTAACACTTGCCACTTTTGTCATTTACCGCAGCTCCGCCCCCCACAACTAGCCTTTGATACATATCGTATATTACCTTATATGTCACTTTCTGCACTCAAACATATGGAAACCATTACCTTTCATCGCTATCATCGTTTCATAGATCCAAAATTCATACATATCACAATCACCATCTCCTACAAAACCTCTAAAATGTGATTTGCAGGATATAGTGGGACCCATGTCCTGTCACATCATCCCTGTTCTCATCGCACATCACACTTCATGAGTCTTTGCCTTTAACCCCCTCTCCTCATGATGAAACCTTAAACTTTGCGATGTGCGATATTAATGGGCCCCATCTCTGTCTCGCCACATCACCCATGTTCTCATCGCACATCACACTTTGTGAGTCTTGGCATTTAACCCCCGCTCCTCATGACAAAACCTTAAAATTTTCGATGTGTGGTATTAATGGGCCCCATTTTCATCCCGCCACATCACCCTCCATCATTTCCCATCACACTTCACAAGTTTTAGCACTTACCTCTTTTCCTCGATCCCAAAACTTGCGTTGCACGATAAGCCTTGAATGTTGCAGTGTGCGATAAAATTACGATTTGCGATATTGAGGCGGACGCAATGAAGTTAAAAGCTAAAGCATAAATAAGGTTTTTACATTGTTTATGAAGAGAAGGGATAAGCGTGGCAGAAGGACCCAGGTAAGACCCGACAAGGAGTGAAAGGCGGAGTAATGTTGAATGTCATGGTAGTAAGGAGAAAGACAGAAAAGGTTGAGTTGGGAAACGAGCATTCATACAGAAATTTTATGATATACTAGCAGAAAAGGAAAGGATATGAAACACATCAGCACAGTCACGGATCAATGAAAAGTTTCTAGCACCGCACCAGATTTAATTACCCAATGTCGATTTTCTAAAAATCAGCTCCAGATGTCAGAGCCATTGATCATTTCCTCTTCGTGACCTCCTGAGCCACCTTCAAGCCTAATTTTTGGATTCACGAAGAGTTGCCTAAGTTTTTGGATTCATGAAGAGATGTCGAAGTTAATTCCACAATCAGTGTTTTGTCAGAGGTTTTTGTTTGGGCCTTGTATGGCCACACTTATCTAATTTTAGTTTGATTGTAATTAATGAAAATTTTTCCAAAGTACAGAGGGAAATTAACAGAGTTTGGAGTTAAACACTGCATTGTAAGAACTACTGTATTGGAGCACTGTAATTTTGGAGCTAGTAATCAATAATGGAAGACCGTTTACAGGATACTTGAGTTGTGTTAAATGGTGATGTTTTATTTCTTTGTGTTAAATGTTTCCATTGTTTTCCTTACTGTGCATATATTCATCAAATTGTAAAAGAGAATTTTTTTATTAATATTTGTTGTCAGAGCACCTTAAATATATTTGCATTTAAAATCTTAATATTTTCTGCTGAAGTCTGATTAAGGAATTCTTAACTACTATTTATTCACTGCTAAACCTTACTATTTCTTCCACCTCATAATTCATACTTCTCTAAAGATCCATTTAGCATAGTTAGCTTTCCCTGTGATGCTCTTGAAAGTTGATGCACCAATACAACCTTTTGACTCCATAGCCCAATGGATTAGTCCCTATAGACCTGCTCATCCAACCAACAAAATCACTCAAAAAAACCAATACCACCATCATTGTAGCTACATTAACATCAAAATTTATAATACTAAGGAAAAATTAAATCAGAAATACAGAGAGCCCTCTCTGAGTCTAGGAAGGCTAGGTCCTAGATTCCAAAGCGGTTTGATGTTGTCCTCTATCGTTTATTCTTTCCAATCTTATAATTATAGGGCCACAACATAATGGTGACCATATTGGGGATCTATTGAAAAGCTTATCATTTCATCAAAACTTAGAAACCCTGGTCCAAATTGTATTATTCAAGTACTTTCCAAGATTGGTCGTATCTAGTTGTTGATGGTGGACAAAAATCCAGACACAAGAAGGTTGAAATCATCCACCTGGTGACTCCAATCCAGATCAGTCCCATTCAAAGACTCCACTGGAGGAAGAACCTGAAGCATGACAAGGCAATCTAGAAAAATCAGGTATTCAAGCCCAAATTTTATTCAAGATATTTTTAGATTTATCTGTAATTATGTTCTATATTATTCTAAGACTGATCAAGAGTACGATGTTGAAGTTTACATTGATCATTTTCAAATTGATGAGCCTCAAGAAGTTAAGCCCCAAATTGTAGATCATGTACATACTCATACAGTTGTGCACATCCCAGATACACCCGTGAAAAACCCAGTGAAACATGAGCCTCATGCTTCATCTCATGCTCTTTCTAAATCCCCAAATGGTTATAAGCCTCTTACTTTACCTCCGATACCTGTGAAATTCCCAGACATTTACAAGCCTCTAGTTTTGCCTCCTACTCTCCATAACCTCCCTGCAAATTATATAAATAATCTACCCAGATTTGATGGAGAAAATGCAAAGATCACTATCAAAAAGAAAATTCAAAATATTGAGGATTTACTTGACCTTTTTGAGGTGGAAGAAGATGATGTGGGCATCCAAATGTTTTCCCTATCATTCCAAGGTAAAGTTAAAAATTGGTTTAAGAATATTCCAACTGCAAGCATTAGAAATTTTCAATGATTCACGTAATTTTTCCTGGATATATGGGTGGTCATGGGAAATGTTTTTCTCATCACAGAAGATTATAACCATTTAAAAAGACGGCGAGGGCAGACAATACAACATTTTTCAGCAAGGTTAAATAAGGTATACCATTCAATACCTGCTAAGATAAAACCACCCCTAGGATTAGCTCTCTTGCACTACCCAGATGCCTTTGATCTAGAGATGGCATTCCAGTTAAGAGGAAGGGACCCTGAAATCCTTGAAGAAATGAAAAATTTTGCAGTTGATGTGGAAGCGAACCTACTGAACAGAGAGGCAAAGTTAAAAGTAATGTAGAAGGAAAAATAGAAAAAGAGAAGTTGATATCTTTAGAGGTAAAACTAGATATCTTAGCAAATGCAGTAAATGAAATGATGCATGAGATTAGCAGGAAAGAGGAACTTGTTGTTGAAATACCTCATGCTCCATTAGTTCGAGAAAAGACAAGGATCAACATACCCAAGAAATTTGTAGCTCTTCCTCGGTATCCTAAAATAGAAAATGATTATTTTATGTACTCAATTCACAACTTGGCCAAAGATGAAGTTTTGAAATTAGAGAGAGGCAGGAAAATCTTCAGCAATGATGTACATGTTAGATGACCCTGCATACAAAGATAATCTTCTCAAATATGATTATCAAGAGGAATTTTATATGCTTGAGATTTAGGCTGATTGTTCAAAGCAACCATCACCATCATCTTAGGAGAAAGAAACCCGGTCATCACAATGCAAAGCTGGTAATCAAACTCTGCATACTGAGCAAGATTTTAAGGAGGAAAATGCAGAAAGTTTCCAAGTAAGTGAAAAATTCCTTCCTCTATGTTTTGCCTCACTTATGAGAGAAAATTATAAACAAATTGTCAATCGTAGGATTGGAGAACTCTCTCACCAATCAGAGGAGGAAATCATGGATGATATACAATTTTTTTAGATCCAGGGGTTCAGCCCTTGAGTCCTTTTGAATGTCAAATCTGAGATTAAATCACAAATTCTGAAACAGATGATGAATTGATCCATATTTATTCTTTTCCCTTATGCTTTAATTCATTTCAGCTTGTGAAAGGGAATCTGGATCACATTTTGTTTGAAAATCATGGGAGAAATTATGAGGTCTCAATAAATCCAATATTACAACCATCTAAAGCACCACATGATCCAATAACTAATACGTTGGATGGGTTTTGTTTCCAAAGGAAACCTTCATGTATTCGTAATGCTCTTAAAAGCTGCTATGATATGGATATGATCAAACAGTCTACCTCATTGCCTTATTCAGCATAAGTAGTGGCACAAAACTCATCAGGAAAAATTCAAGCATGTTCTGAGTTGTTCGAAGACATCGAGAGCCCATTTGCAGTACCAAGTAATGAAGTTGAGTTAGATGAGTCAAAATACCCATAAATGGGTCAAGTGTATCTTGATCCAGTGGTTGTCTATATAAAGAAATTGTTCCTTACAAAGCCAGCACATATTTCCAACATGTCAGTTGTTTCTCGAGTGTACCAAGAGCCATGTACACAATATCATGCCTAGAATTTCTATCAAACACCATTATCAGGCTTATCTCTGAACATGGTGAAAAGAAATGAAAGAAAAAATATATTAGAGCAATTTCTTGACTGGATGCACTAGAATTATTATCACATTTAGAGAAGCAGTGATTTTAGCAGGTTAGGGTAGCTAGGTGTGAAAATAAGCTCAGTAGCTTGAGCATTTTTCCAGTTTTAGTTTCAAATTTATTTCTAGTTTTTATTTCAAGTGTGTCACAGACTACATATTGCAGAGAGTGTTGATTTCAACTTAAAAAATTTTAGCCACAGAGGTTTGGTAGCAGATTAAGTTACAGATTTGGGACCAGCCCAATGGATCAGGCCACTAGTCTATGGTGTTCTTGACACCTCCTGAGGGAGTTGTCATCCCCAGCTGGAGCCACTATTAGACTCTTCTAATTCACAGTATCACAAGATGACTGATTATTTCTCATATCTTTCATATTGAAAATAATATGACATGGATGTCATTTATTTCCAGAAAAAGGAAGGGAGATCCTGACTATCAAGTACTTCAAAAGGTAACAATTTGTCATTTCAATTCAGTTAAAAAGAAAAGTGTTGTTGATAAATGTGCAATGGTGAGAAAACTTCATTTTTGCCCTCATTTCATTTCATTTACCCTCTTTTTCCCTTCATTTTTCCAAACTCTAAAGTCCAACACTTCATTTCTTTCAACCCCCTTTTTTAACTATTAAAATTCGATTTTTATAGTTAAAAAAGCAGCTCCTCCCACCCATTGATAGTCGTATCATATATCCCTTAAAACTTTCCACTTATGTCGTTTAACGCAGCTCCGCCCGCCACATCCAGTCTTTGATACATATCATATATTACCGTATATGTCTCTTTATGCACTCAAATATATGGAAACCCTTACCTTTCATTACTATCGGCGTTTCGTAGATACAAAATTCATACATATCACAATCACCATATCCTACAAAACCTCTGAAATGAGATTTGTGGGATATAGTGGGACCCATGTCCTGCCACATCATCCCTGTTCTCGTTGCACATCGCACTTCGTGAGTCTTGGCCTTTAACCCCCACTCCTTGTGACGAAACCTTAAACTCTGCGATGTGTGGTATTAATTGGCTCCATCTCTGTCCCGCCACATCACCCATGTTCTCTCGCACATAACACTTCGCAAGTATTGGCCTTTAACACACGCTTCTCACGAAGAAACCTTAAACTTAGCGATGTGAGGTATTAATGGGCCCTATCTCTGTCATGCCACATCACCCTCCGTAATCACACATCGCACTTCGCAGGTTTTATCGCTTACCTCTTTTCCTCGATCCCAAACCTTGCGATGCGCGATAAGCCTTAAATGTTGCAGTGTGTGATAAAATTTTCGATTTGCGATATTGAGGTGAATGCGATGAAGTTCAAAGCTAAAGCCTAAATAATTTTTTTGTAGGTTTTAACCCTGTACAAAAATTATCTACGAACGAATCTTTAAAACAGAAAATAAACAATAGCGAGAGTATAAAACATAAAAACAAATAAACACAGAGATTTTCCCCTGGATCCCAAATCGGGATCACCAGCTTGATTTTTCATTATATTCCTTTTAGTGTTACAACACATATATATACATGTCGAAGCATGTACATACACTGTGATCCATTGACACGGATTAGAGGGCCAATGTAGTTCCCTTGACCGGATCTACAAAATACCAGGGGCCGAAAACCATCATGCCCCAAAACCATGTGCAAACCCATGCAAAAAACCATGGGTGGGTCCGCCCACCGGAATAAAAGGACCAAAAAAATTTCCAGGGTGTTGCCTCGGACCCCGACAAGGCGGGCTGTAGCCCCCCCCTGTGACCCCCTCGTACATTGCACCCAACACTACGTATAGGGGGGGCTATCGCACCCCCTGTTACCCCCCCGCACGTGACTAGTCGTGGAAAGTATATAACACAAACCCAACATTATCCCACTTGTTGTTTCCTTTCCACAGGGGGCCACAGGAGAGTTGAGTCATTAGCCCAGCTTTACAACACCCATTGTTTCTCTACACCAGGAGAAATTATGAGTGCTCACAGACTTTGTCAATGCATCTGCAAAATTCTTCAAAGTGTCCACCTTTACCAGCAACACCCTTTTAGCTTCAACCATATATCTCACAAAGTGATATTGAACATAAATTTTCTTTGTCTTTGAATGATAAGCAGGGCTCTTAGCCAAGAAAGTTTCACTTTGGCTATCACAGACTATTCTTATAGCTTGTTGCACCAACCCCATACTTGAACACAATCTCTGCAACCAAACTGCTTCCTTTCTTGCATGAGTGGCTACCATGTATTCTACCTCTTTAGTTGAAAGAGCCACTACAAAATGTATTTTACTCATCCAACTGACTGCACCTCCAAATAGGCTAAACACATACCCACTTGTAGATCTTCTTTGGTCTAGATCTCCAGCCCAGTCTGCATCAAAAAAACCACGAATGTCTAACACTCTTTCCAATCCTGGTCATGCCACAGTAACACAAAGCCATAATCACTAATTGCATACATGCAAATATCGAAACACAGAAACTCTTGTCTAATGTCCTTCCCTGGGTTTGACATAAACCTGCTCAATACTCCCATTGCATGTGCAATGTCTAGTCTAGTACAGACCATTGCATACATCAGGCTACCCACTGCACTTGCATATGGAACACGGGACATATCCTCCTCTTCTTCTTGTGTCTTGGGACACTGTTCAGCAGACAGCTTTGTACCTACAGGAATCAGAACATTCACCGGTTTACTATCGTGCATATTGAACCTCTGCAATATAGTCTCGAAATACTTCCTCTGGTTTATCCAGAGCTTCCTCTTTGCCCGATCTCTCTTAATTTCCATGCCCAAAATATAGTTTTCACCACCAAGATCCTTCATGTCAAATTTGGAGAACAGCTGGGTCTTCAAATATTGGATAATTTCTTTGTAATTTCCAATCAATAACATATCATCCACATACAAGACCAAATAAATAACACGGTTACCAATTAATTTAAAATAAACACAGTGATCCTCCTTGCTTCTGGTGAAGCCAAGTCCCCGTATATAGGTATCAAATTTATGATACCATATCCTTGGTGACCATTTTAACCCATACAGAGACTTCTTTAACCTGCATACCAGCTCTTTCTTCCCCTTCACCATAAATCCTTTAGGTTATTTCATGTATATCTCCTCTTCCAGATCCCCATGAAGAAATGTTTTCTTCACATCCATCTGTTCTACCTCAAAATCAAATGCAACAACAACAGATAAAAGTAATCTAGTAGAAATAACTTTGGCAATAGGAGAAAAAATATCACCAAAATCAATTCCCGGTACCTGGGAATAACCTTTTGCTTCCAACTGAGCTTTGTATTTCTCCACCTTGCCTTCTACATTCATCTTCTTCTTAAACACCCATTTTATCCTGATGGGCTTCCTTCCAACCGACAACTCCACCAGATCCCATGCCTCATTTTTATGCAAGGATGCCATTTCATCAACCATGGCCTCCTTCCAGAGTTTTCCATCCTCTGAATCTACTACCTTCCTGATGGTTCTGGGATCATCATAGTTGGAAATACTGAGGGGGGGGTGAATCGATATTCCTTTCAATTAGAGCATTATTTAATCTTCAATTATTATCGGTGTTTGTACAATCATAGTAGAAAACAAGAGAACAAAAATCCACACAATTTTTAAAGAAGGAAGCCCACTGGGATAAAATGGGTTAATTCTTTTCTAATAATTCTTATATATTCAACTCAGTTGACAACGAAGCTCCAACTTCCTAGAATCTAGAAAAGCATTCTTCTCTGACTCCCCTTGGATGGGTGGCTCGCCGAAGTTTCGGTAGTCAAATGAATAGATGCCCCAACACCCGATGAGCTACAACTCCACCCTAGCACCACCTACCACCCTATAAGAAGAATAAAGAATGGACTCCGTACCGGAAAAATAGTTACTTACAATGATATAGAATGATGTAGAAGAAGAAGATATACTAGACCATAACCCCAACTTTGACACAACCACCTAATGATGATCCTAGACCTCCCAACACTGCCTCTTCAACCCTTGGTAGATAGACACTAGTACAATATGTACAATAATTTATTTACAATGACTAAGTACAATGATACCTTTACAATGATTGTATGCAATGCTACCCACTTGAAGACTTCATATGATGAAATTCTTGTTGCTGTTATGCACTTTGGTTGCTGCTCTTGTCATGCTACCCTCTACTACACCTTGCTTTGCTTTTCTGCCGTAGAAAGTCTGGTCCTTTGCAATCCTTGACAACACATGATCTAGCTTTTTCTTGCCTTCTAGGAGCTCGATATTGAATCTAGTGTATCTTTGTTATTTCAGATCCTCAATATTTGATTTTCGGTCCTATAGTCATCCTCTGAGTCATATTTCCAATGCCATAGGTCTGACCCAATTTGGATTTTTTAAGAGAGAGTTATACCCAATTTCTCACAATGCCCTAATTATGGATTGTTTCATAGAGCGCACTTGTACGGCGTGCCATGTATCATTGTTTCTTAATTTGGCTCTAAAATTAATAGAGTGAAAACTAAATACTGTTTCATATCTACCACTTTTTACAGAATTCCAATCCGATACTTAGAGAGAGAGTTATGACGAATTTACCAAGGCCACTTCTTTGAGATGAATTTTAGGAGCCTTCCAAAACCCTGACTTACACAGATCATATCTCCAAAAATATTGCGCACCTTGATCTGAAATTTTTACTGTAGCTTCCTTAGGATTTTTTCTTCACCTCATAAAAATTTAAGCTTATGAACCTTCGTAGAAAAAAAGTTAGAGCGAAAATTCCACGATGACCTGTTTCAGATGGCCAAATCCCTTGCATAAGGAGGAAATGAATATCACAATTTATATGAATGCTTAAGTTGAGAAGGGCTTCAACAAGTGAACGTGGGGGGGGTTTTATGAGCTTAAAAAAATTAATTATGAATTTTCAATGACCCATGCCCCAACCCCATGGGGTTTTAGCCCACTAACTGGGGGTACAAACTTCAAACATAAATATCTCCCAAACTGTGAAGAATTACATGGCGTGCCATATATCAACGGAAACATCTCGACAAGTAGAAACCATCAAAAGCATTATTGACCCAGAATATATTAATTTGGTAGGTCAAAATTCCCATGCAATATTTGGTTAGCCCCTGGTGCTGCTTGGGTTGACATCAATGACAACCACTGATCAACAATCATCAATTATAGTTAAAGAAAAATTTGAACAGAAAGTAGATGGACTATACCTTTATGGTTGTCTTCTTTCCTGAACTAATCTTCTAACAGCTGGAGTTTGTGGCTCTTCCTATTTTGAGCCTTCTTCTGTTGTAGAGTCTGATTCATCCTCCTTTAGCTCAAACTCTATCTTCTTAGGTTCCTTTGGTAGGACTTCATGTTTAACAATATCTTTCACCTCTCTAAACACCACATCTTGACTGTACACAACCTTCCTTATTTCCTAGTTCCAAAGCTTGTAACCCTTTAAACCATCCTTATACCCAACAAAGATGCACCATTCAGATTTATTGTCCAACTTGTTCCTTTTCTCCTTTGTAACATGTACATATGCATGACATCCAAAT
Organism: Pinus albicaulis; assembly: GCA_034641835.2. NCBI lineage: Eukaryota > Viridiplantae > Streptophyta > Pinopsida > Pinales > Pinaceae > Pinus > Pinus albicaulis. The sequence goes on along the minus strand of JAXQQM020084590.1, from coordinate 149,168 downwards.
ACCCTTAGATGTGAAAGAGAGGGTTTCTTACCAGTCCATACCTCATGTGGAGTCTTATCCTCCAATGCTGATGAAGGTGATCTGTTAACCAAGTAACATGCAGTCTCCACTGCCTCTACCCAGAATTCTTGTCCTAACCTAGTACCACTAAGCATGCTTCTTTCCTTTTTCATCAGCATTCTATTCATTCTTTCTGCAACTCCATTTTGTTGTGGTGTGTATGGAGTAGTCTCCTGCCGTGCTATACCACACTTCTTACAAAACTCTTCAAATTCCTTCTTGCAGAACACCCCACCATTATCTATCCTAGGAACCTTTATCTTCTTCTCTGTCTGGTTTTCCACCAGAGCCTTAAATTCTTTGAATCTGTCAAAGACTTCAGATTTCTTCCTCAAGAAATATATCCATTTATTCCTTGAGAAGTCATCTATGAATGAAACATAGTACACAGACTTACTCAGTGATGGAACCGACACAGGTCCAAACACATCACTATGCACAAGCTCTAATATCTTGTTTGCCCTCTTAGCACCTGAAGGAAAACTCACCCGATCTCCCATATACACAATTTTCACAGAAATAAAAATCTAGAGAGCTATTAGACATACCTTCTACCATACCATTTCCATGTAGTATCTGAAGGCCCTTCTCTCCAATATGTCCAAGCCTTTAATGCCATAGCATGGTCTTTTCTCCATAGACTTCTAGGATTTCCACTCCACTTTTGGGAACCACAGAACTGTTGCACCCATCAATAATAGTGCTGCCCTGAAGCTTGTACAGAGTTCCAACCTGAACTCCCCGCATTAATACCAGTGCTCCTCGAACCATCTTACCGGCATCTTTCTTGAACACTGTTTTTACACTTACATCATTGTTGGCGAGGAAACAGGTCTCGCAGGCAAGACCCAGTTTCGGGGATTGGGGCCAACAAAGGAGTCCGCTGTAGTCTAGAACCATGCCGGAATTTTCACCCTACTCCGAAGAGCAGAGAGTCTCACCCAAGGCGTGTCGCGACCACATGCAGAAGGGGAACAGATTGGTAGTGGCGGATGGATCCGCAACTCGAAGCTAACATAGAATCATTTGCATACATAAAATCATACATAAAATATCTTCTCAGAACATTATGCAGGTACTAAGAAAATAAAATTTTAAGGTACCACAGACATCATGCATACATGTAACTCATACAATAAGACAACAACCTTCAAGTATATTAATAACCTTCGGCTGGATCCACGGTTACATCGCTCGACAGAAAGAGCTTTCCATTTCTATTACAGGCGTCCCACAGGACAGAGAGAGAGATAATATAGCCACGATATATCAATAGAAACCTAGGAAATACAAGGATGTCACACTCAAGACAGAGCTCTTCTACGACGTTTGCTCTAATCTCTTCGATCCCTCTGCATCCGTGCATGACTTTCTTTTCAACTGGGTGACAACCTATTTATTCACCCGCCAGCGCAACTGCTAGTTTCTCTTATGTTCTTCTTCAGCTACTTTCAACTTCTTTTTGTTGCCCATGAGTTCCGTTATTTGTTCTCTACTGTATATTCTCTTCATCTGCACTTATCTGCATTAGCCTCATTAGCTATCTCCTGTTCCTCCACAACCTCAGCAGCTCCGCTACCTACCGTTGTTGCGCCTGCCATGTGTCGATCCGAAACTCAAAATCTATTCATTATTCAAAATTCAAAACAAGGGCCCCAACAGGCCCTGAACACAGTTTCTTGACTTGTCCCGAGTCAATCGCAAATCACTGTCTCCACCTCCATAGCTCCGCCTGACCCTGTGCCCTGTTCCTGCTGCGCACCTTCATTTTGTTGTCCAAACAAGGGCCCCAACTCTGGGACCTTGCTCAACGCTGAAGCCGTATGCTTGTTGAAGGTTACCATAGCATGTTGCCACCCCTGTAATAATGCATCCATCTCCGTGGCGATCTTGGTGATAGCTTCCTCCCCGACGTTCGTCGGTACAGCGTCGAATACCGTGATGACTTGGGTTCTAGCCTCAGTGGTTAACTGCTGCATTGTCCTAGCGCTAATTTGTAGGGGCTGGAGAAGCTCTCAAATTTCCTGCTTGGACATTGCCGAACTGGCCTCTGTCTGCTGGATCTGAACCTCTAGAGCATCCGCCTGGGCATACAGCTGGTCCAGCTGCGAGGGGTCTGTGGCATCCTGAATTTCTTTTGAGAGTTGTTACAGCTGAGCCGAAATGGGCTGAGTCTTTACTGTAAGAGTCGTTGAGCATTCCTCTAGACCTTGCAGAACATCATAGGCATCTCGAGCTGTAGTACTAAGAGCTTCCTGCATCTTGGTTACCTGGCCCTGTTTCTCTGAAATCTGTGCTGTGTAGATTGCCGTTGGGTCGGGCAGCGCTGGCCGTGCTGCTAATGATGCCTGGACCTCTGCATTTTCCTGGTGGAGGTTGGTGTACGCCACACTGAGGTGGATTTCTCGCTATAATACATCCATTTCTGGCACATCCGCGGGCATATGTTTGTAGTGAGCCATTACTGTAGGCCATAGTCTCGCAAAAACCCTGGCCACCTCGTTCATCTGGTCCTGGAGCTGCTCGCGTGCCATTGTGAGCTGCTCGCATTGTTCAGTAAGCTCGATTATCTGTTGCTACTATTGCTCACACCTTTGTTGCAGCTCGGAGTGGGGCCTTTCTGCCTGCTGGGCTGCCCTCTAGATGAAGTGGTATAGCTGAGTTGTGCCCCATGTCTCCATGCTTTCGGCCCCTGAAGTACCTTGATCCAGCCGCCGCTCCTACAGTGGTTTCCCCCTGGCAACTGATCTAGTGGAGTGTCCTTGAGGGGACGGCGGCAGAGTTGGATGGGGTGCAGAGTTTGCCATATTCAGGTCCGGCCGCTCCCCCTGATCTGCTTGGATAGTCTTCTGGAGTGGAGTATGTTATTTCCTAAATCTACCTCAGGCTGAAGGAAGGCAGAGTTCAGGGTAACATCAAACCGCGCTCAGTCTGGTAGCTAGCCCTACCAGAACAGGAGAGGGCTCTATCCAGGTCAATCTCAACGAAAATTACTCAATAGGGCTTGAGTTGACTGAAATAAAAGCTAATTTTAGGCTAGGTATATAAATAAAGGATTTTGAGTTTGATTTTGGGGGGTTTTGTTGGATCAAAGGGAAAGGCAGTTTTGGGTGCGGGGATAAGGCCTAGTTTTTGCAGAGTTCTGATTGCGCCAAGGAAGGAAATCGTTTTGATGATTTATATTGATTGAATGGATGGATTAGACTGGTGAGGAGCTGAATAGGGCAAGAGGGTCTCAAGAGTCCTCCTCAAACAGATGAAAACATGTAAAATTAAACAAAACTTAAGGCAGAGAAAAGCAAGCTACTGAATTCCACCTTTAACACTGATTTGTTTAATCTAAGAAGAAAGAAGAAGGAAAATGGTACACATAAACATCAGTGAAATTAAAAATACATAGATAAAAACACCATCAAAACACAGACCCACAAGGATCCCAAAGAGTGCTGCAAACCCTGGTCTATTCCTTTGCTAAAATTGCAGAATGAAAATGTACAATGAAGTGCTAAGCAATCCCAAGTGTCCAACCCTAAAAATGACTGATAAAATACATAATATAGACAATCATAACTCATTACCATGCCTCTAGGGGTCTAGCTCATCATTCTAGGAGTTGTTTCAACCATATCTAAACTAGGAACTAGAAAATAGGCCATGAAACAACTTGCCTCTATATGCTAGGAAACTGATCCATTCACTCACATTTCACCTTTTGGTGAATGAATCTTCTAGAACAAGTAAAAATGTGCCAAAATTACATCATTATCATGAAATTACATCAAGGTACATCAAGAGTTACATGAAAAAGTGAAACTGGCCAAAACTAGGCGAAATTCTGAGCTGCTGAGTGAAAAATAGGCCAAATTCCTCTATGCGCCGCGCCCAAAATCTTTATGCGTAGCACAAGTTTGGAGCTGATTTTGAGGCCCTTCCCGAAGTCCAAATTGAGTGAATGATAGCTCGTTGGAAAGCCCTAACTACCTACTTTTCAACCCAAGTTGAATTTATGGATTTGGTTGCCATTTTCCCCTCCAAAAGTTCAATCTCCCAACACTGCTTCCTGTGTGTGCAAAAAGTAGCAGAAAAGCCATTTTTAGGGTGTTTTTGACCCTCTAGGAAACCTAAAAATTGATGAAATCCTTAGGTAATCCATGAGCATGCATAAATTTTCATAAAAAATCCAAAAATGCAAAGTTTTCTCCCTAAAGAGCTGCCAATTATAAGCGCGCGCAAGGTGGTGCTACGCGTCGGGCAAGAAAACCTGTTTTGTGACCAAAAATTCAAAATTGACAAAATTTTTCCAAAATTCCTTGAAATTTCGGCTGAAGGTCCCTCATAAAGTACCATGCTCATCCAAAGAAGCTTCGGCCAATATTTGGAGCCTATCATGTCTTTTACGACGCTTCAGTGCCCTCCTTAGCCTCGCTTTCAGGATCTTGATCTTTGCTTTGCAAACATGTGTGCGTGCCCAATAATGGTTCTTCATATGTCTGAGCATGTTCTTCTCCTTATTTTCCTTCTCCAACATCTTCTCAAGATGAATTTTGACTCTCTCAAGCCAAGTCTCTCTATCGGCATCAATCTCCCGCTCAATAAGTGTCATCTCGGATGGGCTTCTTCGGGCAACTTGTCGGTTCTCACGGATGTTTTGCAACTCCATGATCATCTACTGATCCTCCAACTATATTTTGCACTGCTCCAGATAGTTAATGACCCACTGAGCTCTCTACAACTTGTCGTTCAATGTGTCGATCTCATTTTTCTGCTCCTGAATGATCTCTCTCAGTTTTGAGCTTGGAGAGCTCAAATCCACATCAATCAACATAAAATCAGTATCCTGGCCTCCTAAAGGGCCCTCCTCCTGCATAGGCTTCTTTCCTCTGTCTTGTACCTGTACCTGTGCTGATGACGACGGCAACGAGACCCCTTCCACCCCGGGTGGAGATAATACTCGTCGGGCTGCTGCAAATAATGCTCTTGTGCCTCTCTGATAAGTAACAACCACTGGCACACTGATAGGCTCTGTCTCGGGACCTTCAAACTGATGTGAAGGTTCACCTGCATCGTGAAAAATATCTGGAGGAGGCTGAGGGGTTGTGAAGAAGTCATGGGAAATGAAATCTTCCCATGCAATGCCCTGCAATCCAAGCTGATGTACCACAATAATCTTGATGAGTGCATAATGAAAAATGTTGTTGTACTACTACTCGGGAGTCTTCTTCTGCACAAGATTAGTCATCCTCTCTATGTTTTGGCACATGAAATATGGAATGTTCATCATCCTCACTCTCGTGAAATGCATCAATAGTCTGATGTGGTATGCATAAAGGCGTGAGAACCGGCCCTCACAACTGAAGTATCTGATAATGAGACTCATCAATGGCGCATAGGATTCCTTCAGGAACCGGAATGGGAATACCCTGCTGAGCTGCCTCACATAGCTAGGCCTAATGTATGGTTCATAATGTACTTTTTCCACCTGATGTCTTTTGTTCCACTCCTCACCTACATTCGGTATTCCTGTTGCCTGAGAAATGGTTTCTGGTGTCAAGATGAAATTTACACCAGCAAGAGTTACCTGACCATCTTGCAAATGTAAAAAAAACAACCGGGCTAACTCCTGATGATGCTAAATCTGAGCAATCCTCTCACAATATTGATAGCATGACTACTCTCGGAAACATGCCATGGCAAGTGGGCAGGCCTGCAACTGAGTCAATGAGGTGGGCTCTTCTCTCACATGTTTTCTTCCTTTACGAGGCCTTCTCGGTGCATGTAGCTCTGTGGTAGAATCATTGTCTTGTTCATATAATGACTTAGTGTCCATCATGGTGTTGCAAGGTATATGTCAAGTGTAAGTTTGGTTTGTGGAAAATGATAAATTGGTGCTTTTGTTTCAATTTCCAAAATATGCCAAGTAGGAAGGGACTGTGGAAAAAAGGACAGTGGGTATAGTGGACTGTGGGAAAAATATGTTTCAATCAAGTGAAGTTAAAGTGTAATAATAGTCACTTGACTGTGTTTAGGAATCTGTGGTTTGGGGATTTAGGAATTTTGAAAATGATATGGGAGAGTGATAGTGATATGGAATGGTAGGGTTTAGGGATAGGGATAAATGGGAACAAGTGATATGAGTGGCTTTGGGACATAGGGGAAAAGGGGAGGGACTGTATGATGATGTGATAGTGATGAGGAAGGGAACCACAGATGGAGAATGGGATTTGCAATACTTGGCACAAAAATCAGACTTTTAAAACTTGAAATCCAAACCCTAAGGAACAGTTTTTGACAAGAAGATAGGGTTTATGTTTGGCATTCAAATTCTCAAACCAATCTTCAAACAAATCCAAACACCAGCTATGAGCAATTGTATAAACTTACTTGAGCATGGAGCAACCAAGAAAAATGCGATTTTGGAGAAGACCAGCAAAAAATTTCGGTCTCAGGCCTATGCGCCGCGCGCATAACCCAATGCGTCACGCTCTCCTTGTGCGCCGCACACGTTGTGTTTTTCACAGTGAACAATAGTTGTATGCGCCATGACCACTGTGTGCGCCGCGACCCTTACCCAACGCGCCGCACAGGTAACTTCACCAACTTCTCGGCCTTCATACCACTGTTTCGCTCTTCCACTAATTTTGACTCTGCTTAATGATTTCTTTGGCGTGCAAATGGGTTGTAGAAACAATGGAATTACCTTATATAGTGGAGAACTTGATTTTTTCTTCTTTAAAACCCACTTTCTTATGTTTTGGCTTTGGCACTTTTCACTTTCTAATACAAACTTTGTTTTTGTTTCCATTTTGACTTTTTTGACTTGAATGACGAAACTTTTGTGAATTTTTTGCGGGGATCACTAGCACGGAATTTAGCAAAGGCGACCAGGGCTGCACCTGAAGATTTTGACAACTGAAAATTTTTGAAAATATACATGGCATTTATTACAAAAGACGAAATGACGATTTTTCTTCAAAACAGAATTTTGAAGAAAATTCAAGATCTTACATTATAACGATGAAATTTCTTGAGATGAAAACTTATTTTGAACCTCCCTCTGGCCTGCTGGAATTATTGGACACTTTGAAGACAAAATTTGTGAAACCCTAGACCTAATGACTGAAATGACTCTTTGTCGACTAGGAGACCAAAACATGAGTGTGAATGACTTTAAAATTGATTTTGATGGATAGACACGGACCAGCAGGTACATGACATGAGGGACATGAGAGACAAAACCCTTCCGTCAGAAGATAGATGCTCCTAATGGAATGCAAATGACTGAACTGAATGAGACACCTAAAAATGAAATGCAACAAAAGAGATTTTTATCTCTGACGGAGGGATGAACAAACCGACTCTAACAGAGTAGACTCAAGCTGTGCCCCAGCCGTGTCTGCAACTATTTGTGCCATATGTGTGTTTAAATCAGAAAAAGTGGTCTGGGGGTCCCCAGTGGGGTTGACCGGTGGTATCACTGCTATACTTGAGTCAGCCTCGGTCCCGTGGTCCCCATTGATTAGGTCCCGGATTACTAGGTCTGATACGGTGGCAGATGAGTTGGATGGTGTGGATGAAGTGGTAGGTGGGAGTGGGTCGGTACGGGGTGGTGAAATACGGATGTTTATAAATTCAGAGGGGTCAATGGGAGGTTGAGGTGGAATCTCGCCTATTGCCCCTGTCTCGATGAGTGGTTCTTCCTGGATGGGTACCCCTGTGCTTAGTTGCCGAGGTGGATTCTCCTCAGTGAGGTCAACCACTAGACTTGACTCTATGGTTTTGGCCCTCTTGGCCTTAGGAGCCGCCAGGGGGTTTGCGGACTTATTTTTTTCCCCCAGCAGGGTGGTCATTGGACTTGGTGAAGTAAACAAAACATTGGGAATGGGGGAGGTGATGGAGGTCGTGTGGAGAAGTGGGGTGGACTGAGAAATCTGAAATTCAGAAAAAATATGCAAAGGAGTGGCACTGCTGGAGACTATTTGGACCACTTTGTTGAAGCTTCGTACCTGTGTATTTAGTTGGCGAATGAGTGGGAAGAGCTGCAAGTTGGAGACCCTTTTTTCCGCCTCCACTGCCGATTCGCCACGCAGTTGTTGTGGTAGCATCTTGTCAAAATTGTATGTGTATACCCTGCTTCGAACTTCCATCGCGACCCCTAGCCATAAACAAACTTCATTGTGGAAGGTTGCGTCGTCAAGTTGGAATTTCAGCAACCTCATTTTAAATGTCTCTTTCGGCACGCAAGTAGGTCGGACGAACGTGTGCTTGTGCCTGACCCCGAACCAGACTTTCTCGATGTATCTGTCTAGCAGATTTCTGGAAATACTCTGCTGGCTTGTCACCAGATCAGTAATTAAACCATACCAACTCCAGAAGGCCTCTGCATTGACCTCTTTGGTGTTGGGATCTCCCGACACCTTCCATGGGACGAATTTCATTGCCAGAGGCTGACCCTCCACTATTTTTGCCGGCAGCCTGACGAGGGGGGCATGCCACTTCCACATGGCCAGTGCAACTATCAAGTATCCATAGATGAAGCCCGTTGCCCTCTTGTAATTATCCTCGCATGCGTCGAATAGCTTCTTCAGCAGGAAGGAGCACCAGTTCAGCCTGGTCCCCTGGATGCAGTGCTCCGCGATAGAAATAGTGTCCAAGGTACATTCCCCCTTGGTGTAATGCCTCATTGTCTTACTGGCAATGAGGTAACACGTGAACCTGACTTTGGGCTTGTTGATGAGTTCAATTTTTGCTCCATTTCCTCCCCGCCAGGTGCCATATTTTGCATAATAATCCATGTCCCCCGACTTCTTTGCTCTTTTGGAGATGGTCTAGCATGTGGAGGAAACATCCCAGCCTTCCTATGAGAGCCTTGTGAGCCGGTGAATGTCCTCGGCATGGATTGGAATTTATTTTCCCAACCACAAGGACCCATTCTGCATTCGACTGAGCAAAAACTTGGTACATTGCATGGCTACTCCTATCATCCCGAATACTGGCAGGTTCCTCAAATTCAGTATGGAGGACTGCTGGATGCCTCGAAACTCAGGAAAAATCCTTTTTTTTGCTTGCTTTGATTCTATTGTATAGCTCTCCATGTACACCTGGAGTTTAAGCACTGGGAACTTGAAAGAGTCCGTGAGGTATACATCGATGAGGGCGGCACTGTCATACTTCCCGACGGGGGACTCCATTTTATGAATCCGACAATCGAGCTCCTGTTCTACTACTGATGGATTGGCTCTTGTCATATTTGCATGGCGTTGATACACCTTCAGAATAGTTCTCAGCCCCTTCTCTTGGCTCTTTAATTTGGGACACCTCTGCTGCTTTGGTTCTGCTCCAATTGCCTTTACATCTTCAGAAATTTCTAACTCTAACTTGGATCTCTCCATCATTCTCGCGCTTTTCTTCATGCAGGCTATGTAATTAACTGGCACGAGTGAGGTTGATGAGACCCCATAATGAATTAATTCCTGCTGACATCCTCCACAGAGATAATCATGTGATTAGTCGCCTGCTGAGGTGTGTTATGACATCTGCTAATGATGGTATGGGGAAATGGGCAGACGTGATGGTTGAGGTTACTTCAAATTATGGCAAAATGATTACTGCAAGGTTACTTCTAATTATAGAAATTTATTTTGCAAATATTGGTGATCCTACGGACTGACACAAGTACTAAATGAAATGATGGGGACTGAAACTTGACATGTTTGTGTATCCTATGGGGATGGCACGCTGGACGCACCCCTCCCCGACCACAATCAGTTGCATTGCGGTCCCCGCAACCTAGTGGTTATCGATGACTTATGCATGGACAAAGGACACTACCTATGCTCATCCTGGTTGCGGGAGAGTTATTCAACTACTCTACTCTACGGAATTCTCTCGGGTGCGAGCGTTATTAACGGAAAACTAAAGAAACTTAGTCATGGTAGGGCTTCAGGCGTGCACCATTCACCCACCCAGGTAAAACAGTACCGTCCAGTTGAGCCAATTGAACGGCTCCGGAATCCTTAATTTCAACGACGAAGTAGGGTCCCAACCAGTGCATCTGCAGTTTTCCCAGAAACTTCTAAAACCTGCTATCATATAGGAGAACCTTACCTCCAACCTAGAACGTTTCGCTCTTGATGTGGCGATCATGCCATGCCTTCTGCCTATTTTTCTGAACCTTTTGATGAAACTCGGCGAGGAACTTGGCCTCGTCAAGTTCTTGTAATTCGTGTAGGTGTTCCTGTAGTGATTCCTCCTCTGAGAACTTTAGGGAGGTGGCAATCAGAAGACTCGGTATGGTGAACTCGGCGGGAATCACAGCTTCACGGCCATACACCAGCTGGTAAGGTGTTTGATTAGTTAACCGCTTCACCGTTGTTCTATAGGCCCATAGTGTGGCTGGAAACTATTCATCCCAATCATCCCACTTAGCATTAAAGATCTTCGTCAAACCCTTTTCGAGGATTTTGTTGAATGCTTCAACAGTACCATTGGCCTGCAGGTGGTACGGGTTGATTTTGTGATGCTGAATCATGAAGGTGTCCAGCAGCGATTTGATCATTTCATTAATGAAGTGTGTACCTTGATCACTCGTTAAGCTCCTTGGGCATCCAAACCTGCTGATGATGTATTCAAAGATGAACCTGGCTGTCGTATTTGTCGTACAGTCCCATACTGACGCTGCCTCGGCCCATTTGGTGAGGTATTCCATGGTGGTGATAATGTACCAGGCCTTTGAATGCCTGGCTACAGGGGCTATGGGGCCTACGAAGTCGACAACCCACTTCTCGAATGGTTGCAACACATTCACCGGGTGTAGTGGTAGCTCGTCTCTATGAGAGGGCCTCCCTGTTCTCTGACAAACATCGCATTTATTGACGAATTATTTACTATCTATGTGGACCGTTGGCCACCATAATCCAGCTTGTAGCACTTTCCTGGCGGTGGGTTTCGCCCCCACGTGTCCTCCCGCGATGCCGCTATGGCACTCCCACAGCACAGCTTCGCGTTCATCGTCGAGGACACACCTTCGCAGAATCTCATCAAGGCCCAATTTATAAAACTGCCCCGCAATCATTTGGTAGTCAGCGGCGCAGACGACCAGGTGTCGTTTCTAGATCGGGGTATAGTGCTAAGGACACTGCCCCGTGGTTAGGTAAGTTACGATGTCGGCCAAATAATCTGGTATGGCTTCTACCCAGAAAAGATCAACATCAGGCAGTTGATCATCTAGAGAGCCCTCATTCTCACCCGTCTCCAACCTGGATAAGTGATTGGGCCCGACATTCAACCTCCCGGGCTTGAAAATCACTTCGAAGGTGAATTCTTGAAATAGTAGGAGCCATTGGCATATCCGTCCTTCCAAAACAGGCTTGTTGACTAGGTATTTAAATGTGGAGTGATCAATGAAGAACTTAAACTTACCTCCTAGGAGATAGTGGCAGAACTTCTGGAGAAAGTACACCATTGTGAGGGCCTCCCTCTCCGTGGTGGTGTAATTCCGCTCCGCATTAGACAGTTTGCGGCTGGAAAAGTAGAATAGGTGGTCAACTGTCGTCTCCCCTGGTTGCGCCAAGACAGCCCCAAGTGCAATACCGGAAGCATCGATATGCACATGGAACTACTTATCCCAATCTGGATGAACTAGAATAGGCGCCATTTCCAGCTTCTCCTTTAGAGTGTCAAGGGCTAACTTGCAGTCATCCGTCCACTGGAACACCTCTGACTTCCGTAGTAACTTTTCCAAAGGAGTAGTTATCTTCGCATAGTTCCTGATGAACCATCTATAATAACCCATGTGCCCCAGCAGCGACCTCAACTGCTTCACTGTTTCTGGGGCTTCCATGTGAACAATCAATTCTACCTTGGCGGGGTCGATGCAGACCCCTTGCCTGCACACCACATGTCCTAGGAGCGTTCCGAATGGAACTGCAAAGATGCATTTCTTCAGGTTCAAGGAAATTTTCAATTGTTGACACCGATCAAACATTATACGTAGCACGGTGGTGTGGTCTTTCAGCAAACTATAGACGGTCGAATCGTCCATGTAGACTTCCAGGAACTTATGAATGTATTCCCAGAAAGCAGCTATGAAAATCCTAGAAAACACAGCAGGGGCGTTCTTCAACCCGAACGGCATCACGTGATATGCAAAAGACCCCCACTCGATCGTGAACGTCGTTTTCGTCTTGTCCTCTTCTGCGATGCGCACCTGATGGTATCCTAAGAACCCATCAGTGAAGGAGTAGGCCTCATTTCCTGCAACATTGTTCAATAATTAGTCGCTGAATGGGGTAGGAAATGGGTCATGGATGCAGGCATTGTTCAAACTTCGGTAATCCACACAGACGCGGATTTCTGACTTGTCCTTCTTATTTTGAATGACGATGGGACTCCCCAACTCTGCTTCTTCCAATGGAAAGATTAGACCTGCCTTTAGCATTTTGTCGATCTCCAGCTTGACTTTCTCCTTGATCCGTGGGTTCAGTCGGTAAGGTCGATGCTTCACTAACTTGGCGTCCAGTTTCAGCACAATTCTCATTTCTCCTAGGTCCCCTTTGATGCCTTTTAAATCCACGACCGATGAAGGGAATAGGTCTTCGTATTCCTGGAGGAGACTAAAAATTTCCTTTGTCATCTCCTCATCCTAGTAGTCCCCAACTGTAGCCAGTTTGGGTCTTTCCTCCGTCACGCCAATGTTTAGTTCCTTGGTCTTCAGCGGAAGTAGATGGACTCCTTCAATGGTAGGCTCTTCTTTAATGTTCTGCTCTCCTTCTGTCTCTTCAAAGTATATGTGCCTCAGGTCCTCCAAACTATCATCGTCTGGCTCGCTATCGATCCATTGGCAAGCCAACTTACGTCTGCCATCAGGATTCAGTACTAATGGCCTCCCGTCGGCGCCCGGTGTTACACAGCAATTTGTCACCGTCCCTGCAATTCCCCATCCTGCACAATTGGAGGGCTCATTCTGTGACCTGTGAGCAGTGACATGACTTGAAACCACATTCATGAAATCCCTCTAAACATGAGCTTTCATTGCCCTGAAGACAACTCCTTGTGAAAAACCCTAAAAACACCCCTTTTTTCATTGGCGCAGGAAGCCAGTTCAGCACCCGCGCCAATGGGGGAAATCATTCAAAAAGGGCACGCCATTTGGCGCTCTGTCTCAGAGTCGCACCCGCGCCAGCCATTTTAAGGAGTGTTTTTTAAAAATAAATGGCTGAAGTTTCGTCCTAACCAATTCCTAAACTGTTATCTATCTTGAGTTGGGAGGTTTGGCTCCGGATCTCCATGTAGAGGAAGTGGTTTGCCACCTCTCATGGAAGCTTACTTGAGGATAGGGCCAATCCCATGATTATAGGGATCCCAACTCCCCTTCCTCCATCTATAAAAGCTTGCTCATCTCCTTTGCAAGCTAATCTCCAAGTTCCCAAGACCCTAATGCTGCAAGAGCCTTGATCCATTCCCTTAAGGCCAAATCCAAGCAAGGAGATTATTGTCGAGACATCCGGAGAGAGAGGCTTGTCCCATCCCCGATAGGATTTTTCGAGACGTGTTCCGCTGGCGACCCTCCAAAGGAGAATTCAGCGTCAGAGCCAGGTTGTATCCTCCTTTGATGAATGAATTATAAGCGACTATTGGTTATGGTTCCACTCTTGTTCTTGAAGATGATCATGAGTTATGTCTTCTCTGACTGACATATAGTTGTATGTATCGGATTTTACGCTTGCATTTGTTTTGTTTCTTGCCTGTGCACGTGTCCAATCACGGAGATCGTGAGGATTGTGATCTGCTTGAGCTAAGGAACGGGAGCGCTACTTTCTCTACGAGTGACAGCATTGGATTCCAGGTAAGCCTTCATCGCTAGTTGGTTTATTTTCGATTAGCAACCTGCACTATAGCGTGAACGATTGTTCCTAGACCCGGTCTAGGCTAGTAGGGATTGTCTCTGTCCGTAGAGGGCATTTACCTCCACAACAAATTGGCGGCTCCATTGGGGATCACCTAGCTTGTTGTTGTTCTGCTTTGTAAGCTACATGCGGAGCCTGAAGTTAGCTAGATAGCCTTTGAAACGCTATTGCTCTGCATTAGCGAAGTAGATCAAAGCTGCTTCAGTCAATCTCCAGTTTAGTTTATGAACTGAACACTTGGAGTATTGTCTTGTCTTTTCGGTTGTTTCTCGATTCTTCTTGCTTGATCGGATCTTTTGGTTGGCTCTTTCTGTGTGTTTGGCTTTTTTTTGGCTTCCAGAGGATCAAATCTGACCTCTGCTTTTCCAAATTTTCACCTTTTCATGGTTGGCTTGATTGGTGCGAGTTCCGCCCTGACAGTCGCGCCAGTTGGCGCGGGTTGCCAGTTTATCAGTCGCGCCATTCCTTGTCTGGCGCGGATTACAGCCAGACAGTCGCGCCATTTCCTATAGGTGCTAGGTTTTATCCTTGTTCAGAAGCTTCTTTTGGTCAGTACTTTGCTTCTGGGTTTGTTTTGGATTTTGCTTGAAGTGGTGGGTCTGGTCTTGGTTGGGAGAAATTCTTTATTTTTTAATTTTCAAGCATTGGCGCTTGTTGTCAGTTAGCAACCCGCACCAATTAGCCATTGGCGCTAGTTTTCAGTGAGCAAGTCGCGCTAGTTGGCGCTAGTTGTCAGTGAGCAAGTCGTGCCAATTTCAGGGTGTGTGAAAATTGAGATTTTTTCCCTAAATCCTTCACCAGTGTGTCTTTCCCTTCCGGTATTTTCACTGTATGAGCATAGATTACATTGCTCATTGTTTGAAATGTCTTCTTTCCATGATTTTTTGATGTAAAAGGGAATGAATGCCTTGTTTTGATCTCTTGCTTTGGAAGTCCTCTTTGTGTTTGACCTCATATGTCTTGTCGCCTTTTGAGGGATTTCATTACAAAGTGTTTGAAACAATGATTGCATTCTTAGTGTTTGTTTACATCTCTTTTGCATTCATCCTTCATTAAGGAGATTTTCTTTCTTTTAGTTTTCGTCTCATAGTTTTCTTTTCCTTAAAATGCATTAGATCACATTGCATTGAAAAGTATTTTTTGAGATCCATCATTGAACTTAGATTACATTGTTTAATGATTGAAAACTAGAAATCGCCTTGAGTGCATTCTCTTTCATTAAAGCATGCATTAAGTAGATTCTCATTTCATCGAAAAATGCATTGAGTGCATTCTTATAATTTGAAAAGGAAAAGGAAATTGTGCATAGATTACAATTGCATAGTTTTCGAAAAAGATGATTTTTCATAGATTACATTGCATTATTCGCATCGTTGAATGTTTGGAATTACTTTTGGATAGTGAAAGTCATCTAGTTTGGAAAAATTTCGTTTACAGTGTTGTTTCTTGTTGCATCATTGTTTGAAAATATTCCCTTAACTAGATAGCATTCATCGAATTGAAAATATTTATTTTCTCATGTAGCTGCATATAGGAGATTGTCATATGACACTCACTAGGGCCTGAAAACTGAAACATAATTGAAGATAAACATTAAAATTTATTCAATTTACACTAAGGCAGCATTGAAACATTAACGAAATATTTAGAGGTCTAGGCTAGAGATGTGTTCCAGCGTCTTTAAACCTAGTGATTGTCATTCGCCTCTTGGATTTAGATAGCACTAGTACAGACTTTTTCTCCCCGTACCATCGCGTATATAAAGGGAGACCCCATTAGGTTTCTATCCTTTATCCATAGGAAGCTGAGTTTGCCACCCTATACCCGTGATACACTGAACACATCATTCGGGGAGATTGCATGCACATACGTTAAGTTCTTGGTTGATTTCTCTTTCATTTTGAAACCAAGGTGTATATTGTAGTTCACAGTTATTTGGTACACCCTTTGCCTAGTACTCCTGAGCAGTCATTTTGATCTTATCTAACTCCGTAAATTTGAAACGATCACCAAGTGCTTGTCCTTTCACGCTTGCTTCAAAACTGAAAGAGATAGAGTCATCTTTCATCCGTTTCTCGACTCTTAAAACATGAAACGGTGAAGTTTCTAAGTTTGAATGTCGTAAAATAAATAACCCACGATCACACGCCTTGTTAGATTTTTCTTGTTGGTCGTTTGATTGTGTGCCTTGGTTTTTAGCTCGTGTGCAGTTTTAAGTTGTTTCGATGGCAACTTTTCTGGAGTTCACCAACCAAGGAATCCCCTCCGATGGGAATCTGGGTCCTTTTCCTCCTTTTGGAAATGTTGGCGCTCCTTATATGGCAACGGTGTCCCTTCTTGGGTTAACTGTTGGGTTGCCTATTTGGTTGTTTTCAACCTCTGTGGTCCTGAATTTCTCGGCTACTGTTCAATCAGTTCCTCCGCCTCAACAACATCATGTTGATTCCAAGGTGGACCTCTCCCCTTCTTCGCCTATTTCTGCGTCCTCCTCTTCTACTTCGCCTGGTGAAAGTCTAGATTCAAGTAACCAGGTGGCTAAGAAGAAGAAGAAGAAGACAAAGAAGAAGAAGTCAGATAAAATAGAGGTTAGCTCTGCGGCTATTGCGCCTAAGACGCCATCCATTGATAAACCTCCCAACCCTCCACGGAAATTCAAGTTCCCTTGTATGTTGTGCACGGGAGACCATCTTCTTCGAGATTTCCCTAGCATTCCCAAGGTGCTCGAAGTATGGTCCAACGGTCGTCCATCGTTGCCTTTGGCTTCTGGGAGTCAGGTTGGGGGCACATCTTCAACTGGTGCTGGTAAGGCTCCTAAGAAGCAGGATAAGATTACCAATCCCTGTAAGTTGTGTGAAGGGCACCATGCCATTCACCTTTGTCCGTATATGGATGAAGCCAAGAGAGTCTTGGACAACTCAACCGTTTCTACACCATGCCTCCTGGCTGGTTATAAACGGATTTCTTTGAGTCCTCCACCAGTTGATCCTACGATTGGTCAAGATTCATCCTTGGTCAATCCCGCTCCCTCGGAAATTCAAATTCAGGAATCCATTCTCGAGCAACCATTGGTCGTGGGATCGGTTGAGCTGGCTTTGTCTGCGGTGCACCAGGTATTTTCCATTGAGAGTGGACCTCACATCCCTCAGGTTCTTCTTGTTTCTTCAAATTCTTCAGACTTGGATAAATATTCTCCTATCCCTATACCTCAAGAAGCTGCTCCTCCGCCCCCCCTGATGGAGGTTCCAGAGGATACCCCTCCCACCTTCGAGATGGAGGTCGTGGAGGATGCTCCTTCTTCCATAACACCAGGGGAAGACCATCTCGGTTCGATGGTAGCCCCTCCGAGTATTTTGGTCACTTCCTTTGATTGGAATCGATTTGCAGGATACCGCCTTTCATCTTATGTACCTTTCGAGATCACAGTACAGGCTTTTGGTTTGGTCGTACCCAACACCATTATAGACGAAGGCATGTCTATTAGTGTTCTATCCTCAACTACCTGGCAAGCTTTTGACTCACCATCGCTTGCGCTTGTTACGCAGAATCTGTTGGCATTTAACAGAAGAACGAGTCAACCCTTAGGGATCCTTCCAAGGTTACCTGTTACTTTGGGAGGTAAAACCGTCCATATGGACGTGATGGTTGTTCCAGGCCCCTTGGATTTCAATCTGCTTTTGGGGCACGATTACACCTATGCCATGGGAGAGCTTGTCTCCTCCCTTTTTCGTGTGGTCTGTTTTCCGCATGAAGAACAGATCGCGACCATTGATCAACTTTCGTTCTTTGGTCCTGATGTGGCAGCTGGCCTACCATCATCCCTTCCTGGTTTTTATCCACCCGTTGTATCTGCCCCACCACAGGTCAACTATGTGGCTACCTACCCCATGCCTATACTCAGTGATGATTCTGTCATGCATAGTGTGCTGGGGGCATTGGGTCCTGACTTCCAGGATGTTTTCCTTCCATCGGGAGTGGAACTCTTGGAAGCGATGACTTCTTGTTCATTATGATGAGATCTGTTGGAGCAGAGTTCATTTTCTTGTGTCAAGCTCCTTAAAAAATGAAACAAGCTGTTCGGAGCATGGTTCATCTGCTTGTGTCAAGCTCCTTAAACCATGAAACAAGGTATGTCGGAGCAGAGTTCCTTGTCTTGTGTCAAGCTCCTTAAAGAATGAAACAAGGTTGTCAGAGCAGAGTTCCTTGTCTTGTGCCAAGCTCCTTAAACCATGAAATAAGGTGTCCTGAGGATAGTTATTTTAATGTGTCAACCTCGTTAAAATAATGAAACACGTTCTTGTTCAATTCGAGTCTTTGATAAGATCTCGTAAAATCCCAGTCGAGTCTTTCTTAGATCTCGTCACTTGAACCTTCACTCCCTCCATCTGTTTACTCAGGTGCATGGACTGAAGCTTGGGGGGCATGCACCTCGAATTGAGTCACCATGCTGGGGGCATGCTTACTTTTTCAAGCATATTTTGTTTTCGTTTCAAGCTTATGTAAAAATAAAGCCAACTTCAAGCAAAGTTTCTTGATTTCAAGCTTGTGTAAAAATGAAACCTTTCCCATTTTACCCCTTGTGATTGCCATTTTATCAGCCTGTTTTTGCCAGATGAGCCTTAGTTTTCTCATTCCATCGTCACTATTTGCTTGGCTGATCATATGCCTTCACTTGGTTTTTTTATCCGTTCCTGAGGAACCACTGCGATGAGTGGTCTTGTTAGCCAGCCTCTTGACTTTTATCATGTTTTGAGCAGTTCCACCATTACCGAAACCAGTTGCTACCCTTTATACCACTTGTTCCTCCAGGAGGAGTCAAATTTTAGCTCTTTTCTAACTCTCTAAACATGAAAAGATTGTCGCGGCCCTTGTCGTTTCGATCTCGTTAAAGTGGCCACGAAACGAAATCTACCCAGTATACGTTTACCCCTTTTTCGGGCTGGGATAGATTATTTACGAAAAAGGAATACCCTAGCCTATTGCGACTAGGAGGTTTTCTCAGACAAAGTTTTCTACCTTTTCAGATCTGAGAAACTATTTACGAAAAGGGACCGTTGGAGTTTACTTTTCTGTTGTCTTTTCAGACTCTCTAAATATGAAAAGATGCCGAGTTCTTCCTTTGTCAAACTCGTTAAACCCTGATGACATCGAATTCAGTCGTAATGACGGTATTTGAGTTCCTCCTTCCTAGGGCTCGTTAAATGTGCTAGGATGGGCTTATACAGCAAGCACATGGTATCCTCTTCAAGCTTGTGTAAAAATAAAGGGGTACTTGCCAGAAATGGTGGGGAAAATGGAACCAACATCATTGTCGTGTCAGCAGTATGTCGCTCTTGAACATGACACTTGTCTGCATTCGTGTCGGGTTGGGAACATCTCATCTCATTTTTTCACTGGCCTCCGCGGGTTTGGGTGATCCCTTTTGACCTCTCATTCGCTCTTTGCCTCATCATCATGACATCTGATCTATTGATGTCAAATACTGCCAAATACACTGTCATGCCGTTTATATGTTCAAGAGAAGTTGACCTCTGCAAGTACCAACCTTCCTCTGATTCTCATCTGATCGTGATTCACAAAGACATTATGTTCCTCTGTCTCGTGTCGATGATGTGGGAAACACTATGGCCCACCTTCTATCGAGGTCGCTTCTTGTCGACTTCAGCCCATTATCCAGGAAGCTGATCTAGAGACTCCCTTCTGGTACCTTGGAGCCTGCACGCCTCAATGGCAATTTTTTCGCATTCGACGTGAGGTTTTCATCATTGGCCTCCGATCGAGTGATTCTATGGGTGTTCGACGCCAACTCATTGATTCACGTGCCGTAGATTGTACCTGTAGTACCTTGAGGGCCATTGTCATTATTGGTGGTTCCTCTTGCGTCTGTTAACAGCTTTTATCACTGGCTGGTAATCAGACGATGTTCTTGCATGTTCGACTTCAGCTCACTCATTCACATGCTTGAACTTGTACTTTGTTGGGGTCGAGATGGAGCGCAAGACCCTGGATTTTGTCTATTATAATCCAAGCTGTGATTTTGTGGATTATTATGATTAGTTACATGACTCATTGATTGGATGGCTGCGACCATACCTGAGTCTATTTATCGATCCTCACTAGATGGTTGCACCCATACCTTGGATCTGGATTATTGTATACTCTATTATAGATGGTTGTGCCCATACCACATATATATCATGTATTTGAGACATCAGTTGTACTTCTCTATGCAAGTTTTCCGACGGCAGTGTTTTCAGTTGGACACGTTCTCGAAAATAATTTCACCCCTCTCTCTCCTTCGAGCCTCATGCTTTAGGGGGCATCTGTTACACAGCAATTTGTCACCGTCCCTACAATTCCCCATCCTGCACAATTGGATGGCTCATTCCGTGACCTGTGAGCAGTGACATGACTTGAAACCATTTTCATGACATCCCTCTAAACATGAGCTTTCATTGCCCTGAAGACAACTCCTTGTGAAAAACCCTAAAAACACCCCTTTTTTCATTGGCACGGGAAGCCAGTTCAGTACCCGCGCCAATGGGGGAAATCATTCAAAAAGGGCGTGCCAATTGGCGCTCTGTTTTCACCAAATTATTCTCGTGCATTTTCACCTCACCTTCTAATGAAGTTTTTGCGCTGGATGATCAATTTCAAGGGTTTTGTAGGCTCCCCCTTGACCCATAAATCTAGGCTATGCTCTCTTTTTTGGAATATGCCGTAGGCTTTGGCCCACCTGATCTGGTTTTTAGCAAATGAAAGGAAGTCTTGTAGCTGCAAATCCCCTATAAAGGGGATAGGGTTTCTATCCGTGTCTTCTTCTAAGAAGAAGTTATGCATGTAAAGTTCACACAGGAGGTGCTGGACCTGTTCATCCTGATCGTTACAACAATGGAAAAATTCTTCTATGGTCCTGAAAGTAGTGGATTTTCCTGCCCTAAAAGCTTTAAATTTCAAGAGTAAATACCATTCTATTAGGAACAAGGCATGTTTGGTTTCCAGAGCTCTGCATGATAGCGCATCATTGTAAAAAGAGAAAATTGTAGAGATTTTCTTCTTAGCTTGCTCCACCTGCTCTTTTACCATTTTAACCTTTGCCTATTCTCCTCTGAGCTGGGAAAATGTTTCGTCTTCTGTGGAGGAGAGGTTAGTGAAATTTTTTAGCAGTGCTTGATATTCTTGTAATGGCACCACCTCCTTCCTACACTGTGTTAGCTCATGTCGCACTTGCACTAGTTTATTGCGTAATTTCTGGTTGGTAGCTTTCTCTACTAGATGGGCATAGGCAGGGGCTTCCTCTATTTGGGTCCCCTTTTCTTCTGTAACCTTATACTTAGTTTGAGTAGAGGCTTCGATGGTGTTTTCCAGTTCTGTCTGTATTTCAGCCTCGGTGGTGTCTGCTAAGTTGGTCTGTACCTCATATTCTGTAGTAGTTATCAAATTGGTTTGTATTCTAGTTTCCACGGTGTCAGCTAAGTCAGTTTGCATTTCGCCTTTGACAATATTTACTAGTTCTGTTTGAGTTGTTGCAATGGAGGTTTCTTTCTTTGGCTTCCAAGACCTTCTTTCTTTCTTCAGTTGTTTTCTTAGATATTTACCAATTTCTTTAATCTCTTGCGGGTCCTTCTTAGTTTCTCACTTCTCCTTTCATCTGAATCTTCACCTGTCCTAATTTCAGCAGGTGGTAGGGAAGTGGAATTCCCCTTTTCAGGGATGGTGTCTAAAATGGTGTTTCTAATTACATCTTCAGAATTTACTTCAATATGAGGGTCCTGACTAGGAGGAGTGATGCTACCTGCTGGTGTCAAAGGGGCTGTCTCCGTGTGTGTGCTTTGCTCCACAAGGACAATGTCACCTGAATGATCTTGTGATTCCATTCTCTCCTCTGTCTGCCCATCACTATACATCTCATAATTATCAATAGGGGACAGAGCCTCATCATCTTGAGGTTCCTCTTGGTCAGGTAGGACGTTAGTGTAACCAGAGCTACTGGGGGTGGCGGATTTATCAGAAAGTTCTCCTTGCTCTCCTTCTCCCAATGGGTTTCTCGAGTCATAGTCTGTCCTTATTTTTCCTAGGACTTGAGACATTTCTTCCTCGAAATCTTGCAAGGGTGCATAGGATGGTCCTACTTCCTCCATGAGTTTCGAGGTTCCTTGGACTATCTTGGACCATTTTTTCCTACTTGGTTCTGAAGTTGAGGTTTGGGTTCTTTTTCTTCTTGGTGTATTTACCCTTGGGGGCTCAATTTCGGTTCCGTCAGGGTTAACGAAATTATCCCAGGCTATCTATTGCTTATCTAGCTCATGAATGATGATTATTTTTATTAACCCCTGGTGACTGACCACTGCTTGGGGATTTTTGGCTTTCCTCAACCGAACAGAAGTATCATGCAATGCGAAATTCAAGAAGGCAGGCAAATCAATTGAAATATTTTTTTTAAGTACAGCTAAAAGTTTGAGTGGTCGAGGTTTTACCACATCCCGATGTCCTTCGCATGTAATAAAATTTCGGATGAATGCCGCCAGCTCCTGCCATGGCTGGTGTAGAGAGGCAAGGTTAATCCCTCTATTTTTTCGTTCCAATGGTTCCTCCGAGTCCTGGTATGCTGAAACTGCTTCTCTAAGAAGGAGATGCTTCTTTTCCCATATTTCTCCTTGCGCTGGTATTCCAGAAACTTCCGCAATAATTCCCTCTGTAACTGGTATCATTCAACCTTTGACTCTGGTTTTCCCTTCCTAAAATTTTTGCAGAAACTCGATTGAAATTCCTGTGTTGAATCCCTGTAGTCGGTGTACATATGTCAGCCATACAGCTCGCTGGAGGATGGCACTCACTGCCTCTAAAATTGGAAAGCTTGCAAGCTCTCTTCGAAGGGTATTTCCTCCCATAGATGATATGCTCTTTTCCTCTAATTGTATTTCTTCTTGGCTCTATTGTTTCGACTAGATGTTGTATGCAAGAGAAAAAGAGATTGTGGCTTTGCGCAGATAATCTTCATGCCTTAATTGTAGTGTTCCTCTGGTCTTATCGATGCGTCTAACGAGATTTGTGCAGAGATTTCACATGCTTCCCAAATTAAGACCAATTACACCCCCTCCCTCGAAGAAAGGGCACAGGGGAATGTCAGAATTTGGTAATGATAATCGGCGTGTGAAGGAGCAGGGGAATGAGTAATTACTAACATATGTAGTATAAAGGTCAGATTTAGAAGTTTTCATAATTTCTTCTTGTGTGGAAGTGACCAGGGGAATGTCAGAATTTGGTAATGATAATCGGCGTGTGAAGGAGCAGGCGATTGAGTAATTACTAACATATGTAGTATAAAGGTCAGATTTAGAAGTTTTCATAATTTCTTCTTGTGTGGAAGTGACCAGAAAGTGAGAGGAAATATCATAACCATTATTGCGATATGATGTCCTTGTACAACTAAAAAGTTATGACGAAAGCAAGACTGAGTCAAGTAATTATTGGTGTCGTCATCACGAGGTTCAAATATGCAAGTGTATCTTTGTTAGTTATTCTTATGGCAGGTCATAATTATTACTAATTTGAGTAATAGGTTGTGGACGAAGAATGGAAGGCAAGGTGTATATAAAAGCAATTGGCTATTGAAGGATCATACTTTCATACCACAAGCAGAGCCACTGCTGCCAACAGACGTTCATAGCCTCAACAAGGTTGCTATTTTAACCTGAAAAATGAGCCAGGATCCTTATGTAAGAATAGTTATTCTGCAAATTTTATGGAGAGATCACCATGTTGGTATGGTGGCCAGATAACCATGGTGCCACTCACTAGAGTTGTAGCAAAGTGATCAGGCTGGCTCATGATGAGACCTCCTGTCCTTTAAGTAGTTAAGAAGGTCATTAACCTAGTGTGGTGGCCATTGTGGGCATGTCACTTGATACAGCCTTATGAACATGGTAGGCTGGCTCGTGATGAGACCCCATATCCTCTCTTAAAATCTTCATGTAAGTGTAGTACTTCCTTTTGAATTGTAACATCTTGATCTATAAGGAGGTCACTATGCTGGTGTGGTAGCCAGATAGTCACAACGCCATTCACTAGAATTGTATCAGAGTGATCAGGCTGTCTCGTGATGAGACCTCCTATCCTTCTAGTAGATGAGAAGGTCATTACCCTGGTGTGGTAGCCATTGTGGGCATGTCACTTGTTAAATCCCTATGATCATGGTAGGCTGGCTCATGATGAGACCCCATATCCTCTTAAATATTTGCATCAACACATAATAATTTCTTTTTATACATAGAGGGAGGTTCATTAACTCCTTAAGAGTTAGGGATGGTGAAAGAAGTGGAAAAGAATTCCAATACCATTAATACCCCTTGTTCCATAATGTTGATGTGGACTCTAGTGCTATGTCCAAGAGTGGTATCCTGTTTTCCTCTAGTACCTTGTCCTCTACCTTTGCAATGAAGGTATTTACTACTTGCATGTTGGACAAGGTGGGGTACTCCCTTATCTCAGCTCCAATCCAATGGACTCTGGCAATATTGGCACATCTCTTCGTGCTGGTCTCATACCCACCTTGCTGCCAGTCCTCCCAAGCTAGTCCCGACCCTAACTCCGAGCTCTGGAAATTGCGCCAGCTTACGGAGCCAGTTGTTGTTGGGTTAATATAATCCTCCCGCTTCCCTGCTGTCATCTAATAGAGGTTGTCCAATATCTGAGCATCCTCCCTATTATCCATAGTTTTTGTATATCTCGGACCTTGATACGGGTCGAGAGGCTGAGTGACTCGGACCTCTCCATCTTCAAAAATCATTAGCTCCTTCTTGAGATCGATGATGGCATAGTTTTCAAAAGCCCAGTCGATTACTAGCAATTCAGGGTAGGGATCTTTGTCTCTCATAATATCTCTTACTTCAAAGTCTGTGTAATTCTTTACCCCTGCAATGTCGACCTCGACATCTTCGAGTTTGCCGATCGGCACAATGCAGTACTGGTTCGCCATCCTAATCTATATTGGCGAGTAAGTCAGCCGTGGCCGCCCTAGAGATTCCCATGTCTTCCGAGGCAGGATATTGATGTAAAAGCCCCAAGTCGAGCATGGTGTCTCTGATCTGAAATCTTGCAACCTGCGTGTTTAACCAGAACTATTTTCCCATTATTCTTTTGTTCCACTTGACCCGCTGTACATACTGGGGTGCTGTGTTCGAGGATTCCCACATTCCTGTGTTCCCCTGCAATACGTCCTCTAGGGTATGCTTGAGTTGTTCCCGCATTGAAGCATTGTCAACAATTTTGAGGAATAGGTGGAGCCATTCCTCAATCAGAGCCCCTGTAGCACTCTGTTCTCTAGTATCATTCTTCATGGGTACCTCAATACTTTTGTCTACCCCCAGCTGGGAAAAATTTTATACCGCCTCCTGGAAATATTTCTTCTGCGTTTCCGGCCTGATTAGTTGTTTCGGGGATGCGGGCCTGATCACCCGTATCGGCTCCTTTTCACGAGTGTCCTCTCTCATTTTCTTTCCTCCTCACGTCACTATGGCTACATTCTACATGGCCAGAGTCGTTGTCTCTCAAGGTTCTGCGTTTACTAGATTCGTGCCCCTCTACCTTGCTCGTTCCTCCCACTTCTTGATAAGTTTGGGGCAGTCCTCTGTCACATGGGTGTTCACGCGGAACTGGGAACACCACGATTTTTTGGGTAGGGGGCATTCATGGGCCACATGAACCTCCTGATCACAGTTGTAGCATTTCAGCGAACCCCATCCCCCTGTGCGCCCCCGTGCATACCACCTCCTCTGTCTCTGGGAGCCTCATTCACCCTGTAGGAGGGTCGGTCCAATCAGTCTGCCAGTGCATCTAGAGCTCTGCACTATTCGGTGTTGTGAGTCATGGAAGCATAGAACTCATAGTATACATTGTTCGAAACATTGGAGTACTTCTGCAAAATCAGACACGTCCGAGATTGATGAGCCACCATTCGAAAAATTTTGCAATACTCTGTTGCAGCTTGGGTTGGTTGATGTGGGAACCCTGCATACGGTTGTTGTGGAGGATAGACCCCTTGCAGGTTTATTGGCACGCCTCCCCTGATAGGTGGAGTCTCATGTACTGTCACTACTGAAGGCCCCACTCCCGGGCTTCGCAAGCAAGGACACTCAGTCGCCACATGCCCTTCTACCAGGCAGTGTGTGCACCAAACATTCGGCCTGGCTAATCTTATAGGCTGCATCTCCTTAAGTTTTTCGGTCATATTGGAAATCTGATGTTGTAGTCCCAGTAGGGATGGGTCTTGCGGGACCGGCCCTCCCCTATATTCCTTAGGGTATCCCGCCATCGCCTCTATCTTCATAGCCTATTCCAAAGCATCCTGCAAGTTGTCAATCTTTTGCTGAGTGTGGAGGGTTCATGTCAAGGGAAGCAGAGCCTTGATGAACCAGTCCCTCTGATGATTTGGGTCGATTGGGTAGCTGAGTTCCCCGATCGCATCTTTGAACCTGCGCATCAGCTCCCACGCAGTCTCTCCTTCTCTTTTCTTGATCTCCCATAGTTCGGATAGACCTTGCTGGTCTGTTTGGGGTAGCTTAAATTCTCGGACAAAATCTCACTTGACATCCACAATTGCTGGATTTGGGTGGGCCTCTGACCACTTTATGAACCAGCGCAATGCCCTTTCTCTCAGCATGGTTTGGAATTCTATCATATTTCCTACATCTGGCGTCTGTCGAGCCCTCCATATGGCTTCATAGAGGTACCAGTGTTGTTCCACATCGTCATTACCTCGCCCAGAAAATTTTGGGTACCAGGTGAATGACCCCGCCATATTCACTTGTAGAGGTGTGACTAGAATGAACCCTCCGAGTCCTGGTTGTGTAATTATACCACTAGTAATTGCTATACTACCAGCAATGCTACTATTAGCATGCGTCGTTGCTGACAATGGACTACTATACAATCGACTCAACTCTTTTAACTTAACGAAAATATCACTTAAAGGTTTATAGAGTACCAGGGGAAGGTATGGATCCTTGCCATTCGAACTTTGGGAAGTAGGAATACCTAGAGATATGAATGTCGTCCTTTCTTGGAATAACCACTGTATTGCGACGTACCACTCGCCATCGGAACCTTCTTCGGGCTGCACATCTACATCTCCTTCATCAGACATCATCTCCCTTTTCCTCCTGCCTGGGCTCCTGTTGAGTCTCAATTCTGCATCTTTTCCATACACTTTTCTATACCTTTTTCACTCACCTGAACCTCCCAAGTTGTCAATATCATTGTATGTTAATTTCAAAAGAGCATCTAACATGGTTTTTAGCTATATTTTTGTGTCTGCTGTTTGATTTAGATTTTGTTCATTTAGCTGCGGAATCTTGCCACTTTCCACAGCTGCTGCAACTTTCCGCAGCTATTTTGTGAAACTCTATGTTACAGGTGTCTATAGGAAAAACGAGCCACATGGGCAAGTCAGAAATGATGTGGACATGGTTCGTGTCCTATTGGCTCGAGAAAACTCATCTAAAGAAGCCACGGTCAAAGGCGTCCACATGGAAGTCAACCATAGAGTCTCACGGTGACAGGACTCTGTTCCGTGTCATGTGAAGGTTCATATGGCCGTTTCTGAGTTGTGGAGGACAAGTCGACATCTGTACATGGCTCCATAGCCGAATTCAAGCATCCACTCCTCATAGATTTACTTTCCAACACAACCATGATCCTAGATCCGTGGACGTAATGGTCTACGTGTTCTCCACCAGCATAAACTTTAGGAGACAGTTATATTTCTTTTGTTATATATAATGTGTTTGTCTTTTATAGAGTGAGTCTCTGTTTATCTTTATTAGTCTGCCTTTCTGTAATGTAATTGTTTTTATCTTATTAATATACACTCTTATTATATTTTGCATTTTGTATATAAAAGAACTTCTTGTTTTCCAACCAGTCCTGCTGAGGTGATTTGTATTTGGTGTAGAGGGCCTTCTGACAAAGGTTTGTGTTGTGTATGGTTCTTATTTGTTGTTTAGCTCATGTGCCATAATCCATTCACATGTTTACGATGCATTTTCATGATACACCATGCTTCATTTACTGTTTATAAACTTTCATGCATTCCATTCACTTCTTGTCTTTTCATATTTTATGTGTTAATCATGACCAGTGTCATTTTTTTGTTTGAGTTATAGATGTGACTTGACATTTCATAGCTTTTGACTAATGACATGGGATTAACATTGTTCTGCTGCTAATTTGTTTTTCTTAGTTTCTGTTTAATTTCAGTACTACTTTGTTTAATTCAGTTTTGCTCATTTGCTTCAGTAGTTAAATTTAGATATATTAAACTGCTCATAACATCTTCAGTTGCCTCCGAAAGCCACAGCTGGACTGATGGTGAGGGATTCTATTATGAGATGTGTAGTTTAGTATTAGTTTTCTTTCTGCAAATTTAGATATATTAAACTGCTCATAGCATCTTCAGTTGCCTCCGAAAGCCACAGCTGGACTGATGGTGAGGGATTGTAATATGAAATGTGTAGTTTAGTATTAGTTTTCTTTCTGCAAATTTAGATATATATTAAACTGCTCATAACATCTTCAGTTGCCTCCGAAAGCCACAGCTGGACTGATGGTGAGGGATTGTATTATGAAATGTGTAGTTTGGTATTAGTTTCCTTTCTGCAAATTTAGATATATTAAATTGTGCATGACATCTTCAGTTACCTCCGAAAGCCACAACTGGACTGATGGTGAGGGATTGAATTATGAATGTATGGTTTGATACTAGTTTACTTTCTGCAAGTTAGATGTCAGTTACTCAAGTTGTTTATGGTTACTTCCGAAAATCATAGCTGGACTAATGATGAGGGATCATAAGACAAGTTGATGTAAATTGATTTAGATTTACTTTATTGGAACTTTTGGATTTCTTTCAGCATAATTTATTTTGAGGTTTAGACGTGCAACAAGAATAGTTTGGTTTCATGCTCACTAGTTCATTGTTTGATTCATTAGACTAGCGACATCTTTTCATTTCGATAGCACATTTTCATTTCCTTTCAAGTTTTGTCATTGTAATTTTCAAATTCCTTTTTAAGTTTCAAGTTGGTAAATCATTATAGAGGATATTATTTCCTTGAACAAACATAACCATACTTGTTTTCATTTTAGAATTTCCATTTCATCTTAGAAAACCAAAAACGACAAAAAGTTAAGAAATAGGTTATCTTGCACATATAGTGCGCCGCACTTCATCAGCTTACGAATCCAGGATTGAAAAAATTAAATGCGAGCAATTTAGGACACACTAAATTGACCAAACATTTTGAGCAGCAGTTCTGGGGAAAGTGTAACTAGTGTAGCCAATTTCTTACACAAAATCATAAAAAGAAGGGAAAACTTGATAACTTCTTGAAGTATGCTCTCCTCTTGCACCTAGTGTGATCTGGAGGATCGAAAAGAGAGTTATTGGTTCGAGTAATTTCTTAAGTATGCTCTCTTCTTGCACCTAGTGTGACCTGGAAGATCAGAAAGAGAATTATTAGCCCAACTTTTTTTAAAAAAATAAAAAAAATGACATGCATAGAGCAGAGATTCTAGGGGAAGGTTTATAGCTAAAGCCAAGAGTTCGATTTTCACAACTCCATCTTCTTCAAGGCATAGACCCGATTCACCACCATCTACCCCTAGCCTTAAGATTTTTGGAACTCAAGGAGCAGCTGAATTAGAGGATTCTCCTATACCATCTACTAAATCCCATTTAGAAAACAAAGAGACTCTCTCTCATCCTCCCTTGGTAGAAGAACTAGAGGACTTTAAGGACTCTAAAAAAGACTATCATGGCGGAGAAGTAATAGATGGAGGTAGAGGTAGAGGTAGAGAGGAGGAAACAATGGAGACAACAATGGTGAAGGAAATAATGGTAGAAATAGGGAAGGAGACAACTTGTTTGGATTCCCTATAGTTGATGAGGAAACTCATGCAACAATGAAAAATATCTCACCATCTGTCCTCCCTAAATTTTATGGATTGCGAAGTGAGGATCTGAAACATTTTTGTTTGAGTTTGAAGTCGTGTATTTGAACCTATGACTATATGGAAGACTCTCAAAAACTCAAAGCCTATTTCCTTCAACATTGAAGGGATCTGCTGAAATGGTTCATGGGATTAGCCACTCAATCTATTAGGACTTGGAATGATATGAAACAAACATTTTTTGGACATATACTTGGACTATTGTATGCCCACCAATCACAAGGATGAGGTATTCAAAATGATGCAAAAAGAAGATGAAAATTTGGAAGACTTACTTGAAAGATTTCAATACAACTTGAAAAGAGCAAAGATGAGCAATTTAGATGATGAAACCTTGAAAGCCCTCATATTAAAAGCCATTAGAGATGAATGGATAGATATTTTAAACATGATGGAGAAAGGAGACATTTCTCGGCTCCCACTTCGTGACATAACAGAACTATGTGTCCATCTCTCAAGAGGAAAATCTAAAAACAGGAAAAGGGCCTAGGGATCCTTCTCTTATTAGGGGCTAACAAATCTGCAAATTGGATCGAGTAAGTAGGGAAGAGATTGGTAATATGCTTGATGAGTTCAAAAGCTGATATCTTAGGGAGCCTTAGTGAACAACTAGACACCCTTAAAAATCCAAAACAAGCGGAAAGCGAGATGATGCTTTAGCCATATTTTGTCGAAATGTAGGAAGAAACATGCTTTAAGGGAATGTCCCTTGGATGCAAAAAGTTGTAGAAACATGTATGATTTGCTCGAGAATCATGAGATCAAGGATTGTCCTTCAATTCTGGACTCCAAGGCATCTTTCAAGAAGACCCAAATTCGAGTAGAATCTCTCTGCTTTGTCGCAAGGAGACCTTGGCGGGGACAACAAACTCAAAGGGTTTAACAACCCTATGAATTTTCAAAACCCATCCAAAGCTGAATCCTTGGCAACAACCTTGGCCCCAACTATCAGAATACATAGTCAGCCATGGGCACAAGGGATGCAAAATCCTTATGGGAGATTTGCTCAATTTTATCAATATCCTCCATCTTTTCAAAATCAACAAGCTCCACAACTTCCAAACCCAAATCCACAACTTTCATTGCCATTTCCACAACAACAACCTTCTCAACAAAATCCAAATCCTCAACTCATGCTTCCATAC
This sequence comes from Pinus albicaulis, assembly GCA_034641835.2. NCBI lineage: Eukaryota > Viridiplantae > Streptophyta > Pinopsida > Pinales > Pinaceae > Pinus > Pinus albicaulis. The sequence goes on along the minus strand of JAXQQM020084590.1, from coordinate 118,054 downwards.
CAACAAAAGACAAATCAACTTCCAGCTCAGCCATTGCCAAATCCTAACAATAAGAATCCTGAGAATACTTACATGGTAGAAGGACAACAATTTCCTACCTATATGATTGTTCCTCTCATCGATGTACAACCTCGGATCCGAGTAGAGTTTAGAAAAACCTTCTATAGATATTCAGGGAGCAAGATACCTCACGAGGAGGACTCTCTTCAAGTCAATAAAGGGTTCCGAGGAAGAATCTCTTCAAAATTCAAACATTCAAAAATAAAAAAGAAAAGTCAACACCTACAACTCCTATAGTTGAGCAAACTAACATCTTCATCTACACCTCCTTTTCTCGAAAGACTACAAATTGACAAGGGGGTGGAAAAACAAATTTTTGTTGCTCTAACTATGACTTTCTAGATGAATTGAAAAATGTTTGTATCAATATTCCCTTGCTACAAGCCATTCGAGAGATTCCTATTCTAGCAAAAACCATAAAGGAGTTGAGTTTCAAAAAGACCGAGAAGGAAACTAAAAAGACACAAGAAGAATCCACACGGTAGGAAAGATTGCGAGATATTATGATGGGAAAAATTACCATGCGATATATGTAGATCAGGAAGTCCAATTGTCAAGACACATATAAATGGGATAAAAAATTCCAAACACATTGATTGACTTAGGGGGTGCTATATCAACATTATGAGTAGACATGACTGTGGACTAGACTAAAACTTCCTAACCTTCTTTTTACACCTAATTTACGCAACTTGCGGATCGATCGATTATTAAACCGGATGGTGTATTAGAAGATATTTCGGTCTCCTTAGATTCTTGGGAATATCCGGTAGATTTTATGATTTTGACTCCCAAGAGTAATCTAGGAGGGCACCCACTTATCTTAGGAAGACCTTGGCTAGCCACACGGTGATGCTTTTATTAGTTGTAGATGCGGGGACATGTACATTTCTAATGGTAATTCGACAAAGAAATTCAATTTGTATCCTCCGGCAAGAGCAATCACGAAGTAGGAGACAATGAATGGGTTGATGATGAGGACCTTATACAACTCTGTCTTTACCATTTCTGAAATCAGTGAGGATAGTCAAATTACTGAACACATTAGAAAATTTTGAGACATCTTAGAATATGACCCCACACAATTTCCGGTTGGAATACGACATAGAATATTTATCATCAAGACAAATGTCTCTTTACTCTATGGAAAGAGTTTGGTAGTTCTACTATTGAGATTTTTCCGGAAAAAACATTGAATATCAATAAACATTTGGAAAAGTCACAACAAGAAGAACTAACCAAAATCTTGCAAAAACATTCTCTTGCATTTGCATGGGAGTATCTCGACATGAAAGGTATTGATCCCTAAGACTTGCATCCATCATATCTATATTGAGGAAAACGAGTAGATCAATCAGACAACCTCAAAGAAGGATGAATCCAAATCTTAGGGAGATAGTGAAAGAAGAGCTCCAAAAAACTTCTCAATGTAAACTTCATTTATCCAATTTCGGATAGCCGATGGGTTTCTCCTTTGGTTATAGTACCTAAAAAAGAATGGTAAATGGAGGGTATGCATTGATTACGGAATTGAACAAAGCAACTTTGAAGGATCACTTTCCTTTGCCTTTTATTGATCGGGTATTAGACACATTAGCGGGTAAAATGTAATTTTCATTTTTTGGATGGTTTTAGTGGCTATAATCAAATTCGGGTAGCACTCGAAGATCAAGATAAGACCACATTTACTTGTCCATGGGGAACTTTTGTCTCTAGAGTACTTCCTTTTGGGTTATGTAATGCACTCAACATTCCAAAGAGCGATTACTAGGAATTTTTTACGATCTAATCCATGATTGTGTAGAGGTTTATATGGATGATTTTACGGTTTATGGTAATTCATTTGAAGAGGCATTAGAAAATTTGGAAAAAGTTCTTATAAGATGTAAAGAAACAAACCTTTCATTACAGCCATGAAAAAATGCTTTATGATGTTTCTTGAAGGGATTTTTTTAGGACATCATATTTCGAGGTGATGGGATTAAGGTTGATAGATCAAAAAGTTGAAGTCATCTCCAAGTTGCCTATTCCAAATTGTCAAAGAGATGTTAGGAAGTTTTCTAGGATTTCTCGGTTACTATAGAATATTTATAGAAAACTTCACTAAAATTGCATCTCCACTCTTCAAATTGCTTACAAAAAGACTCATGAATTTAAATGGGATCCTCGATTGTCAATCGGCTTTTTGAAACTTTGAAAACAAGAATATCACAAGCACCTATCTTGAGAGGACCAAATGTGAAACTCCCTTTCCATATTTCTACGGATGCTAGATATCGATCTAGAGGCTGTGTTGGGTCAAAAGATTTAGTTCCTTATGCCATTTATTACACCCGATAAAATTTGACTTCACAGGAGTTGAACTATCATCGTGACCTGAAAAAAGAGTTTTTTAAGATCGTTGTTCATGCAATTAATAAGTTTAGACATTGCATAATAGGCTATGAAACTTTTATTCATCTTGACAAACTATTCGCAATTAGATATTTGATGAAAAAACCTGTTACTAATGGCGAGTGACCGTGGGAAAACGAGAATACTGATGAGTCGATTTCTTGTCTAGAATTTAGAATATTAAAGAAGATTCTCCGTAGAGGATAAGTTTCACGATGAATACTTGTTCTGCGGTAACTATTAAAAACTCACTTGGTATGCGAGATATTTCTAACTATTTGGTTACGTGGGAACCTACCTTCACATTTATTTCCAAGTGAAAAACGAAAAATTATTCAGGAGAGTTCAAAATATTCATGGATTTCTAACGAATTGTTTAAAACAGGGCCGGATCTTGTGATCGGGAAGATGTGTCGGGGAAGATGAAATGCTCGATATTCTTAAGGACATGTTATGATGAACTCATGCGGCGAGACACTTTGTAGACAAAAGGGACGGCCTATAAAAATTCTCTCTTTAGGATATTATTGGCCTTCCCTCTTCAAAGATGCAAAACAATATGTCAAAAGGTGTGATACTTGCCAAAGTAGGGGAAACCTACCCTTTCAAATGAAATTCCATTGCAAACACAGTACTCATTGAACCCTTTGAAAAATGGGCTTTAGATTTCATTGGACCTATTAATCCACCATCTAAGCAAAAGAATATATATTGGTTTGTGTCGATTATGTTACTAAATGGGTAGAAGCCAAAGCATTAGTATCATGCTTTCGAAAATTCGGTTGTTCATTTTCTTTATGAGGATATTTTTTACTCGCTTTGGTGTTCCAAGAGAAATTGTGACAGATCGGGGAAGCCAATTCACATCCAATTTGGTGGAGAAGTTGATGGAAGAATACAAAATCAAGCACAAAAAGATCTACTCCTTACCATCCGCAAGCAAATGGTCAAGTGGAGTCCACAAATAAAGTTCTTGAAAGTATCATCACCAAAAATTTTTTCATCTACATAGAAGAGATTGGGCGAGAAAAAGTTCTGAAGCCTTGTGGGCTCTACGAACTACATGGAGAAATACAACGGGACATTCTCCCTATGAACTTGTTTATGGGAAAGAAGTCTTGCTCCCCATTGAGTTCCAAGTCAATACCTTCAAGATAGCAGATCGATTGGGGGATGGACTTATCGAAGCCCAAAAGCATAGAATGGAGCAATTGAATGAGCTAGATGAGATCGGACAAGAGGCAATTTTAAGAACCGATCTAGTTCAATATCAAAGAGCTAAATGGCATGATAAGTACATCAAAGAGAAGAAGTTTCAAGAAGGAGATTGGGCATTGTTATTTGATTCCAAGTTTAAAGATTTTCAAGGAAAATTTGAGACTCATTAGCTTAGGGCCATATGAGATTGACAAGATATTTAGCAATGGAGCGGTAAGAATCAAGACCATTGATGAGTTTCAAACTCCTCTTATTGTGAATGGCCATAGATTGAAAGTTTATCATAAGCCACTCTCAAAGAGGATTTTGTCAAAATGTTTCAAGAAAGTTACGTAATCAGTGAGCAGAAGAATTCTTCTTCTCCACCAGCCCTAGCTTTTGTTCTTTTACGTTTAAAAAAAAATAAAAAATAAATAAAAAATGGTATAAAGCTCGAAAACCAATCAACGATTGGCGAGTCTTATCTAGACGAAAAATATAAGTGAAAATCAGAACACCTAACACTCTATATTTTTCCAAATTTTTTTTCCCTCTTTCATTTCACAAGCCTTGTGACCACTCACTCCATTCCATTTCACTTCATTCCATTTCATTTCACTTCATTTCACTCCATTCCACTTCATCTTACTTCATTTCATTCCATTTCATCAATAAAAATATTTTTCATGACCATTTCCATCTGGTCATTTGTCATCTGTTCATCTCCATTCATCCAAGTAATAGATCTGTGTCGGGTTTCGCATGGTCGACATCCGTTTCCTTAGTCGACTCCGATTTCCCAGCGACTGAAACGATTCACGACTACAACTCGTTTTCAAAAGAATGTACGGTCAGATGTTATTTCCATAATCATGAAATAAAATGCGAGGTGAGAGGATAAAAAATGAAGATATGGAGCATTCAAGACACCAATGAAGAGCAATTAGTTGAAGACCAAGGGAAAAGGCAAAGATTCCAAAGGTATGAATAAAATTTATTTCAAATAGCATTAAAAAAACACATTTTTATATAGTTCTGAACCATAAGCTCTATCCATTATGTGCAATGATTATATTGACAATTAAAGTAACCTTTCACGATCTCCATATTATCCTCTCGCATTCATTCTCAAACGATTCCATCATTAAACCCCAGATCTTCACTCATGTTCCAATATTCCACAGGTGATAGTGAGACGTATTTGATTTGACCACGGACTCTTCTGCCGCATAAATCCATAACCGTTGTTGAAACGTGTTCACATTTATTTCATGACCACCAAATTTCAAAACGCTGCACGGATGTGTTATAATCTGTAATCTCACAGCTGGCATCTCTGTCGTACTTTTTGTCGTGCTCACGAAAACCCCTCTCCGTTACGTTCACTCCATTTCGTTCCCTATTTCGCTATAGTACATAAACCCACTTCTACGATATATTCCTACGGCCATTGTGCTCGTTCCCTGTGTATTTAGCCGTTCTACTTCCATTCAACCCTCACGCGGGAAAATTTGTGAAGAGCGAGAAGAAAATGGGTAAATTGCTAAGAGCGAGAACCGGAAGGACCTAAGTTTATGGAGGGATATCCAGCAAATAAAGGATATATTGAAGAAAAGAAAATTAGTACGGTTTATCCCAGAAATTTAGAGGTTATCATAAAGAAGTGACGAAGGCATTTGCAAGGTCGTTTAATGGCTTGGAAGTAGAGATTAGAAGACCTTAAGTTTGCGGTCAATGAAGCATCTATAGCAACAACCACAGAACTTCTTCAAGAGGGTGAGCGTTGGTTTAAGAATAAAAGCATCGGTGATGAAGCATGGAGAACAATCTTACGAAACCAAGGTATGGACATAGCTTGTTTATAAAAGAGGAATTCCTATGCATGCATTGAAAGAGGAATGGGCTTCTTCTTTGCTAGTTGTTCAGAAATTCATTACATGTGAAGGCCGTTTTGGGTCCATGTATATGTACCATGCCAGATTCATTGATGAATTTTCTAGATAATCAAACTCTCAATCTCCCATATTTTCTATTCAATAGTTTGAAGAAAATGTCAGTGATCGATTGAAAGCATTTAGGAGATGTAGAACCCCATCCATATCACCACGGCCTTGTAAAAAATTTTGATTGAAAAGGAGTTAAAGGAAAAGAAAAGACACATGGGAACAATTTACGGTTAGAAATTTCTTTTGAGGAACCTCAGGAAATTCCTGAAGGTAGTACAACAAGAAGGAGTAGAAGAAAAAGAATAAATGATGAAACCCAAATTACTCCTACTCAGGAAATTCATGAAGGTAGCACAATAAGAAGAAGTAGGAGAAAAAGAACAATTGATGAAATCCAAAATACTCCTACTACTACAATTGGAAAGAAACGATAGGGAAGAGAAAGTCGTCGAAGAGGAAGAAGAAGGAAATCAGGGTAAGAAGCCAATAACACCAAAAGAGAAAAACTATTGAGGCTATACATCAAACTCCTTCTTACGAAGAAGAAGATCATCAAGTGTTATCTGAAAGATTAGTTTATCTTCAAAAACAGATCATCTATGCCCAAGAAGACGAAGAAAGGAAAACAAAAAACAAAAGGATAGTGTACCACAGCGTGTGAGAAGAAGCGACGGACTTAGGGAAAATTAAGGAAAACGCAAATGAAGGGTCCTCATTTCATTGATTTGGGAGAGAGACATCCCGAACAATCCCCAAGCCCGACCATAGTCCATCTCGGTCAGTTAGTGAACACAGTTCATTTCATTCCCGATCGGACATTGAACATACTCCATCCTATTCTCGGCAAGATGTTGATGTAAGCCCTTCTCGACCCAGATTTTGAAAATAACTCTCCTTCACGACATTTTGGGGGCAGCCCAACAAAAATGACACTGAAATAGACCCCAAGCGTGCAAGAAGTATATGAATATATAGAATCTTTGGAAAAAGGCGACTACAGGGTCCTAGTACTTCATCCATCCGACCTCATACAATACGGGATGATTTAGTCCAATCACTAAAACGGGAAGCCTTTGAGCTAGAGCTTCTAAATAGACACATGAAAAATGAAAATGAGACATTGAAGGAACAAGGAGCTGGACAAAATCATCCATGATAATACCATGCTACATACTGGGAATATGGCAGAAGAAGAACAAGAAATTGAAAAGGGAAATGCCGAAGTTGAGCGAGCAACGGGTTAATATCAAATTTAGGTGCTTAATGAAGAAACCCGAGATGTTAGCAGCATCAAGGAAGAGGAGGAGAGGATTGGATGTCTTTGGCTGAAGTGTCGAAAGGCACATGAACTAAGGAAGGAATATCAAAATTTTGGTTGCATGAGGACATGCAACACCTTCCTGATGGGGGGTATGTTTAGTCTCAATTCGCATCTTTTCCATACACTTTTTCTATACCTTTTTCACTCACTCGAACCTCCCAAGTTGTCAATATCATTGTATGTTAATTGCAAAAGAGCATCTAACATGGTTTTTAACTATATTTTTGTGTTTGATGTTTGATTTAGATTTTGTTCATTTAGTCATGGAATCTTGCCACTTTCATGTCCCGTCGCAACTTTCCGCGACTATTTTGTGAAACTCTATGTTACTGAGGTGTCTACGGAGAAAACTGAGCCACATGGGCAGAGCTCGGAAATGATGTGGACATGGTTTGTGTCCTATTGGCTCGAGCAAACTCATCTAAAGAAGCCATGGTCAAAGGCGTCCACATGGAAGTCAACCATAGAGTCTCACGGTGACGGGACTCGATTCCGTGTCACGTGAAGGTTCATATGGCCGTTTCCGAGTTGCGGAGGACAAGTCGACATCCGTACATGGCTCCATAGCCAAATTCAAGCATCCACTCCTCATAGATTTACTTTCCAACATAGTCCCATGATCCTAGATCCGTGGACGTAATGGTCTACGTGTTCTCCACCGGCATAAACTTTAGGGAGACGAGTTATATTTATTTTGTTATATATAATGCGTTTGCATACGCATATAGAGTTAGTCTCGATGTTAGTCTCCGTTATCTTTTATTAGTCATCGTCATATGTAATTACTGTTGCCTTTGTGCCGTAATACTACCATACTATTATGACTTCATTTTAATATAAGAAGACTCTGTTTTCCAACTTAATTTGTTACTTGAAGATCGTTGCCAAGGCTGGTGTAGAGGGCCCCTGCTCAGCTAAGGTTTTGTTCATTAGTGTATAGTTCTTATTTCATTTCTTTAAAGCTCATTGTGCCATAATCCATTCACATGTTTATACATTGCATTTTTCATGATACATATGCTTCATTTCTGTTTATAAACTTTCATGCATTCCATTTCACTTCTGTCTTTCATGTTTTATGTTGTTAATCACTGATCAGTGTTCTTGTTTCAGGTTATAGACAGGCAGCCCGGGCATTTTCCTAGCTTTTTGACTAATGACATGGAATTAACATTGTTCTGCTGTTAATTTGTTTTTCTTAAGTTTCTGTTTAATTTCAGTATTGCTTTGTTTAATTCATTTTTGCTTATTTGCTTCAGTAGTTAAATTTAGATATATTAAACTGCTCATAACATCTTCAGTTGCCTCTGAAAGCCACAGTTGGACTGATGGTGAGGGATTGTATTATGAAATGTGTAGTTTAGTATTAGTTTCCTTTCTGCAAATTTAGATATATTAAAGCACTCATAACATCTTGATTTGCCTCAAAAGCCACGAATTTCGGAGTGATGGTGAGGGATTGTATTATGAAATGTGTAGTTTGGTATTAGTTTCCCTTTTGCAAATTTGAATATCTTAAAAGCACTCATAACATCTTCAGTTGCCTCCGAAAGCCACAGCTGGACTGATGGTGAGGGATTGTATTATGAAATGTGTAGTTTGGTATTAGTTCCTTTCTGCAAGTTAGAAATATTAAATTGTGCATGACATCTTCAGTTACCTCCGAAAGCCACAGCTGGACTGATGGTGAGGGATTGAATTATGAATGTATGGTTTGATACTAGTTTACTTTCTGCAAGTTAGATATCAGTTACTCAAGTTGTTTATGGTTACTTCCGAAAATCATAGCTGGACTAATGATGAGGGATCAGAAGACAAGTTGATGTAAATTGATTTAGATTTACTTTATTGCAACTTTTGGATTTCTTTCAGCATAATTTATTTTGAGTTTAGACAGCAGCAAGAATAGTTTGGTTTCATGCTCACTAGTTCATTGTTTTGATTCATTAGACTAGCAACATCTTTTCATTTCAGCAGCACATTTTCATTTCCTTTCAAGTTTTGTCATTATAATTTTCAAATTCCTTTTTAAGTTTCAAGTTGGTAAATCATTATAGAGGATATCATTTCCTTGAACAAACATAACCATACTTGTTTTCATTTTAGAATTTCCATTTCATCTTAGAAAACCAAAAATGACAAAAAGTTAAGAAATAGGTTATCTTTCACATATAGTGCGCCGCACTTCATCAGCTTACGAATCCCGGATTGACAAATTAAATGCAGCAATTTAGGACACACTAAATTATTAAAAAAAACAATCACACTGCCACACTCCCACAATGGTCTCCCATCTCCACCATGGACCACTGAACTTCCATATCCTGTCACCTCTGAGGCGCCTCCTCTTTATCCTTCCGACTACTCTCTTGTCATTCCAACTCCCACATCACCCTCTCTCACCACCTTTCGGCGATCTGCGCCCTTCGATGTGCACGTCACTCCCTCAACCTCCTTGCGGTTTCAGCATCCATTCCCCTACTCCCCCGCTTCACATTTTTTGTAGCATTTTTCCCTCAGGCCCTTTCCCCAGCATTGGAGGTTTATGCTTCCATTCCTGATTTCTGGAATTCCATCAGCCCTTTGTCAACCATCAGGGCCTTAATCCACAATGGAATTTCCTTCAACAGCTTCCCTCTTAGTCTGGATCGGAATATAGCTTCTGCTCTGGAGAAAGACTGGTAACACTCCGTTGCAAACTCCACAATATACCCGTCCAAGGTAGATTCTACCCAGAAATCTACAGCTCAGGTCAACTCGGTATCCAGCCGATGAGGGCCACCAGATCTCTGTGCACCCACTTGTGGTTGATCTTCCGCGATTTGTCCTTGGCCACAGCAGTGCCGCAACCTCGACCCAACCAGGTGGAGGGGTTCGCTACAGGAATTCTCCCCCCGGAAGGGATCTCGTAGGTATTGCTGGCGGAATCCGAGAAAAGGACTAGATCCTTGAGCACCTTCTCTTTTTGATTCATTAGCTCCACTTGCTGAGCTATAAACTGGTCCAGGTGGTTATCCCACCATCTCTGTATTTCTCCTTCGAAGATCTCTGATACCATGATCTAGTTCCCCAAATGAAGTTTAGGGACCCGGCAACGGAACCATTTGTTGGCGAGGAAACAGGTCTAGCAGGCAAGACCCAAGTTCGGGGATTGGGGCCAAAAAAGGAGTCTGCTATAGTCTAGAACCACGACGGCATTTTCACCCTACTCCGAAGAGCATAGAGTCTCACCCGAGGTGTGCCGCGACCACATGCAGAATGGGAACATATTGGTAGTGGCGGATGGATCCACAACTCGAAGCTAACATAGAATCATTTGCATACATAACATCATACATAGAAGATCTTCTCAGAACATTATGCAGATACTAAGAAAATAAAATTTTAAGGTACCACATACATCATGCATATGTGTAACTCATACAATAAGATAGAAACCTTCAAGTATATTAATAACCTTCATCTGGATCCACAGTTACATCGCTCGATAGGAAGAGCTTTCCATTTCTATTATAGATGTCCCACTAGACATAGAGAAAGATAATACAACCATGATTGATCAATAGAAACCTAGGAAATACAAGGATGTCGTGCTCAAGACAGAGCTCTTCTGCGGTGTCTGTTGTAATCTCTTCGATCCCTCTGCATCCGTGCATGACTTTCTTTTCAGCTGGGTGATGGCCTATTTATTCACCCGCCAGCGCAACTGCTAGTTTCTCTTGTGTTCTTCTTCAGTTGCTTTCGGCTTCTTTCTGTTGCCCATGAGTTCCGCTATCTGCTCTTTGTCGTATCTTTTCTTCGTTTGCACTTATCTGCGTCAGCCTCATCAGCTATCTCTTGTTCCTCTGCAACCTCAATAGCTCCGCTACCTACTGTTGTTGCGCCTGCCATGTGTCGATCCGCAACCCAAAATCTGTTCCTTATTCAAAATTCAAAACAAGGGCCCTGAAAATCATCCATCTTGCTTACAGAAATCGGATTTTTCGCCAATGCAAGAATGTGCAGAACACCAGGAAGTGTTCTAATCCTTCCACCTTACAGCTTCAGCTTGACTTTTCCACGTCCGATGATTCTGGCCTTCCTATCATCCCCGAGGAAGACATTACCTTCATATTTTTCATACTCGCAGAACCACTCCCTATGGGGAGTGAAGTGAAAGGATGCACCTGAGTCAATCAAACATGACTCATGATCTACATGTGTATTTGAAGAAGAAGCCAAATACACATCCCCACCTTCATCCGAGGTGGTTTTTGCCTCTGCAGAAGGAGCATCATCAGATCCCTTTCCTTTCTTAGGAGCTTTAGATCTGCAGTACTTTTTGTAGTGCCCTTCCTTTCCGCATTTCCAGCATACCTTTACAAACTTTCCAGGAGATTTAGATCTCCCTCTAGATTTGGATCTCCCACTCGAAACCTTATTCTTTTTTCTGTTTTGGGACCTTCCTCGTACAGATAAGGCATCTCCATTCTGGCCCTCCATATTTCTCCGTCTCATTTCCTCCGACAACAAGGCTGAGACAATGTCATCAAAATTCAAGGTATTTGTATTGCTACCTATTGCAATAACCAGACTGTCCCACGAATCTGGTAGAGAACACAACAAACTGATGCACTTATCTTCATCTGAGATTTTAATATCAATAGATGATAGTTGACTTACCACAGTATTGAAGGCATTCAGATGCTCTGTCACCGATTCTCCATCCTTCATCCTCAGGTTATATAGCTTTTTCTGCAGGAACAATTTATTCACCAGAGACTTAGATTGGTACAAAGTCTCTAATTTTTCCCACAAGGTCTTCACAGTAGCTTCCCTAGATAAATTCAACAATACTGAATCTGAGACACACAACCGTATTGTGCTCTTTGCCTTCTGATACAGTTTCTTCTAGTCTTCATCTGACATTGTTGTTGGTTTAGTACACGGATCTACTGCGATCCACTGATCTTTATCCAACAGAAGATCCTCCATCTTGAGATTCCACAACTCAAAACTCAGACCATTAAATTTCTCGATCTCTATCTTCCCGCCGCTCGCCATCTTCTTTCATCGCAAGAATCGATTCTGCTGATCTCACACTGAACAGGGTCTACCTCGGGCCCAAGAAAAAAAACCCTCAGCAGCAAAGGCATCCCCTTGAAGCTGAAACTGCTATGATACCAAATGTAGGTTTTAACCCTGTACAAAAATTATCTACGAACAAATCTTTAAAACAGAAAATAAACAATAGTGAGAGCATAAAACATAAAAACAGATAAACATAGAGATTTTCCCCTGGATACCAAATCGGGATGACCAGCTTGATTTTTCATTATATTCCTGTTAGTGTTACAACACATATATATACATGCCGAAGCATACATAAACCCCAATCCATTAACCCTGGATTAGAACATAACTGTAGTTCCCTTGACCGGATCTACAAAATACCAGGGGCCAAAAACCATCATGCCCCAAAACCATGTGCAAACCCATGCACAAAACCATTGGTGGGTCCTCCCACCAGAAAATAAGGACCAAACCCAACAGTTTTTACGTTTTTTATGAAGAGAAAGGCTAAGCGTGGCAGAAGGACCCGGGTAGGACCCGACATGGAGAAAAAGGCAGAGTAATTTTGAACGTCACAGTAGTAAGGAGATAAACAAAAAAGGTTGAGATGGGAAAAGGGTGTTCATACAGTAATATTATGATATACCAATAGAAATGGAAAGGACAATAAACACATCAACACAGTCACCGATCAATGAAACGTTGCTAGCACCGCACCAGATTTAATTACCCAAGGTCGATTTTCGGAAAAGCAGGGTCAGATGTCAGAGTCATTGATCATTGCCTCTTCGTGACCTCCTAAGCCACCTTCAACCCTAATTTTTGGATTCATAAAGAGTTGCCTAAATTTTTGGATTCATGAATAGCTGCTGAAGTTAATTCCACATTCGTTGTTTTGTCAGAGGTTTTTGTTCGGGCCTTGCATGGCCACACTTGTCTGATTTTAGTTTCGTTGTAATTAATGAAAATTTTGCCAAAGTAGATAGGGAAACCAACACAATTTGTAGTTAAATACTACATGAATATTCATTATCAAGAGTTGGACGTTGTTAGACCCTGCATTGTAAGAACTACTGTATTGGAGCACTGTAATTTTGGAGTTGGGCATCAATAATGGAAGACCCTTTACAGGATACTTGAGTTGTGTTAAATGGTGATTTGTTATTTCTTTGTGTTAAATGTTTCCACTATTTTACTTACTGTGCATATATTCATCTGATTGTAAAACAAAAATTTTAGATTAAGATTTGTTGTTGGAGCACCTTAATTTTTTCTGCATTTACAATCTTAATGATTTCTACTGAAGTCTGATTAAAGAATTATTTATTTCTCTTTAGTCACTATTGGACCTTACTATTTCTTCCACCTCCTAATCCATACTGCTCTAAAGATCCATTTAGCACAATTAGCTTGCCTTGTGATGCTATTGAAATTTGAAGCACAAATGTAGCCTTTTGACTCCATAGACCAATGAATTATTCCCTGCAGACCTACTCATTCAACCAATAAAATCACTCAAAACAACCAATACCACCATCACTCTAACTAGCCTGACATCAACATTCATAATATTAAGGAAAAATTAAATCAGAAATAGAGAGAGCCCTCTCTGAGTCTAGGAAGGCTAGGTCCTAGATTCCAAAGAGGTTTGATGTTGCCCTCTATCATTTATTCTTGCCAATATTATAAACTATAGGGCCACAACATAATGGCGACCATACTGGGGAGATATTGAAAAGCTTATCATTTCATCAGAACTCATAAACCCCAGTCAAAATTGTATGATTCAAGTATTTTCCAAGATTGGTATCTAGTTTTTGATGGTGGACAAATAGCCAGACACAAGAAGGTTGAAATTATCCACCTGGAGACTCCAATCCAGATTAGTCCCATTCAAAGACCACCGGAGGAAGAACCTGAAGCATGACAAGGAAATCTGGAAAAATCAGGTATTCAAGCCCAAATTGTATTCAACAGATTTTTGGTTTTATCTGTAATTATGTTCTATCTTACTCTAAGCCTGATCAAGAGTACATTGTTGAAGTTTACATTATTTCCAAATTTATGAGCTTCAAGAAGCTAAGCCCAAAATTGTATAACATGTACATACTCATACCCATGTGCACATCCTGGATACACCTATGGAAAACCTAATGAAACATGAGCCTCATGCTTCATCTCCTGCTCTTGCTAAATCCCCAAATGGTTATAAGCCTCCTGCTTTACCTCATATACTTGTAAAATTCCTAGACATTTGCAAGCCTCTGGTTTAGCCTCCTACTCTCCATAACCTCCCTGCAAATTATAGCAATAATCTACCAAGATTTGATGGAGAAAATGCAAATATCACTGCAGAAAAGCACATTAAAAATCTTGAGGATTTTCTTGACTCGTTTGAGGTGGAATATGATGATGTGGATATCTAAATTTTTTCCCTATCATTGCAAGGTAAAGTTAAAAATTGGCTTAATAATCTTACAGCTGCAAGCATTAGCAATTATCATCAATTCACACAAGTTTTACTAGATTCCTAGATAGATGGGTGGTCATGGGAAATGTTTTTCTCATCACAGAAGAGTATAACCTTTTAAAAATATATCCAGGGGAGATAGTATAGCATTCTTCATCCATTTTCAATAAGGTATACCATTCAATGCCTGCTAAGATAAAACCACCCCCAGGATTAGCTCTCTTGCACTACCCAAATTCCTTTGATCCAGAGATGGCATTCCAGTTAAGAGAAAGGGACCTTGACAAATCTTGAAGAAATGAAAAATGTTGTAGTTGATCTGGAAGTGAACCTACTGAATAGAGAGGCAAAGCTAAAAGCAGTGAAGAAGGACAAAATAGAAAAAGAGCAGTTGATATCTTTAGAGGTAAAACTAGATATCTTAGAAAGTGCAGTCAATGAAATGATGCACTAGATTAGCAGGAAAGAGGAACTTATTGTTCAAATAGCTCATGTTCCATTAGTTCCAGAAAATACAAGGATCAACATACCCAAGAAATTTGTAGCTCTTCCTCGGTATCCTAAAAAAGAAAATGATTATTTTATGTACTCGATTCACAACGTGGCCAAAGATGAAGTTCGAAATCAGAGAGAGGTACAAAAATATTCAAAAATGATGTACATGTTAGATGACCTTGCATACAAAGATAATCTTCTCAAATATGATTATCAAGAGGAAAATTATATGGTTGATATTGAGGCTAATTTTTCAAAGCAACCATCGCCATCATCTTGGGAGAAAGAAACCCAGTTATCACAATGCAAATATGGTAATCAAACTCTGCATACTGAGGAAGATTGTAAGGAGGAAAATGCAAAAATTTTCCAAATAAGTGAAAAATTTCTTCCTCTATGTTTTTCCTCACTTCTGAGAGAAAATTATAAACAAATTATCAAGAGTAGGATTGGATAACTCTCTCACCAATCAGAGGAGGAAATCATGGATGATAAACAATCTGTTTTAGATCCAGGGTTTCAGTCCTTGAGTCCTTTTGAATGTCAAATCTCAAATGGAATCACAAAGTCTGAAACAGATGATGAATTGATCCAGATTGATTCTTTTCCCTTGTGCTTTAATTCATTTCAAATTTATAAGGGAATCTCGATCACATTTTGGTTGACAATCATGGGAGAAATTATGAAGTCTCGGTAAAACCAATACTAAAACCATCTAAAGCACCACATGATCCAATAACTAATACATTTGATGGGTTATGTTTCCAAAGGCAGCCTTTATGCATTTGTAATGCTCTCAAAGGATGCTATCATATGGATATGATCAGACAATCTACCCCATTGTCTTATTCAGCAAAAGTAGTGGCACAAAATTCATCAGGTAAAATTCAAGCATGTTCCCTGTTGTTCGAAGATATTGAGAGCCCATTTGCAGTACCAGGTAATGAAGTTTAGTTGGCTAAGTCATAATACCCAGAAATGGTTCAAGTGTATCTTGATCCAGTGGTTGCCCATATGGAGAAATTTTTCTTTACAAATCCATCACATATTTCCAAATGTCAGTTGTTTTTCGAGTGTACCAAGAGCCATGTAAACAAGATCATGTTGGGAATTTCTATCAAACACCATTATCAGGTTTATCTCTAAACATGGTGAAAATAAATGATAGAAAAAAGATAGTAGAGCACTTTCTTGACTAGCTGCACTGGCATTTTTGTATCATTTAGAGCAGTTTTGATTTTAGTAGGTTAGGGTAGGTAGGTGTGAAAATAAGCTCAGTACCTTGAGCATTTTTCTAGTTTTAGTTTCATATTTCTTTCTAGTTTTTAGGTCAAGTGTGTCCTAGACTATAGATTGCAGAGAGTGGTTATTTCAGCTTAAAAAATTTCAGCGAAAAAGGTTTGGTAGTAGATTAAGTTGCAGATTTGGGACCAGCCCAATAGATCAGGCCACTAGTCTACAGTGTTCTTGACACCTCCTAAAGGAGCTTTCATCCCCAGCTGGAGCCATTGTTAAACTCTTGTAATTTAAAGTATCACAACATGACTGATTATTTCTCAGATCTTTCATATTGAAAATAGTATGACATCGTTGTCATTTATTTCCAGAAGAAGTAAGGGAGATCCTGACTATCAAGAACTTCAAAATGTAACAATTTTATGTTTCAGTTCAGTTGAAAGAGAAAAGTGTTGCTGGTAAAGGTGTAATGGTGAAAAAACTTCATTTCTGCCCTCATTTCATTTCATTTTCCCTCTTTTTCCCTTCATTTTTCCAAAATCTAAAGTCCAACACTTCATTTCTTTCAAACCCCTTTTTTAACTATGAAAATTTGATTTTTATAGTTAAAAAAGCAGCTCCGCCCACCCACTGATAGTCATATCATATATCCCTTAAAACTTGCCACTTATGTCATTTACCGTAGCTCCACCCCCCAGAGTCAGCCTTTGATACATATTATATATTACCATGTATGTCACTTTATGCACTCAAACATATGGAAACCCTTACCTTTCATCACTATCGGTGTTTCTCAGATCCAAACTTGATACATATCACAATCACCTCTCCAACAAAACCTCTAAAATTCAATTTGTGGGATAAATTGGGACCCATGTCCTACCACATCATCCCTATTCTCATCGCACATCACACTTCGTGAGTATTGGCCATTAACCCCCACTCCTCGTGAAGAAACCTTAAACTTTGTGATGTGCGGTATTAATGGCCCCATCTTTGTCCTGCCACATCACCCCTATTCTTGTCGCACATCGCACTTTGTGATTCTTGGCCTTAACCCCCTATCCTTGTGACGAAACCTTAAACTTCGAGATGTGTGGCATTAATGGGCCCCATCTCCATCCTTCCATATCACCCTTCGTCATCGCCCATCTCACTTCGTAGGTTTTAGCACTTACCTCTTTTCCCTGATCCCAAACCTTGTGGTGCATGATAAGCCTTAAATTTTGTTGTGTGCGATAAAATTTGTGATTTGCGATATTTAGGCGGATGCGATGAAGTTCAAATCTAAAGCCTAAATGAGGTTTTTATGATGTTTATGAAGAGAAGGTCTAAGCGCATCAGAAGGACCTGGGTAGGACCCGACATGGATCAAAAGGTAGAGTAATGTTGAATGTCATGGTAGTAAGGAGATAAAAAGAAAAGGTCGAGTCAGGAAAAGGGCGTTCATACAGAATTTTTATGATATACCAACAGAAATAGAAAGGACAGTAAACACACCAGCACAGTCACCGATGAATGAAAAGTGGCTAGCACCACACCAGATTTAATTACCCAACGTCGGTTTTTAGAAAAGTAGGGCCGGATGTCATAGCCATTTATCATTGCCTCTTCATGACCTCTTGAGCCACCTTCAAGCCTAATTTTTGGATTCACGAAGAGTTGCCTAAGTTTTTGGATTCATGAAGAGCTGTCGAAGTTAATTCCACAGTTTGTGTTTTGTCAGAGATTTTTTTTCAGACCTTGCATGGACACACTTGTCTAATTTTAGTTTCATTATAATTAATGAAAATTTTTCCAAAGAAGAAAGGGAAACCAACACAGTTTGCAGTTAAATACTGCATGAATTTTCATTATCAAGGGTTGGACGTTGTTAGACCCTGCATTGTAAGAACTGTTGTATTGGAGCACTATAATTTTGGAGTTGGGCATCAATAATTGAAGATCGTTTACCAGCTACTTGAGATGTGTTAAATGGTGATGTGTTATTTCTTTGTGTTAAATGTTTCCACTATTTTCCTTACTATGGATCTATTCATCCGATTGTAAAAGAAAAATTTTAGATTAAGATTTGTTTTCGGAGCACCTTAATTTTGTCTGCATTTAAAATCTTAATGTTTTCTGCTAAAGTCTGATTAAAGAATTCTTAACTTCTCTTTATTCACTACTGAACCTTACTATTTCTTCCACCTCATAATTCATATTTCTATAAAGATCCATTTAGCATAGTTAGCTTGCCCTGTGATGCTCTTGAAAGTTGATGCACCAATACATCCTTTTGAATCCATAGCCCAATAGATTAGTCCCTGCAAACCTGCTCATCCAACCAATAAAATCACTCAAAACAACCAATACCACCATCACTGTAACTGGCCTAACATCAACATTCATAATATTAAGGAAAAAATAAATCAGAAATAGAGATAGCCCTCTTTGAATCTAGGAAGGCTAGGTCCTAGATTCCAAAGTAGTTTAATGTTGTCCTCTATCGTTTATTATTTCCAATATTTTAAATTATAGGGCCACAACATAATGGTGACCATACTGGGGAGATATTGAAAAGCTTATCATTTCATCAGAACTCAGAAACCCCAGTCAAAATTGTATGATTCAAGTATTTTCCATGATTGGTATCTAGTTGTTGATGGTGGAAAAACATCCAGACAAAAGAAGGTTGAAATCATCCACCTGGCGACTCCAATCCAGATCAGTCCCATTCAAAGACTCCACTGGAAGAAGAACCTAAAGCATGACAAGGTAATTTGGAAAAATCAAGTATTCAAGCCCAAATTTTATTCAAGAGATTTTTGGTTTTATCTGTAATTATGTTCTATCTTACTCTAAGCCTGATCAAGAGTATGTTGCTGAAGTTTACATTATTTGAAAATTAATGAGCCTCAAGAAGCTAAGCCCCAAATTTTAGATCATGTACCTACTCATACACCTGTGCACATCCTAGATACACCTGTGGAAAACCTAGTGAAAGATGAGCCTCGTGATTCATCTCCTACTCTTGGTAAATCCCAAAAAGGTTATAAGCCTCTTACTTTACCTCCGATACCTGTAAAAGTCCCAGACAATTACAAGTGTCTCATTTTTCCTCCTACACTCCATAACCTCCCTACAAATTATAGCAATAATCTACCCAGATTTGATGGAGAAAATGCAAAGATCACTGTCGAAAAGCACATTCAAAACCTTGAGGATTTTCTTGACTTGTTTGAGGTTGAAGAATATGATGTGAGTATCTGAATTTTTGCCCTATAATTGCAAGGTAAAGTTAAATTTGGTTTAAGAATCTTCCAGCTGCAAGCATTATAAATTTTCATCAATTCACTCAAGTTTTCCTGGATTCCTGGATAGATGGGTGGTCATGGGAAATGTTTTTCTCATCACAAAAGAGTATAACCATTTAAAAAGACAGCCAGGGGAGACAGTAGAACATTTTTCATCCAAGTTCAATAATATATACCATTCAATGTCTGCTAAGATAAAACCACCCTCCGGATTAGCTCTCTTGCACTACCCAGATCCCTTTGATCTAGAGATGCAATTCAAGTTAAGAGAAAAGGACCCTGCAACCCTTGAAGAAATGAAAAATGTTGCATTTGATGTGGAAGCGAACCTGTTGAACAGAGAGGCAAAGTTAAAAGCAATGAAGAAGGAAAAAATAGAAAAAGAGTAGTTGATATCCTTAGAGGTAAAACTAGATATCCTGACAAATGTAGTCAATGAAATAATGCATGAGATTATTAAGAAAGAGGAACTTGTTATTCAAATACCTCATGTTCCATTAGTTCTAGAAAAGACAAGGATCAACATCCCCAAGCAATTTGCAGCTCTTCCTTGGTATCCTAAAACAGAAAATGATTATTTTATGTACTCAATTCACAGCGTGGCCAAAGATGAAGTTCAAAATCAGAGAGAGGCAAGAAAATCTCCAGCAATGATGTACATGTTAGATGACCTTGCATACAAAGATAATCTTCTCAAATATGATTATCAAGAGGAAGATTATATGGTTGAGATTGAGGCTGATTTTTCAAAGCAACCATCACCATCATCTTGGGAGAAAGAAACCTAGTTATCAAAATGAAAAGATGGTAATCAAACAATCTACCCCATTGTCTTATTCAGACAATCTGCCCCATTGTCTTATTCAGCATAAGTAGTGGCACAAAAATCATCAGGTAAAATGCAAGCATGTTCCGAGTTGTTCAAAGACATCGAGAGCCCATTTGCAGTACCAGGTAATGAAGTTGAGTTGGCTGAGTCAAAATACCCAGAAATGGGTCAAGTGTATCCTGATCCAGTGGCTTTCTATATGGAGAAATTATTCTTTACAAATCCAGCACTTATTTCCAGCATGTCAGTTGTTTTTCGAGTGTACCAATATCCATGTAAGCAAGATCATGCCAGGAATTTCTATCAAACACCATTATCAGGTTTATCTCTGAACATGGTGAAAATCAATGAACGAACAAAGATATTAGAGGAATTTCTTGACTAGATACAGTAGCATTATTGTATCATTTAGAGCAGCATTGATTTCAGTAGGTTAGGGTAGGTAGGTGTGAAAATAAGCTCAGTACCTTGAGCATTTTTCCAGTCTTATTTTTAGATTGCTTTCTAGTTTTTAGTTCAAGTGTGCCCTAGACTAGAGATTGCAGAGATTGTTGATTTCAGCTTAAAAAAAATTCAGCCACAGAGGTTTGGTAGCAGATTAAGTTGCAACTTTGGGACCAACCCAATGGATCAAGCCAGTAGTCTACGATGTTCTTAACACCTCTTGAAGGAGTTGTCATCCCCAGTTGGAGCCATCGTTAGAATCCTATAATACACAATATCAGAAGATGATTGATTATTTCTTAGATATTTCATATTGAAAATAATATTCCATGGCTGTCATTTATTTCTATAAAAATGAAGGGATATCATCACTATCAAGAACTACAAAAGGTAAAAAATTTCCATTTTAGTTTAGTTGAAAGAGAAAATTATTGTTGATAAAGGTGTAATGGTGAGAAAACTTCATTTATGCCCTCATTTCATTTCATTTACCCTCTTTTGCCCTTCTTTTTTCCAAACTCTAAAGTCCAACACTTCATTTCTTTCAAGCCCCCTTTTTAACTATTAAAATTCGATTTTTATAGTTAAAAAAATAGCTCTGCCCACCCACTGACATTTGTATCATATATCCCTTAAAACTTGCCACCTTCAAGCCTACTTTTTGGATGCACGAAGAGTTGCGTAATTTTTTGGATTTATGAAGAGCTACAAAAGTTAATTCCATAGTCAGTGTTTTTTCAGAGGTTTTTGTTTGGGCCTTACATGGCCACACTTGTCTAATTTTATTTTCATTATAATTAATGAAAATTTTTCCAAAGTAGATAGGGAAACTGACACAGTTTGCAGATAAATACTGCATGAATTTTCATTATTAAGGGTCAGACATTGTTAGACCCTGCATTGTAAGAACTACTGTATTGGAGCACTGTAATGTTGGAGTTGTGCATCAATAATCGAAGACCATTTACAAGATACTTGAGTTGTGTTAAATGGTGATGTGTTATTTCTTTGTGTTAAATGTTTCCACTGTTTTCCTTACTGGGCATCTATTCATCTAAATGTAAAACTAAAATTTTAGATTAAGATTTGTTGTTGGAGCACCTTAATTATTTCTGCATTTAGAATCATAATGTTTTTTGTTGAAGTCCGATTAAAGAATTCTTAACTTCTCTTTAGTACAGTTAGGTTCCCCTGTGATGCTCTTTAAAGTTGATGAAACAATCTAGCCTTTTGACTCCATAGTCCAATGGATTAGTCCCTGCAGACCTACTCATCCAACCAACAAAATCACTCAAAACAACCAATACCACCATCACTATAACTATCCTAACATCAGCATTCATAATATTAAGGAAAAATTAAATCAGAAATAGAGAGAGCCCTCTCTGAGTCTAGGAAGGCTAGGTCCTAGATTCCAAAGTGGTTTTATGTTGTCCTCTATCATGTATTCTTGCCAATCTTATAAATTATAGGGCTACAAAAATAAGAAAGAAAGAAAAATATCCAAATTTTGTTCGAAAATTTTCCCATTTCATGACCAAGAAAGAGTTACGTTACCACTTGTAGTATAACATCAAACATATAAGAGAGAATCCAACATGAAAATTTTCAAGGTAAACCCTTGAACACCAAACATATACAAGACACTCACCCTGAACAAAACAAGAATATAGAGAGAAGAACCCTTGAGGTAGGCTAACACTATCAAATACTCCTAAATTATGGAAGGAATCGCTCCACAAGACATTATTGCTTCAAGGTAATGCATTTAAACAACTTCTAATACAATGATACTCATCTGTATTTTACTTTCTCATGTATTCTTTGGGGGTCTCGTGCCAAACATCCCTTATTATTATATTATTTCCTTTTTATTACAAAGTAGGATTATTCCATTATTATAGACACACTTCATTGATTATCCTCTTTTTACCTCTCTGGGTCATATTATCCTTCATAGGTACATTAAACTCTTCTACAATGAAATGCACGTAAACCTCTCCCTTAGTGACTATTTTTGAAAAATTTGTGTAGATCCCATCTATAACCATCTTGGTGTTTCTCTTATGCCAAAAAGTTGTATTATTTTTAAAAAACATTTGACTATATATTTTATAGGCATGTGGAATATTGAACAATCATATGTTCCTTTTCAACTTCACAGTAAAAGGGACCAATTAGACTTTCCTCTATTAACAATGGTGAACACTGTAGTTATGGCCATATCGTTATAATGTGGATATGAATACGAAATGCATATACCAATTTGTAGAAATTACATGGATTCTCCCGATTTAACAATTATATGCCATTGTTAAATACAAAATCGCTTCTACAAAAACTTTGTGGAATTTAAAACACAATCGCCAATAGCAATATCATGAAGAAAAATCAATCACACATAACACAGATGTTTTACCAGGAAATCATAAAGCTAAAAACCCGACTATCATATATTATGTATATATCATGGATCATGAAACAATTTCATATAAAACTCCAATCCAAGAGCTCTCAGTATGTCATCATACAATTGTCTCACACTGTCATACAAAAATTGGCAAGTTCCTTAACCAATTTACTGCCTCCAGATAACTTGCCTCTATTGCACAATCCTAGCTGATAGCAATCCATGAATGAATGGAATCCTGCTTGCCTTGACTGTGAAATCCTCATTGTCACATCCAATGTGTGCATGGTCGCATGTGTGCACCCACTAATGTCACAACTGATAGTCAAACTATCCCTTCACCTACATCTCAACTGGGTCTCCACTGGATATGACATGCATGTTATGTGGAATTATGGATTATGGATAAAACATTCTTCCTTAGATGTAGTGCTCATCTAGAACAACAAGTTAAATACTTCGCAACTACTTTTCCTAATTGTCCATAAACACACATAAAAAATCAAAAACTTAGTTGGAGTCCAAGCGCTTCCTATTCTCCTTCTATCGCTCTTGTTGTAGCTTCAAATCCGAGCTAAGTCGCCAAAATACCTCTACAAAGAAGAGCACTAAACAAAAAAGATAGCAATAATACATATGTGTATTCAATTTATTCAGCTTAACAATAAAAAATGAACATATGCATCAAATAAGAATTCATAATATGAAGCACATGAGCTTATACAGGTACATATTTGGAAAAGTAAGCAGAAATATTTATTAATGGATAGAATGGGAGGTTACACCCCAATGATTAATTTAGTGTCACCATCTCCAGCAACATCCCAGCCTCATCACAATGTACATCTCTCCAGTAGCATGTCACTCAAATCAATGCGTGTAGTTAACAGTAGTAAATCTTCAGTTTCATGTGAGACCACTGATTTTGAATTAATTAATAATTAATCCATTGATCTCTCACTAGTGTATCTCTAGTTACAAATAGCACAACTGAGTTTAACTTTCTTAACTGAGTTAAACTAGTTTACAACTCTCATAACTACACTTCCAACTCTGTTACAACTTTGAATCACTCAGTCACAACTAATTCCACTTGCATGTCCCACCAACCAACCTCTGAACTTGAATTTCCTATAGCTAACTGATTTTCCACTTCATTTAACTATTTCCAATTGCTCATTGAGAATAGATTATTGTTTATTGTCCAACTAATATTAAGGGATAATAATAGCCGACATGCATATATAAATAGACATGCAATCTATAAATAGAACTTGCACATACATCTATAAATAGACCTCATCGATAAATAGAATTTTCTCATGCATCTATAAATAGACATCCACCTAAAAATAGCCTGAGGCTCCATCCTAGTGAAGGTGCATAATTTTCACTAGGATCTTCTTGTTTAATCTCAACACTCCCTCTCAATAATAAAGGGATTATCCTTCACCCCGATCCTGTCTCTATGGTATTATAATTTGCTCCTAGTGAGTGCCTTCGTTAGAATGTTTGCATCCTGATCTTCTGTAGGAATGTATTGAAGAAACATGAACTTCTGCTACACACAATATTTTATATGATGATATCGGATATCTATATGCTTATATCTATCATGAAACACAGGATTAATCGAGAGTTTAATGCAACTCTGATTATCAAAATGAATCATTGTGGGATCTAAATTCGAATCAAACAAACCAACCAAGATCTTTCTCATCCATATAGCCTCACATGCAGCTTGACTCGATGTCATGTATTCCAGTTTCGCTGAACTGAGTGCCACAGATCTCTGCTTCCTGATATACCAAGAAACAACTGTAGATATGATACTAAAGATCCCTCCTGATGTGCTCTTTATGTCCATTGGGATGCCCGCCCAATCTACATCCGTAAAGCCATGAAAATTCACCTCATCCATCTTTCTGTACCATAAACCATACTTAGATGTGCCCCTCAGGTATCTCAGGACATGCTTGCCCGCCTTCCAAAAGATCTTGGTAGGCTTAACCATTGCTTGACTCAATTGGTTAACCGCATAGCAAATGTTCGATCTCATGTTCAATAGATACATTAGTAAAACCACTAACTGTCAATAGAGAGTAGCATCCACTACCTCTCCAGAAGTAGGATTCTCTTTCCTCTAGTTTCCTGGAAGAGGAGTATCCATGGTTTTGCAGCCCTCCATGTGAAACTTACCCAGTATCTCCCTTGCATACTCTCCTTGAGACACAAAAATTTCCCCATCTCGCTGACATATTTCCAATCCAAGGAAATAATGAAGGAGGCCCATATCCTTCATCTCGAACTCCTTTGCAAGGTCCTCCTTGCATGAGTGTATCATTTGGTCATCACCAGTCAATATTAAATCATCAACATAAAGAAAAATGATTAAAATCTTACCCTCCACCACACTTTTTTATAGGTTTGCATCCGCTTCACTTTTGGTGAAGCCCAGTCCGGTGAAATAGTTGTCTATCTGAGTGTATCAAGCATGGGGTGCTTGCTTCAGCCCATACAGCGCTCTTTTGAGTCGACACACATGCAAATCGCTACCAAGATCTCAAATCCTTCAGTTTGCTCTATGTACACCTTTTCCTCAATGATCCCATTAAGAAATAAAGTTTTTACATCCATCTGATGAATGTGCCAACCCATCTGCGCTGAGAGAGCAAGGATGGTCCTTATGGAAGAATATTGTGTGACAGGTGCAAAGGTTTCTTCATAATCAATCCCCTCTATATGTGAGAAGCCCCAGGCCACAAATCTGGCCTTGTATTTCTCAACACTCCCATCAGCAGCTTTCTTTACCTTGTAGATCCATCTTGAACCTACCACTGATTTATCAACCAGCCTTGAAAAAATTTCCCAAGCACTGTTTTTGACAATGGAGTCAAACTCCTCCACCATTACATCTATTGGGCCCAAATTAAGGTATGTTCTCACCCTATAATTACTTCAAATTATGTTACAATTTTGGGGGAATTCCTCTTCATATTAACAATAAAGAAAAAAAAATTATGAAAACTAGAACAATTAGACTAATGATGAAACGGATGTTTTTGTAACAGAAAATTGACTTCTCTTATCTCCGCATGCAGGAAGACAAAGTGGTTGGACCAATAGGAAATGGAAGCTAACCAACGGACGCAAAAATATGAGATCTCGGTAACTCCCAGCGGCTAGCAGAAGGCAGACAGACGAATTTGAGTCCAAGAACTCAAACGACAGCCAGGCGTAGCAGGCTATCGTTTTGGAAATACTTTCTCATTTTTGAAATCTCCTTTAAAAGGGCGAAGGACGAATGAGAAGGGGAGTCAGAGAAAGGAGAGGAAATTCATTCTGCAATCAATGCATTAGAACCAACCTGTCTAATTGTATTTTTGTAACATCAATGGATGTAATATAGAGCTTTGAACAACAATATTTTAAATTTTTTACTGCGCTAGAGCTTCTAGTGGTCTGGGCCCAACCCCTGGAAGTTCCTCGCAAGTTTTCATACTCTGTGTAGTTGCAGAACCAATGCTTAAGTATCTGATGCAGTTGTAAAGTATATTTCCATTCAATAAAGTTACAGTTTCTCTTTCTTCAGGATTGTTAGCAATCGAGTTCTTGAATTAGGATAATCGCAATTGTATTTTCCAACTTATGACAATGCTTCATTATCAGTAGATAGTTCCAATTCTTTTAATACGATTTCATTCGAGTTATAGATTGTAGAATAAGCTAATTTCGATATTCTCTGTCTTTATGAATTGCATTACTCTTTTAGCACAAAGAAATGTTCAACCGTCGATCAATGTCGATTAATTATCATAAAGAGAATTACATAAATAAATGTTGTACAATTCATTTAATTTTCTTCAATTATACTGATGTTTCGTTACTGCTCAGTTAGTTATAGTGTTGTTCCATTACTACTGAGTTAGCTTGACTATTGATTCAATTCAATTCCATTACTGTTCAGTTTAGTTAGACTGTTGTTCCATTCAATTCCATTGATGTTCAGTTTATTTAGATTGTTGTTTAATTCAATTCAATTACTACTTGATTTCTCTAGATTGTTTTTCAGTTTAGTTAGATTGTTGTTTAATTCAATCAGATTGCTGCTCAATCTTAGGTTAAAAATCAATCCATGCCACCACTCGTTAGGATAAGTGAACCTAGGAAGTTAGAAAATTCTTCCTCATAAGTGACAAGGAGTAACTATTAGACAACCTGACTCACATATATTGTGCCAACACTCTTGAAATAAGAATACTTACCCCGGGTTGATAATTAAATGATAAAGCACTAGAGTTGTCGATAATAAGTGACCTTTGTGAGCCCCAAAATTTTGGTGCCATTTCCAAGGAGAGTGTTAAGAGTCATCTCCTTTATTCATATTTCTCCATTGCTGTGAAGAATTGGGTATTGAAAACGAGAGGTAAGAACCTGCGTACTGGCAAGCAACATGCTTTCCCTCTAGCCCGCTTACCAACAAGTCGTGCAAAGAACCGTAATAAAGGTGCTCTTGTTTTATGTCTAGGAAGAAAAAGATAGAAACAATATGAAATCATTCACAACCATCCTCACGATCCAAAGGACCGATGATCCTTGGAAGAACAACATATATAGACGAAATCATTAAGAAAGCTTAATCTCAGTCATCTATATGACCCAGAACTATTTCCATTCAAAGTCCTAATACACTCCCTCAGGCGGTAGCCTCACCATCTATAGCCTACACCGAGATTCACTGTGAGACAGAGGAGTTTGAGCAAAGCCTGTAGACTACTATTCATATAGGCACTGACCCTTCAAAAGAGGGAGGCTCTTGCAACCTACAAGAAGGAGGGGTAGAAACTAGTGGAGGAATTCACAAAGAAATATCAGAACCTAAGTCCCCTAAAGAAGTGATCGAAACAGAAGTACTTAGGATCCCAGATCAAGGAAGTGTTGTAAAACCCCCACCCCATTCACCTCCCAAGCCTATTAGAATCACTCCTCTAGATCAAGAAGTTCCCGAAGATTTCTGGCACCTCTTTGATCAGATGGAAAATAATCAAAATCAAAATTAGAGGTAGACATCAACATTAGAATACCCTATTGTTGATCATGCTGCCAATGCCCTTATGAAAGCCATTCCCTTGCACAACATTCCCACCTTTCATGGATTAACCACAGAAGATCTTGATGCATTCCTATTTGAATTTGATGTCTTATGCAGAGGATATGACTACACCACCGATCCCCAGAAACTAAAACTATTTCCCTGTACCTTAGAAGGAACTGTGCTACGCTAGTTCATGGGATTAGGTGGAGGAACTATAAACAACTGGGACCAAATGAAGAATATTTTTCTTACCAAATACCAAGACTATTGCCGAACCCGAGATCTAAAAGATGAAATCTTCAATATGTCTGCAAAAGACAATGAAACATTAGAAGAATACATAGAAATATTTCAATAAAATTTACAAAGATCCCCATATACCACGCTATCCAAGGACATTTTAAAAGCCACGATGCTTAAATGGATGAAGGAATAATGGGTTGAGATGCTTAACATAATGGGGAAGGGAGATATTTATCAGGAAGAATACGACGAGATTATTTCCTTATGTATTAGATGCTCCCGGGGTAGCTCACGCAATAGGCATGTTGGGCGTGATTCTATGAAGAAAGACCTTAAGCAGACCAGTGGCAATGTAACCAGAGCATAATTTTAAAATCTGTTAGAAAATTTCAAAACTGACATCCTGGGTACTTTGAAAACACAACTTGATGTTTTACAAGCCAAACAGAAACAAGTTATAGCAGAACAAAACCTGGTCATATTTTTCCAAAGATGTAGGAAGAAGCACAGCTAGAGGGAATGTCCTTTAGACATGGTTCAGACTTGTGCTATCTGCTCTAAGGATCATACCACGGACCAGTGTCCTTCACTTCCTGGGCTGAAATCCGTCTACAAGAAAGTAGAGGAAGAAACAGAGCCAGTCTATTTAATGAATCAATGTCGGCAATGGCAAGCACGACCTATCATATCGTAAGACCTGCCTCAATACTTTCCTTCGCCGCAGCTTAGCCAGAAAAAACCCTGCAACAACTTGGTAGACTCAAAACTCCTTCCCTACCTAGCCAAACCAAGTGTTTCCTATGCCACCCTGGCCTACACAACCACCATCAGGGAATAATTGGCAGAACTTTCCTTGCTCTCCCCCTTATTGGAAAAATGTCCCGTATCAAAGCCAGTGACCAAACCCCCCTACTCAAAACACCAATTGAAATTGGCAGCGACCCATGGGAATGGCCAATTTTCCGATAGGAGCAGGGACCCAAAATCAACCTACGTTGTCAACTCCCTACCTAGTTTAGCATAACCAGCAACCTGCCATACACCCTCTATTGCCAACCCAACCTAATCCTAATCCCAAAAATATACTGGTTCAACTAATTCAGATCATAGAAAATCCAAAACCCAATGTTGAACAGAAGCATTGCAATGAACTGAGGTTAAGATAAAGACGTACCATCTTACCTATAGAAGCCACAACTCCACCTCAGTCCAAAATTCAAACCTCAACAGAACTTATCTTAACGAATATAACAAAAACAGGTAGAGATAAGGAAACAATTTATCAACAAATACCTGAAGCACTTAGGGTGTCTCCACCTCCATTTCCTGAAAGATTAAATCTACCCAGGCCTATAATCACTCCAGATTTTGACATCCTAGGGGAATTAAGAAACCTTTGTGTCAAAATTCCTCTTCTCCAGGCCATCCAAGACATTCCCATCTATGCAAATACAATCAAAGAATTATGTGGAAAAAAAAAAATCAAGAAAACAAAGGCTGCACCCACCGTTCATGTGGTAGGAACGCTATCTGACTTATTGTTAGGTAGGGAATCACCTGTGAAATATGAAGACCTGGGAAACCCCATTGTAACTGTGTAAATCTCTGGCCATATATTTCCAAACACATTGGTTGACCTGGGGACAACCATTAACATCCTAACTACTAGAGCTTTCGAAAAACTAGGCAGATCAGCTTTAGAACCTACGGCCACACTTCTGGAATTGGCTGATAGGTCTGTTATCAGACTAGAAGGAATAGTGCAAGACATCATGGTCTATGTGGACTCATTGGAATACCCAGCTGATTTTTTAGTCATTAATCCAAAAAACAGGATGGAAGGGCACCCATTGATTCTTGGGTGACCTCAGCTGGCCACAACAGATGCTTACATAGGCTGCCGAGCAGGTAGCATGACTATCACTAGAGGAGATTCTATAAAAAATATCATTATTTATCCACCTGCCAAACCAAGCTTACCCACAGTAAAAATTCACAAACATCCATATACATATTGGGAGCAAAACATCCGCCCACCTCTAACACTAGTGGAAGCTCTCGAATTCAAGGATCAAACTGAAGATTATGTAATCAATAATTTTATGAATCAGTCACCCATGCCTGAAAATATAAAATGCAAAATGTTGAAAACAGTCCTCGAACATGAAGATCAAGAGGATCCTGTGATAGAATTCGACTCAACATATCTCCACAACCATTGTCTGTAACAGCATACCTATTGAGATCGAGCCAGGAAAGGTTCTGAATATTAATGGTAGTTTGGATGACGACCAAAAACAAAAACTCATAAAGTGCTTTTAGGCATGTTACAACTGAAAATTGTCATCCTGACATTCTGCTATGTGTATGAGCTCATTATTACTCATACTTCCTCCTTTTCAAGTCTAACATATCAGTTCCTCATGTCAAGCCTTGAAAATCAGAGAAAAGTTCCTAAAATTCTCCTTAACTTTGGTGTCGCACTTTCTCTATGTCTTGCCTACGGTCCCACACCTAATGTTCATGTCTCCTGCGTACCTGAATGCACTTTCTCTGTGTTATGGGTGCGGACCCCTGTAAATATTAAAAAGGTGCAAGTAAACTCAAAAAATATCACTTTCAGTAAATTCTAGAAGCCTCTAGAAAGAATCTTGCAGTGGCAGAAATGCTCTTTTGAGGTTCATGTATCCCTTACCTTATGGAGCTAACTCCTTGATGTGAGGAGCTTATCCCTTTCAAGGAGGATTCTATCCCTTCATAGTTGGAACTGAAACCTCCTCTTTTCCACTATAAAAAGAGGCATTGGGTAGCCTCAAAGGGAGTGGAAGCTTTAGATCATTTGAGGTTAAGTGCTGTTGGGATTTAGACTCATTTAACTGAGATTTTTGTGAGGAGAGATCACATACCTCTATTTGTCTCGGTTGGAGGAGTGCAGAGTTTATCAGAGTAGAGGAGATTCATGCTTCGGACCCCAGGAAGACCTGTTCAACATCAAGGCTAAGATTGTAAGGTTTTCCTTCTTTTAAAGTTAATACAAATGAATTCATTTTTCTCAATAAGTTGTTAGTTAACTGTTTATTTCATGGATTCCTTGATCACTATGATAATCATGATTTTTGATGTTTACTATATAGGTGCTATTTAATGTTTTCTTGTTTGTGGCTGCAGGTTTACGAAGATAATTCCTTCAAGTGCACGAGGGACAATAACGACTTCGAACAAACGTTGGACCTATAGTAAGTCTTTTACACCTCTATAGTGTTGTTTGTAAATCATATATGCTTAGAGAAAGATTAGTTCATTTGGTTGTTTTGTTGCTAGATTACCTTTTTGGTACTAGAGAGATCAGTCTTGTCTGCAAGATTGATTAATCCGTACAACAAATTGGCGACTCCACTGGGGAAGAACTTGTTGTTTTTGGTTCTCTTTTATTTTGATTTGAGGAAAAAGTTTTTCCTACTTTTTGATTGATAGATATCTGCCTGGGTAGCTTAGGTTTTCTCTGTTTTTGAAAATTTTGAAATCTTTTATGTTTTTCTTTAGTTTTTCTAGGGATCGCACTTTGTCGTTTTGCACAGTGTGGGTTGTTTCGCACTTTCCTTAAGTAAACAGTGCGGGACCGCACCTGTTACTTCTAGAAGCCTGCGAACCCTGTTAAAATTTTGAAAAACTCCATATTTCTTTCTTCAGTTTATCTTTATTTTTTATTTAGATTTTTTAGTATCTGCCCAGATTGACGTTGTTTTTGTCAAAAGCTTTTGTGAATGAATTCCAGTAGTATCTGTGTTTTGATGATTTTCTAGAAGTTTTTCATTTGGTCTCTGTAGTGATTCAAAGCATTGGTAGTTTGAAATACCTCATATTACATTGTTCTTTTTGCCTTTTTGCTGAGTCTGGCCTGATTGTGAAATCCATCCTTTATTGAGAAATAGATCTTCTTATTTCTTTGCAAATCTTCGAAAAAACTTTTTTATAGGTTTTGAATTTCATTTTTATAAAAAAAACATATCTGAGTGTTTTTTATTTGTTTGTTATTCTGAACAAATAGATCCTTAGTTTACTGAACAACTAAGTAAAACATTCTTCAAAAATATTAAAGCTTTTATTCAATTAGATTTTTAAAGTTTGTAGATCTCGAAATTAGTTTTGTAGTTTTGAGTGCTTTTAAAAATTTGTAGATTTCTTTTGAAGGAAAATTGTTTTTGTAGTTTCAAGTTTTTGAAAGTGAAAGGATTTTGTTGTGAGCTTTGATAATTTGTCTCATTTTGAGTTATTGTTGAAAAGACAAAAATATTTTCTTCCAATTATTCTTTATGTTCAAAGAAAGAATTGTTTCTTAAAAGAATTGCATTCTCGAACTCTTTCTTTAGCTAGAATTTCATTGAAAGAAAACGAATTGATTATCATTTTTAGGTGCATTTTTAGTGTTTTTGGAAGTCGAGTCTTCACACCATCAAAGTTTCATTTCCGTACCTATTGACTTAATAAACAGCTCATAAAAGTAACGCTTAATTAAAATTCATCTAGCAATCTTTTTATTTTCTAGGGCTCTTATCACCAACATAGCTTAGGCTAGTATCTTGGAGTAGGGAGTAATTAACTCTCCAAGGTAGTAAAACAAACAAGTAGACAAATCTTGCGGTAGGAAATAAATCCAATTGTAATTTGTATAATCTGGGAAGCTTCTCTTAAAGAATTCAATCACGAGATCATGTCCGAACCTTTGAGACAATCAATTATGTTTCATTGGGGAAGATAGAAGATTTTGCACGCATTACAAACGGTAAACCTCGGATTAACCATTGTCGAGGAGCCTGGGGTCACTTGTCGGTAAACCTCGAATTAACCATGTCGAGGAGCCTTCAAGGGGATTGAGCTTTGTTACTCTTCCCTTGCGCGTGAGATCGGATCGTAGACTGTTCCCCCAGTTATATTTGTTACTATTGGTAACCTTAGTGTCCACAAACTTAAGATTATTTCCTAAGGTGATGGTGAAGGAAAGATCTCACTGTACCTAGAGCAGACATCGACTAGACTCACTTGGACTCTCTGGGGGGTTCTCTTCACACGAGATGGTTTTGTGAGGAAACTTGTGCCAGTCTGTTTCATTAAGCAGGTTGTCGGGGTAATTGTTCCAATCGCCCTTTCTGTATTGAATTTCTACTAATTTGGATTTCATCACCAACTAGTGTTTTTAGTACGGGAAGTTATTGTTTGTGTGTGGTTTGAACTCTTAGATTTTTAAGCATGTGATTCAGCTGTTTGTTTCTTTAGAGACTTTACTTGAGAGCCCCGTGGCCGAAGGCTGGCGTGGTAGGGTCGATATTGGAAGGATTGGTCCAGACACAATGTGGCGGATTGATTGGGCTCTTCTCCTTCTTTGGGGAAGGAGGAAAATTAGGTGCCCCCTGCTGTGCAAATACTTGCCCTGGAGGGGGTAGTAAGTGCGGTTGTGGGGGTGGAGAAGGCAAGGGAGTAGGAGGTCCAAATGCTGGAGGAGCTGGGACACCAGGTTGCGGATATGGATAAGGAGTAGGGTGGGCAGCAGTAAGGTAAGCAGGGGGGTGGGAAAAAGGAGGAGGCATGCCGTAGCCTGAATACATGCTGCCTAAAGGGGAAAAAATACCGGAGGGGATGGCCCCTAGAGGAAAACCATGGCCCGGAGGAGGTTGGGCAGAGGTATGTGACAGGGCTCCAATGATACCGTCGGCAGAATGAGATGCCCCCGAGGCATTAGGACCATTGGGTTTGGGAAGGTCAGGAAGGACGATATAAACATAACCATATTGGGCAGAGATAAGGTCATACTTCAAGGCGATTTGGAGGGCGGCTTCTTCGGTTTGGGGAAAATGGGATGCGACATCTTTGCCAATGGGAGGTAAGAGGGAGCGAAGGAACCAGTCCATGTAAACCCGATCTTCAAAGGGGGGAGCTCGACATAAGCTTCGTCTGCACCGCCATTCTTGGACATGAGCGGAAAGGCGGGTTGAGGAGGATTGACGGAAGGAGGTCAAAATCTCGGTACCAGTGTCGTATCGGAGAGGGAGCTGGAAATAAGATAAGAAGGCTTGGGCAATGGTCGCAAAGGTGGTATGGGAGGAGGTGGCCTAGTCAACATACCATTTAGAAGCTTCGCCTGTAAGCGTGCGTTGGAACAATCTAAGACGAATAGAGTCGTCAGTAATGGAATTGGAGGAACACCACATATGGAAGGATCAGATATGGTTGGAGGGATCCTCACTAGCAAGGCCTTCGAACTTGGGAATGTCGGAGGGGAGCTTGGTTGGCATAGCAGGCCAACTAACATCATGGCAGATAGGATCATTAATCAGCTGATTGAAGTCGGGGAGACTAAGGCCGGCCATATAAGGGAGTAATGGGGCAGTCGAGGTAGGTCCCGAGGTGGTTCCACTGGAAACAGACCCAGCAGTAGTACTAGGGTTACTGCTGGTGGTAGGCCCTGAAGTAGACATGGTGAAAGTGACAGGGGGAGAACCAGGAGGGGGAGAACCCGAACAATCAGAGGAAGAGTCGGAGTGCGGACTCGGGGAAAGACTTACTCGATGACGACGGGAAGGAGGAAGTCGACCAAGCGGAAACTGAGGATGAAGGCCAAGAAGTCTCTAGGAGAGGCGCCTTGGGGGCTCAATGAGGACGGGAAGAAGAAAACGGACGAGGGCAAGGAGGGACAAAATCAAGTGAGGTCGAGGGCAGAAAGGTGCAGTGACAATTAATTTTAAATTCTTTGCCAGGCGGTGTTAACCAGGCGCTTCTTCACTTAGGGTCAGTGTGTGGCGTGCGTTAATTTTAATTGTTTAAACCCAAACGTTTTGAGAGTAAAAGAAAGAGTGTGCTGCGTAACGGAAAAGAAATCTGCAGTAAATAAGACTAAAAGAATAGAAAATTAACAACTAAAAATGTAGCAATCTAACCCAAGAAGGAGGGTCTCTCAAAACTAGTCGATAAGAGGGAAAAAACTAGGCAAAGCATGCTAAAAAGAGGCCAATAGATCGAAGGTCCGGAGGGACTGGGATCTAAAGGGTAAATCTGCTGAAAAGTGGTGCAGAGAACAACAAATAAGCAGAGGCAAGGTTGCTGCTAAAAAGGAGGAGATCAGCTAAAAATAGAAGAGACAAGGCAGTGGCCTTAGAAATGAACCCAAACAAAATGATATGAGGTGGTTTTGAGAGGGAGAAGAGCTGATCTAAAGGGATCTGAAAAGGAGGTATCAGATTGGAGAAAAAGAGGGCTGAAACTCTGGAAATTTAGACTTCTGAAATAGTAAAGAATCGTCCACAAAAAGTGGAGGGTACTAGAGCCCTAAGGGGAAATATTCCCTCTTGGTTGAGTGAAGCAGATCAGAAACAGGTCCAAACGGGCAAAGACGGAGGCTAGAAAACCCTGACAGAAGCTTCAGACAAGCCCAGAAAAAGTGTTGAAAAATTTGCAGAAAAATTGCAGGTCGCAGGTTCTGACCTGTTTTCAGTCCAGGTCACAGGTTTGGGGCAGAAAAGTGTGTCTTGAGGCTCAAGCCGCACTTTTTTGGCCGATAAGTGTGACCTGCAGATCTGGCTTTCTCGGCGGCAGATTTCAGAAAAATTTGTCGTCTGAGCTACAACTGATGTCTGTCACCTGCACAATAAGGCCAGAAACACACAGAAGTTAAAAATTTGACTGTTTGAGGGTTTTAGGGGTAAAAATCACCATAAAAATAGGAAAAACAAAAAATGGAAGAGAAACCCTACGATCTGAAACATCTGGATATGCAAGAATAGATAAAACGACAACGGTCGCAAAAGAAAACCTGTGTGGAGTCGCCAATTGTTAGTATGATTCTTTCGTCGTAAAAGATCACTTTAGCTACGCATAACAAATAGCCCTAACATCGATATGGCTACAAAATATCTTTAAGTTTGCTGCATAAATTCAGATCTAAGCACAAAAGACATTAAGCAGATGAAATATAACATGGCTCCATAAATCCAATGGACAAGACAAGAAGAATGTATTTAAAATAATTTTGTATTATATTAAAGAATGGGGCACCTGAGAGGAAAACAAGAAAGGTGTCTTCCGGTTCTCCTCAGTGGGATGGGTTCTTGAAAGTCCTCAGTGTTTCAGATCTAACATTTCTCTCTCTTATGGGTGTAGAAAAACAAACATAGAACTCAATGGGAGTTCACAAAACAAAATGGAAAATGGTGACCAAGAGTAGATCCAGAGTGATCTAACGCAATGAAGGTGACTAATGAATGGGGAAAACCCCCCTATTTATAACAAAATATTGGGGCGGTCTAGAACTCGGTGCATGAATAAAATATTATTAATCGAATTCTAGAAGCACCTTTAGGAATATTTTATTATATTTGTTGGAGGGAAAAGGATTCTTGACTTGGGTCAATTCCTTTATTTATAAATAATAAATAAATAAATGATTTATTTATCATTTTAGGGGAATGATGGGAATAAATAATGGTTTATTTGATTATTTATGGATGATTTAGTCAAATTTAACTAAGAATATTATTTAAATAATTATTTAAATAACTTGTTCTTAGGAAATAATTAAATAAATAAAGATTTATTTAATTAATTGCTTTGTTTTGGGTTAAATATGACCAAATAAGTTATTTTATGTGGTGAAAGAAATTTTACTTGGGGTAAAATTGGTCTTACATGGTGTAATTGGGTACATCTAATAATAATAGGTTAGATGACCAAAAAATGGTGTAACACTTCAACCATCATGGCAAAAGGAGAGTCATCCATGCTTTCCTGCATACGTGAAGTATTTTTACAAGGTGGTCCTTCTGCTCCTTTGGGATATCAGCTTTATCCGGTACTTTCTCTGTAGGAGCCTCAACCGATTGAAAACGTATTATCATCTGGTCTTAATGGAGTTAAAACTGAAATGTCGAACACAGAGCAAATATTTATGATGTCTGGTAATATTCTGAATCCTCAACCTCAAGGCAGTCAGTTACCGCTTGGAGGACAATTTCAGGGATATGGAAATCGCCATCGCCAGCCATTGTCCTTAGGTAACTCGGCTACCGCCTGGGGTCAACCTTCAAGCATTCACCATCACGGGGCAACCTCAAGGTAACATTTTCCCATGAAAAACTGTGGAATCATATTATTTTGGAGGACAACCTCAAGGACAGTACATAACTCAAGGTTATCAACCTTTAGGACAATACATACCCCAAGGTCAACCCCAAACTCAATATGCTCCTCAAGGTCCTTATCAACCCCAGTTTCAGTACGCTCGTCAGGGTTATCAACCTCAAGGTCAGTACCCAATTCAAGGTTTCCAACAGCCTTCTGGTCAATCATCTGTATAAGGAACCGAAAATTTACCACTTACTTATCAACCCTACGTTCAACCAAGCTATGGTCCTCACGTTCAACCTTCTACAGGACAATACCCTGGAATGAATATGGTGTGGGATCCATCCCAATATCAACAGCCTATACAGCCTTATGTGCAGTTGCCTTCTCAACCTAGATAGCCTTTGGTTTCTGGTCCAACCCAGCAACCCGTCCAGCCTACTATTCAAACTCCTGCACCTAGTTCTGTTCAGCAGTCTGGGCCTAGTACACCTCAGACTCCACCTCAAATTGCTGCAACATCGGTTCAACCTATAACACCTTTTTCTGGAGTATCTGTAGCTCTGAGTTCTTCTATCCCTGCATCCATGCAAATCCCTCAAGTATATGTACTCCAGTCAGGACCTTTAGTTCAGAATTCGGTCTAGATGCCTGCGGGACAAGCTGGTACAAGTACGGTGGTCACAAGTCAACAACAATTCACGTATCAACCGTACCAGGGACAACCTCAATTCGGTCTCGTTTCACAAAATTCAAATTATCAGTATCAACCGTACCCTGGCTATACTTATCAATAGCCTCAATAACCCCAGTTTGGTCCGGTTAATCCTAGTTATCCGAGAGGTTACACAATTCCTAATGCAACTCTGATTCCCAGTTATCCTGGGTATCCTCCTCCTGGAACTACTTTGGCTACTCAAGGTTTTCGCGACCCTAACCTTCATTTACCATTTATTGCAACTTTGGATTTACCTAATTTGACGCGCCTTACGAATGATCCAATTTTCTATTATCCGTATTGGCTGCTAATGCCGCATAAGTTGCCCAGTGATATACCAAAATTCGAAGGTAAGTCAGGAGAGGATCCATCAAATCACGTGATGACTTATCACCTCTAGTATGCATCTAATTCAATAATTGATGATTCAATTCGCTTGCGTCTTTTCCAAAGAACTCTTATTAGTCTTGCCGCCAAATGGTACATTGAGTTACCACGAGGCTCTTTTAATAATTTCAGTCAGTTAGCAACTACCTTCTTGACTCATTTTCAATTGCCTGTAAAATATGACAATGGCATGGAACTATTAACTTCACTAAAGCAATCCACGTCCACATATATTTCTGATCATATTCATGAATGGCGACGTAGAAGGCGTTTGTTGAAAGTTTACATTCCGGATCAAATTTTGGCGGAATGGTTTGTTAAATCATTATTACCCAAAATCATTGAAGACGTAGTTAAGGCTGGCATTGTGACTGAAGAGCAAGTAATTTCTCAAGCTCAGTAACTTGACCTCGTTTATATGCAGTCAGGTACTTTACATGAAAAAATCCCCGATCTTCCAAAACAAGGTCAAATAGTTGCGGCTCCTTTACAGTCTCATGCCGCTGATGGTATGATTGGTACAGTAAATACTAAAAGCAAGAAGAAATCCTCAAAGAATTCTTCTCCTATTATAACTTTACCTGATTCCCCGAAAGGAGAATCTTCCCCCGAAATTTCTGCCGACATTCATGTCGTAGAGACATCTACGACCAAATCTAAATCCGGTGGTAAAAAGAAAGGGAAGAATAAAAACAAAAAGAATTCAAAAGAGAAAACTGATAAAAACGAATCCAATGACGAAAAATGCAAACCTTGCTATCCTTGTTACATTTGTGACGAGCATCATTTTACTAAGGAATGCCCACATCGAGCAAAGGTTGCAAAATTCGTTAAAGGTTCACAAAAACCTATTTTCTTGAAGGATCCTTTTCCAACTCAAGATAGTAAGATGATTGGTTCTACCTCGAATGCCTCAAAAGAACCTATTTTGATGATGTCTCATGTTAGGATTGCAACGCGATCGCAAGATTATGGTACTAAGAATCTTGTTGATGGTAAAGAAGCAGAATCTTATAGTGCAAACACATCAACTACACCTCCTCCTGTTTTTGGTCCGCTACAGATCAAGAAACCAAATCCACACTTAATAATCAAACCACCTGCTAAAGGTGTTCTTCATAAATCAACTTTCAATCCACATGTGAGAGCTGCTCAAAATTACAACATTGTTGAAGAATTAGCTATTTCCCCTTCAGCAATGTCAGCTTTGGAAGTGCTGCAATCATTCCCATCACAAGGGTAAATTACTTTTGTCTCCCTTAGGAGCTGTCGATATTCAGGATTCGAACCTTATAATCTTCGATTTAGAGAATAGTACACCTCGCCTACCTCACTAAATGGCTTTCCAAATTCCAGTGTTAGTAAAAAACAGACCGATTTTTCAGACTGTGATTGATGAGGGAGCTTCAACGTGTATTATGTTGATCCAGTGTTGGAAATCTCTTGGTTCTCCTACACTCAATCAGTCTCCGACGATTCTAAAGGCTTTTGATGGCCGAGGTTTCCACCCTTTTGGTATTTTGCAGGATTTACCCATAGGGGTCGAAGGTAAAACCATAAATCTAGATGTGGAAGTGGTTGATGCCCCTCTAGATTACAACCTTCTTCTGGGTCGTAGTTGGTCTTATGCTATGACTGCTGTTGTTTCTTCGGTCTTTCGGCTCATAAAATTTCCACATCAAGGAAGGATCATTACAATAGATCAGTTAACTTATTTTTCTTCCGATCCAGCCTCTACAGAAACAATCCAGCACGTTGGTAAAGCGGCTATCCCTTACAAGGATGTTGGAGTAGGTTTGATTAAAGATTCTGGTTTACTAGGAACTTTTTCCTTTCCTCCTCCTAACGTATCACCTTCTATCGCAACTATTCATATGATTTCATCAGATACTATTATGTTTGATGATCCTTGGATCATACCTTCCGACTCCGAGTTAGATTCATTTGATGGCATGATGCCTTTGAGTCCATTTGAAATTGCATATCAGGCTGTACAGTCACTTTCCGACCCTTCTTCAACCGAAACTGATCCAATGAATGGGATCCATGAGGAATCACTTTCTATATCTAGTTCAACCACAACGACATTTCCTGATCTTGTTCATACTAATGAGCAGATTCATGAACTTTTTTCTGTTGACGATTTACCATGGGAAGATCTACATCACCGATCTTCATTTTTACCTAAGATGGATCATTTTGAAGATGATTTCGCTTCTATTTTTACTACTGAATATGTCAAAGAACTGCAGAATCCATTGCAAAATCCTGATTCTGAGTTAAATTTGGAATATATCTCTCAAACGATTCCAATTGACATTTCAGTAAAGCCAGGAATAATTGAAAACATTCATATAGGTGCTTGCTGTACAGAAGATGAAATTCAAACATATAAAGCCCTATTTCAAGAATTTCGTGATGTGTTTGCCTAGTCCTATGAAGAAATTCCAGGAATTGATCCGTCAATTGTCATACATGAAATCAAGACTTACCCGGATGCCAAACCTGTCCTTCAACATCTACGTCAAATACATCCTAGAAAAGCTGCTGCTATCAAAGCAGAAGTTGAGAAATTACTTCGTGCAGGTTTCATTTATCCAATTCCTTTAACTGATTGGGTATCGAATATTGTTCCTGTTACTAAAAAACAAGGAACGATACGAGTATGTATCGACTATAGGGATATTAATCGAGCTTGTCCTAAAGACAATTATCCAACCCCCTATATCGATCAAATAATTGATGATTGTGTTGGCAATGAAATGTTTTCTTTTATGGATGGTTTTTCCGGTTACAATCAAATAAACATACTCCCTGCTGATCAGCCAAAAACAACTTTCATTTGTCCGTGGGGGACATTTTCTTATTGCAAACTACCCTTTGGATTGAAGAACGTTGGAGCAACTTTTCAAAGGGCTATGTCTTACGCATTTCATGACATTAAGCACATTGTGCAGCCTTATCTCGATGATTTACCTGCTCATTCATCGCGTAGAGCCGACCATCTCACTCATTTACGAGCTATATTTATGAGATGTAGGCATTATCGAATTCGACTGAATCCACACAAATGTGTTTTCTATGTAGAATCAGGTCGCTTACTGGGATTTGTTGTTTCAAAACTAGGCATTCACGTTGATCCGTCGAAGGTCGAAGCTATTGTCAATTTACCTCCTCCTTCGACTCTGCACCTACTCCAAATTTTGTAAGGGAAAGCGAACTTTTTACATCGGTTCATTCCTAACTACGCCGAGCTAACAAAGGGTTTTACCAGGTTGTTGAAACAGAATATTCCATTATTTTGGGATGAGATTGCTGATCGTTCTTTTAATGCACTTAAACACACGTTGACCCATGCACCATTATTGCATCCTCCCAATTACAACCAAGACTACGTTTTGTACCTCGCCGCCTCTCATTCCACAATTGGGATGGTTTTAGTTCAGGAAGACGAACTCAACAATGAACATGTCATTTACTATCTTAGTCAAAATCTGCATCTGACTGAGATCAAATACACACATGTGGAGAAATTGGCATTGGCAGCTGTTCAAGTTGTCCAAAGATTTAGACACTACATCTTATTACATAAAACCACAATAATTTCTCACTGTAACCCTATGATGTACATTTTAACCAAACAATTGCTAGGGGGCAAGTATTCCAAATGGATAGTTATCCTGCAGGAATTTGACTTGGAATTTGAAAAATCCAAGGCAAAGAAATCTTTGGTTTTTGCCGAACTGATGTGTGATTTCCCCTCTACTGATACTGAAACTGTGGCGGAGGAGCCCATTGCGGACGAATATTTTTTTCTTATCAGTACTCTTGATCCATGGTATGGGGATATTATCGTTTATCTCCAAACCCAATATTTTCGACCTGAAATCTCACGATCTCAGCGATGGAGAATACATTTCCAATCCAAAAAATATAATATTATTGGTGATACACTCTATCGTCGTGGAGCGGATTCTATTTTCTGATGATGTCTTACTCATGAAGAAGCTGAGAAGGTTTTAAATGAATTCCATTCTGGAGCATGTGGCAGTCATATGTCTGGGTATGCCACAACCCAAAAGATATTATGCGTTGGTTATTTCTGGTCGTCGTTATTCAAAGATTGTATCTATGTAGTCCGGAAATGCCACAATTTTCAACTCCTTGATCGTAAGATGTGTGCACCACCCGATCCTCTTCACCCTGTAATTTCTATCGGTCCTTTCGCAAAATGGGGTATTGACTTTATTACATGTAACCCTCACTTGGCTGGGGGGCATGCATATATTATTTTAGCAGTGGATTATTTTACTAAGTGGGCCGAGGCGATGCCTACATTTTTGGCAGATGGCAAGACTGCTGCAATTTTTGTATTCAATCACATAATTTCTAGGTTCGGTGTTCCTCAAGCCATTATTACAGATCATGGAAGTCATTTTTGGAATATCATGATGACTGAACTGATAGATCAACTTGGCCTACGTCACGATAGTTCCACTCTGTATTATCCGCAGGCTAATGGTCTGGTTGAAGCTATCAATAAAGTTTTAGTCAATATGATCAGACAAATTATTGGTATTCATAAGTCGAATTGGCATTCCATGTTATTTTTAGCACTTTGGGCATATTGAACCTCAGTAAAAACATCAACTGGTTTCACTCCCTTTTAACTGGTTTACGGTTTGGAAGTTGTGTTGCCGATTGAATGCGAAATTTTGTCTTTGAAGTTAGCCATAGAATTAATCCCAGCTACGTCTGAAGAGGAGAAATGTTTTTTGTACTTGGCTCAGCTAGATGAGAATTGAAGAAGTGTTGCAATAGCAAACGAGGCTCATGTTAAACGAATAAAAGCTCAGTATGATAGAAGTGTTACCCCTCGAAATTTTTCAGAAGGAGACCTAGTCTTAGTTTATGATCAAGCCAACGATAAGCTAGGAGCTGGAAAATTCATGCCTATGTGGCATGGTCCTTTCATTGTTAAGCGAAAGCTAGCAAAAGGGGCCTATGAGCTGATAGATTTTGACGGTGTCCCTTTAGATAAACCCAGAAATGGGCTTTATCTGAAGAGATATTTTTCTTAAACTTGGTGTGGAGATTTTTTATTAGATTATATTTCTTTACTGTTGGTGTGTATTAGATTAGAAAAGCGTGCCTAGTTTAGAAGTGTGTTTTGTCACTATTCCTGCTTATCTGAGTTTTACTCTTGATATTGCAGATGTCGACGTCTCTTCAAACCTACATTGGTTTTGCTGATGGTGCTTGTCGTAGTACACGGAACATTTCTTCCACAGCTTGGGTTATCTATTCACCCTCTGACGAGTTAGTATCCATGCATGGGGTAAGCCTTGGTCAAACAACAAATAACATTGCAGAGTATAGTGCAGTGATTGAGTTATTATCTAAATCCATATCGTTTGGAATTCAGAGTTTGATTGTTAGGTTGGATTCTGAACTTGTTGTATTACAGCTTAACAGGGTTTATGCCATTAGAAATCCAGTGTTATTACGGTTATTTTTAAGAGTTCGTCTCTTGGAAAGTGAATTTGATTACATTGAATATCAGCATATTCCAAGACATTTAAATACATTAGCAGATGCAGTTGCTTTTAGTATGATAAATCGACATTTGCAATAATCAAAAATAGTAAATTAAACAACATTCATAGCATGTACACAGATAGCTAGTAAATAGTGATATATTATACTATAGAAGTGTTTCAAAAAATATACATCGTCTTCGATCATAGGTTGGAAACACCTTATGATCGGCAAAAATGGTAATACAAAAGGTCAAAATATGTGTCTACGACATGATCATCCTATCACTGATGGTGATCACGATAAGAGACCACTTCCCGGGCCACCCTACATAGGAACCTCCTAAAAGGTCCTGGGACACCAATCACGTATCTCTGTAATCTGAGTGGAATATCATCTATGTCCGTCTCTGGAATGTCTAGAGTCAGACGCTCTAGGTGATGCTCTAAATCAAACAGGATCTCTGCTGATTGGCCTGCTGGAGCTGGTGCGGCTGCAGCTGGTTGTCTCCTTTCATAAGGCTAGAGATGGG
This sequence comes from Pinus albicaulis, assembly GCA_034641835.2. Classification (NCBI taxonomy): domain Eukaryota; kingdom Viridiplantae; phylum Streptophyta; class Pinopsida; order Pinales; family Pinaceae; genus Pinus; species Pinus albicaulis. The sequence continues at coordinate 73,280 of JAXQQM020084590.1, read as the reverse complement.
CTGGTCACCGTGGACCCACATCTGCATTTAAAACTTTTGGTTATTAATTTCAAGATGATTAAAATACAAAAAAATTAGAACTTAGAAATTTTTGAAAATGATTTTACCTAATTCATCCCACTGTTCCCCTACTGGGAGAGCCATCTCTCGATCGCCGCGGAAATCTATCCCGGCGTATGGAAAATCCTGTATAACAAAAATTTGGCGTTCCAACCAATGGAAATATGAAGAAGGAAATTGAACAACCTCGACACCCTCAACAGCATGACGGGCCATCAATGCAACCCAACGAACCATCCTAGGTTCTCGAGGTCATCCAACATCAATAGGAACGTTTTGTGGAGCTAACATGGGGATCCTCTCTAGAGCAAAGGTGACTACAATGGATCCATATCCAAAGTTATTTAGCTTTCCATTCTTTGCTCTGGTTAGTTGGCCTTTTACATTGGCCAACACAGCTTCGCACCAGTTGAAAATGGTGCCTCGAAAACAGTCTATAGCAATGCGCATTTGGGAACTGGTAGCCACATACAACACTGCACTACCACACAGTATGGTGACAGTAAATGCAATAACTTTTAGCTCAGGATGGATGATAGTTTTTATGTCAATCTGTTTGTCCCTGGGGTCTACCTGATCATTACAGAACTCTTGTCGAAGACTAGCGACAATCTGGCCACCTGGCCTAGTCCCAAACAGAGAAATTTGTTCGCCCCTCTTAGACAAACCAGTCAAAAAATAAATATCCTCCAGCTCAATTTCGAGCCGGTGGCCACCAATAAAGAAACAATGGTCCTGTACGTTCCACCTGTTCACCAGCCATGTTAGGAGGTCTACCTGTGCCCTCATGCCCTGAATGGCCCAAAATTTATACAAACCGCATGCTCTTAATGCTTGCATTGTGGGAAAATGGAGCATTTCGGCGTCATCTACGTCTTCATGCTCATGTTCTCTCCAAATTAGCATCTTGTATCTCCTACAATGCATAAAAAGATATATTAGAACAATCTAATTTGAAAAATTTTGGGCGGCAATTAAGAAAATTTAATTGCACGGGGTCCGCACTTTTTTCTCATACACAGTGCGTAGGAACGCACGAGCGTCGTGAGACAAATGCGGACCCAGGACTTTTTTCTATGTAGGAAAAAGTCGGGGTCTGCAGGGCTTGTGTGTTGTGCCTGTGGACCCCCGCGGGCGATTTTTTAAACATATTTTTCTCTTAAAAATGAAATCTAAAGCCTAAAAATGAAATGTAAACAGATGAAATGAAATATTAGGAGGCTGTGGATTACCTGGAGCTGACAGATCCTGATTTCGTCGGATGGATTTTCCAGAATCTTCAGAGGAACTTTTTTACCCAAAAGCTTTTACTTTTCACTCTGAACTCGAACGGTAAAAATGAATTTAGAAAAGCCCTTTTTATAAGCTTTTTTGAATAAATGAATTTTTAATTTGTTTATTTTTCACTTTAAAAAGGTTATTTTTGAAAGCATTTTTATTTATCTTAAATAGGTATGTGTAATGTTTCAAGTTTTTGTGCAGAAATTAGATTTTTCAGGAGAATTGATCATTTTTCAACAAAGAGCATACTTTTATCACTTTTTTGGACTCTTTCAAAAATTTACGAAAAAGTGAAACATTAGATTCCTCTTTTAAGCCCTTTTCAGACTCTCTAAACATGAAAATATTGCCAAGCACTTGATTATTCGAACTCGTTAAAATAAATGAATGATTGTCCCTTTAGTATAAGTTTACCCCTTTTACGGACTAAAATGGACTATTTACGAAAAAGGTATACGTTGACTAATTACGGTCAATAGATTTCTCTCTCGCATTATTTTATCCTTTTTCGGGCTCGAGGGACTAAATTTACGAAAAATTACACCCATGGAGTTTTCTTAAGTTTTTCTTCTGACTCCCTAAAATTGAAAAACACCGAGTTTCTCCTATACTAGACTTGTTAAAATTTAACAGTAAAGGACCTGTTCAATTTCAAAATAGGAACGAACCACTCCTTCTTAGGGTTAGAATATTAAAATAATTTGGACTCATCCGAAGGATGAGCTTATAAACAATAAAATGTTATCCTCCTCAAGCTTGTCAAAAATAAAGAGGTACTTGCCAGAAATGGTGGGGGAAAAGAGAGAAAAATGGACTTGTTTGTTGTATTTTGATTTTTTGAAAATCCAGTTAACCACTCTTGAACACGACACTTTTTGTTCACCTGGGTTGGGAAATCCTTTACCTAACAGTTAATCAAACCACATTGAAAGTCTTCAGCCGGTTTCTGGGTATTAGCTTTGGGTCAATTGTCACCAAGCCATCTGCAGTGTCGTTATGTGTTCAAGAGGATAGTTCAAATAAACCATTCATCTACAAAATATCTGTCATCCATTTTGACCATCCCTGAGTCAGTCCTTGCTGATATATTTTCAAAACTTGATCTATGATTTCGTGTTGTGGGCTTGCCTACGACGGATCACTTTCTATCGAAGACAGCTCATTATCTAGGAATTTGATCTAGAAATCGTCAGTACCTTGAAATCTGCATGCCTCAATGGCAGGTTTCTCGCTTTCGACGACAGGTTGCATCATTGACCTTCGATCGAATGATTCCGTGATATGTTCGACTTCAGCTCATTCATTCACATTTCATGGATTGTACTGGGTACTTTGAGAGCCATTGACATTATTGGTGGTTACTCTCACACTTGTTAACAGTTTACATCATTGACTGGTAATCAAGTGGTTTCTACCATGTTCGACTTCAACACATTTATTCACATGGATAGAATCGTACTAGTTCGAGATGCGGAAATCAAGACCCTGGATCTAGTTTCCACCATCCAGGCTGCAAGGAATTTTATGTTTAATTATTTATACAAAGGACTATTCATAAACATAGTCACAGCCCATACTGTGATGTATTCAAAATCATTCTTGTATCAAAACAGTTTGAATCAGTTTCTAGTTAGTTTTGATCCGAGTATGGGAATGCCTACCTCAGCGATGATATGTATATATATATATATATATATATATATTTTGCATTGAATTTTTTTATAGGTTCCGACTAGGGTGTTCACAGGATGATCCTTGAAATGATAAAGTACTGCACTCTTCATATATGACAGACTTTAGCTTCATATATTCCAAACTTTGCACTTTAGGGGGCAATCTGTTACACTGAAAATTGTCATCTTGACATTCTGCTATGTGTATGAGCTCATTATTACTTATACTTCCTCCTTTGCAAGTCTAACATATCAGTTCCTCATGTCAAGCCTTGAAAATCAGAGAAAAGTTCCTAAAAATCTCCTTAACTTTGGTGTCGCACTTTCTCTCTATCTTGCTTGCGGTCCCGCACCTAATGTTCATGCTTCCTGCGTACCTGAACAAACTTTTTATTTGTTATGGGTGCGGGCCCTGTAAAGATTAAAAAGGTGCAAGTAAACTCAAAAAAGCTCACTTTTAGTAAATTCTAGAAGCCTCTAGAATGAATCTTGTGGTGGCAGAACCGCTCTTTTGAGGTTCATCCCTTACCTTATGGAGCTAACCCCTTGATGTGAGGAGCTTATCCCTTTGAAGGAGGATTCTATCCCTTCATAGTTGGAACTGAAACCTCTTCTTTTCCACTATAAAAAGAGGCATTGGGTAGCCTCAAGGGGAGTTGAAGCTTTATATTATTTGAGGTTAAGTGCTATTGGGATTCAGACTCATTTAACTGATATTTTTGTGAGGAGAGATCACATACCTCTATTTGTGTCGGTTGGAGGAGTGCAGAGCTTATCAGAGTAGAGGAGATTCCTGCTTCAGACCCCAGGAAGGCCTGTTCAACATCAAGGCTAAGGTTGAAACAAGACTTTTGTGAGGAGAGATTACATACCTCTATTTGTCTTGGTTGAAAGAGTGTAGAGCTTGTCAAAGTAGAGGAGACTCCTGCTTCGGACCCCGGGAAGGCCTGTGCGACATCAAGGCTCAGGTTGTAAGGTTTTCCTTCTTTTGAAATTAATACAAATATACTCATTTTTCTCAATAAGTTGTCTGTTAATGGTTTATTTCATAGATTCCTTGATCACTATGATAAGCATGATTTATGATGATGTCTATACAGGTGCTATGTAATACTTTGCTTGTTTGTGACTGCAGGTTTACAAGCGAAACTCCTTCAAGCGCGCGAAGGATAACAACAACTTCAAACAAGCACTGGACATAAGGTAGGTCTTTTAACACCTATATAGAACTTTTCATATATCATATATGCTTAGAGAAAGATTATTCTATTTGGCTATTTTTTGCTAGATACTTTTAGTACTAGGGAGATCGGTCTTGTCGGCAAGAACGATTTATCCGTCCAACAAATTGGCGACTCCACTGGGGAAGAACTTGTTGTGTTTTTTGGTTCTCTTTTATTTTGATTTGAGGAAACATTTTTCCTAGTTTTTGATTGATATATATCTACTTGGGTAGCGTAGGTTTTCTCTGTTTTAGAAAATTTTCAAATATTTTGGGCTTTCTCTAATTTTTCCGGAGACCGCACTCTGTCTTCTTTTGACAGTGCGGGCATTTTCACATCTTCTTTAAGTAAACAATGCGGTACCGCACCTTTTGCTTCTGGGGGCCTGCGGACCCTGTTAAAATTTTAGAAAAATTCCAGATTTCTTTCTTTAGTTTCTCTTTATTTTGATTTAGCATTTTTGGTTTCTACCCTGATTGACGATTGTTTCTATCAAAAACTTTTTGTCAATGAATTCCAACAGTATTGATGACTTTCTAGAACATTTTTCATTTTGGATTGCTTTTCACTTGGCCTTTGTAGTGATTCGAAGCATTAACGGTTTGAAGTACCTCAGATTACATTGGTCTTTTGTCTTTTGCTGAATCTGACCTGATTGTGAAATCATCATTTATTGAGAAATAAATTTACTTGTTTCTTTGCAATTCTTCGAAAACACTTTGTTAATAGGTTTTTGAATTTCATTTAAAAAAAAAAAACATATTTGAAGTGTTTTTGATATGTTTGTTATTCTGGACGAATAGATCCTTAGTTTGCTGAACAACTAAGTAAAACATTCTTCAAAAAATCTTAAAGCTTTTATTCATTTAGATTGTTTAAAAAAATTTAGATCTCAAGATTAGTTTTGTAGTTTTGAGTGCAAATTAGTAGATCTCAAAATTAGTTTTGTAGTTTTGAGTGCTTTTTAGAAATTTGTAGATCTCTTTTGAAGGAAAATTGTTTTTGTAGCTACAAGTTTTGAAAGAAAAGGGATTTCGTTGTGAGCTTCAATCATTTATTGGAAAAGACAAAAATATTTTCTTTCAATCATTCTTTATGTTTAAAGGAAGAATTGTTTATTAAAAGGATTGCATTCTCCAACTCTTTCTTTAGATAGAGGTTCATTGAAAGAAAAAGAATTGATTATCATTCTTAGGTGCATTTTTAGTGTTTTTGGAAGTCGAGTCTTCACACCACCAAAGTTTCATTTCTGCACCCATTGACTTAAGAAACAACTCTTAAAAGTAACGTTTAATTAAAATTCATCTAGCAATATTTTTATTTTTATAGGACTCTTATCACCAACATAGCTTAGGCTAGTATCTTGGAGTAGGGAGTAATTAACTCTCCAAGATAGTAAAAACAAACAAGTAGACAAATCTTGCGGTAGGAAGAAATTCCAATTGTTGCATATATGCTCTGGGAAGCTCCTCTTAAAGGAGTCAAGCACGAGATCATATCTGAACCAGTGAGGTAATAAATCCTTCCTCATTGGGAACGATAGAAGATATACACGTATTAATAACGGTAAACCTCAGATAGACCATTTTCAAGGAGCCTGGGGTCACTTGTTGGCATACCTTGGATTATTTCAAGGAGCCTTCAAGGGGATTGAGCTTCGTTACTCTGCCCTTGCGTGTGTGTTGGATCGTAGATTGTTCCCCCAGGTATATTTGTTTTTGTTGGTAACCTTAGATGCCATAATCTTTAGGATTTTTTCCTAAGGTGATGGTGGAGGGAAGATCCCACTATACCTGGAGCAGACGTCGGCTAGACTCACTTGGACTCTCTGGAGGGTTATCTTCACTCGAGATGGTATAGTGGAGAAACATGCACCGGTATGTTTCATTAAGCAGGTTGTCGGGGTAACTGTTCCAACCGCCCTTTTCGTATTAAATTTCTACTAAGTTGGATTTCATCACAAACTAGTGTTTTTAGTACGGAAAGTTACTGTTTATGTGTGGTTTGAACTCCTAGATTATTTAAGCGTGTGATTCAACTCTTTGTTTCTTTAGAGACTTTAGGTGTTTTCATTGAAATTTTCTTTGTTTGCGTGTGATTAGTTAATTTTTAATCGTGGCGGACTTGCCGAGACAATCCCGGAGACTACAAGGGAAACCCCCTGAATATACACCAAATCAGCTTGAAGGGCTTCGTGCTCTGGTATCATCTAACAGCGGTAGGATTAGATCAATAGAAATTGGAACTTCATCCATTGTAGTTCATCCTGATTATCAAACACCCACAACAGAATACATTCAAGAGCCAATTTCAGTTTCTGACGTTACTGGTAATATTTATCCTTCCAGTGAACTAATTGATGAACCTGAAATCTCTGAACCTGTAACTGACCTTCTGTTTTGGAAACATCCTCAGGATTTATTTCACCAACTTCTAGCGATCTTGGTTCACCTAGGGTAAGAAATATCGTCACTGACGATCTTCCAGCTGGTCTTATTTCTATTGAAGAACATACTAATCCAGACGAAGATATATGTCTTCCCGACTCCCCTCAATATTTAAATCTTAGGGAGCGTGAATCTATTTTCTACAGCCCGATTCGAACTAGTGCTTGGTATCTATCCTTAACAAATTTTTTGGAGAATCCGGGTCTTGATTTTCATCCACCTCGAGTTCCATTTCATCCTACACCCAGAGGTTACTATCCGCCATCCATTATGGCAGGAGAGTAATCCATGTTTTCCCAGACTCCGGAATCATTTTTACACGGTGGTCCTCCTGTTCCTTCAGGATACCAGGCTCTATCTGGTACTTTCTCGGGAGCAGCTCCTCAACCCATTGAAAACGTGTTATCATCTGGTCTTAATGGTCTTAAAATTGAAACGTCGAACGCAAAGCAAATTTTTATGATGTCTGGTAATGTTCCCAATCCTCAACCTCAAGGCAGTCAGTTACCGCCTGGGGGGCAACCTCAAGGAAATCCGTTACCACTTGGGGGGCAACCTCAGGGTAGTCAGTTACCCCCTGGGGGGAAACCTTCAAGTAATCTGTTACCACCTGGAGGGCAACCTCAACGTAGTCAGTTACAACCCGGGGCACAACCTCAAGGTAGCCTTTTTCCAGGACAAACTGTGGAATCATATTATTTTGGGGGACAACCCCAAGGACAGTACATACCTCAAGGTTACCAACAGCCTTCTGGTCAACCATCTATTCAAGGAGCCGGAAATTTACCTCTTAATTATCAACCCTACGTTCAACCAGGTTATGGTCCTTATGTTCAACCTTCTGCGGGACAATACCCCAGAATGATGGTGTGGGATCCATCCCAATATCAACAGCCTATGCAACCTAATGTGCAGTTGCCTTACCAGCCTGGACAGCCTTTAATTTCTGGTCCAACACAGCAACCTGTCCAGCCAACTATTCAAACTCCTGCACCTAGTTCTGTTCAGAAGGCGGGGCCTAGTTCACCTTAGACTCCGCTTCAAACTGCTGCAACCGCTGAAACGACTGTCCAACCTATAACACCTATTTCTGGAGTATCTATAACCCCGAGTTTTTCTATCCCTGTATCCGTGCAAATCCCTCAAGTCTCTGTACCTCAGTCAGGACCTTCAGTTCAAACTTCAGTTCAGATACCTGCAGGACAAACCGGTATAAGTACAGTTGTCACAAGTCAACCGCAATTCACATATCAACCGTACCAGGGACAGCTGCAATTCGGTCCCTATACACAAAATCCAAACTATCAGTATCAACCGTACCCTAGCTATACTTATCAACAGCCTCAACAACCCCAGTTTGGTACGATTAATCCTGTTTATCCGGGAGGTTACACAATTCCTAATGCAAATCCGATTCCCAGCTATCGTGGGTATCCACCTCCTGGAACTGCTTTGGCTACTCAAGGTTTTCGTGATCCTAACCGTCAATTACCATTTATAGCAACTTTAGATTTACCTGATTTGACGCCTTACGAATGATCCAATTTTCTATTATCAGAACTAGCCGCCAATGCCACATAAGTTGCCTAGTGATATACCAAAATTCGAAGGTAAGTCAGGAGAGGATCCATCAAATCACGTTATGACTTATCACCTCTGGTGTGCGTCTAATTCAATCATTGATGATTCGATTCGCTTAGGTCTTTTCCAAAGAACTCTTATTGGTCTTGCAACCAAATGGTACATCGAGTTACCATGAGGCTCGTTTCATAACTTCAGTCAGTTAGCGACTACCTTCTTGACTCATTTTCAGTTGCCAGTCAGATACGACAATGGCACAGAATTATTAACTTCGCTGAAACAATCCACGTCTACGTATATTTCTGATCATATCCATGAATGGCGATGTAGGAGACGTTTGGTGAAAGTTTATATTCCGAATCAAATTTTGGCAGAATGGTTTGTTAAATCATTGTTACCCAAGATTACTAAAGATGTAGCTAAGGCTGGTGTTGTTACTGAAGAGCAAGTAATTTCTCAAGCTCAGTACCTTGACCTCGTTTATACGCAGTCGGGTACTTTACATGAAAAAATCCCAGACCTTCCAAAACAAGGTCAAATAGCTGCTGCTCCTTCAGGGTCTCATGCCGCTAACGGTATGATTGGTACAGTCAATTCTAAAAGCAAGAAGAAATATTCAAAGAATTCTTCTCCTGTTATAGCTTTACCTAATTCCCCGAAAGGAGAATCTTCCCCCGAAGTTTTTGCCGATATTCACGTCTTAGAAACATCTGCGACCAAATCTAAATCCGGTGGTAAAAAGAAAGGGAAGAATAAAAACAAAAAGAATTTGAAAAAGAAAACTGATAAAAATGAATCCAATGACGAAAAATGTAAACCTCGCTATCCTTGTTTCATTTGTGAAGAGGATCATTTTACGAAATAATGTCCATATCGAGCCGAAGTTACGAAGTTCGTTAAAGGATCGCAACAACCTGCTATCTTGAAGGATCATTTTCCAACTCAAGATAGTAAGATGATTGGTTCTACCTCGACAACTTTAGAAGAACCTATTATGATGATGTCTCATGTAAGGATTGTGACGCGATCGCAAGATTACGGTAATAAGAATCTTGTTGATGTTAAAGAAGAAGAATCTTCTAGTGCAAATGCATCAACTACACCTCCTCCTATTTCTGGTCCGCTACAGATCGAGAAACAAAATCCAGACTTAATAATCAAACTGCCTGCTAAAGGTGTTCTTCGTAAATCAGCTTTCAATCCGCATGCGAGAGCTGCTCAGAATTACAACATTGTTGAAGACTTAGCTATTTCTCCTTCAGCAATGTCGGCTTTAGAAGTGCTGCAATCATGCCCAGCACAGTGTAAATTGCTTTTGTCTGCTATAGGAGCTGTTGATATTCAGGATTCCAATCTTATAATCTTCGATTTAGAAAATAATACACCTCGCCTACCTCACCAAATGGCTTTCCAGATTCCAGTGTTAGTAAAAAATAGACCAATTTTTCGGACTGTGATTGATGAGGGAGTTTCAACGTGTATTATGTCGATTCAGTGTTGGAAATCGCTTGGTTCTCCTACACTTAATCAATATCCGATGATTCTCAAGGCTTTTGATGGTCGCGGTTTCCACCCTTTTGGTATTTTGCAGGATTTACCCATAGGGGTCGAAGGTAAAGTAGTAAATCTAGATGTGGAGGTGGTTGATGCCCCTCTAGATTACAAGCTTCTCCTAGGTCGCAGTTGGTCTTATGCTATGACTGTTGTTGTTTCTTCGGTCTTTCGACTCATAAAATTTCCATATCAAGGAAAGATCGTTATAATAGATCAGTTAACTTATTTCTCTTCCGACCTAGCCTCTACAGAAACAATCCAGCACGTTGGTAAAGCAGCTATCCCTTATAAGGATGTTGGAGTAGGATTGATTAAAGATTCTGGTTTACTAGGAACTTTTTCCTTTCCTCCTCCTAACGTATCACCTGTTGTTGCAAATATTCACATGATTTCATCAGACACTGTTATGTTTGATGATCCTTGGATCATACCTTCCGACTCCGAGTTAGATTCAATTGATGGCATGATGCCTTTGAGTCCATTTGAAATTGCATATCAGGCTGTACAGTCATTTTCTGACACCTCTTCAACCGGAATTGATCCAATGAATGGGATCCATGAGGAATCACTTTCTATATCCAGTTTAGCCACAATGACATTTCCTGATCTTGTCTATACTGATGAGCACATTCGTGAATTTTTTTCTGTTGATGATTTACCATGGGAAGATCTACATCGCCGATCTTCATTTCTACCTGAACTAGATCATTTTGAAAATGATTTCGCTTCAATTTTTACTGCTGAATATGTCAAAGAACCATAGAATCCATTACAAAATCCTGATTCTGAGTTAAATTTGGAAAATATTTCTCAAACGGTTCCAATTGACATTTCAATAAAACTAGGAATAATTGAAAACATTCATATAGGTGCTTGTTGTACTGAAGATGAAATTAAAGCTTATAAAGCCCTATTTCAAGAATTTTGTGATGTGTTTGCCTGGTCCTATGAAGAAATGCCAGGAATTGATCCGTCAATCATTGTACATGAAATTAAGACTTACCCGGATGTTAAACCTGTTCGTCAACGTTTACGTCAAATACATCCTAGAAAAGCTGCTGCTATCAAAGCAGAAGTTGAAAAATTACTTCGTGCAGGTTTCATATATTCAATTCCCTTAACGGATTGGGTATCAAATATTGTTCCTGTGACTAAAAAACAAGGAACCATACGAGTATGTATCGATTATAGGGATATTAATCGAGCTTGTCCTAAAGACAATTATCCAACCCCCTATATCGATCAAATAATCGATGATTGTGCTGGCAATGAAATGTTTTCTTTTATGGATGGCTTTTCAGGCTACAATCAAATAAACATACTCCCTGCTGATCAACCGAAAACAACTTTTATTTGTCCATGGGGGACGTTTTCTTATTGCAAACTACCCTTTGGATTAAAGAATGTTGGAGCAACTTTTCAACGGGCAATGTCTTATGCATTTCATGACATTAAACACATTGTGCAGCCTTATCTCGATGATTTACCTGCTCATTCATTGCATAGGGCCGACCATCTCACTCATTTACGAGCCATCTTTATGAGATGTCGGCATTATCAAATTAGGCTGAATCCACACAAATGTGTTTTCTATGTAGAATCGGGTCGTTTACTGGGATTTTTTGTTTCAAAAGCAGGCATTCACGTCGATTCATCGAAGGTTGAAGCTATTGTTAAATTACCTCCTCCTTTGACTTTAATCCAACTCCAAATTTTGCAAGGGAAAGCAAATTTTTTACGTCGATTCATTCCTAACTATGTCGAGCTTACAAAGGGTTTTACCCAATTGTTTAAACAGAACATTCCATTCTTTTGGGATGAGATCGCTGATCTATCTTTTGATGCACTTAAACACGCGTTGACCCATGCACCATTATTGCATCCTCCCAACTACAATCTGGATTACTTTTTGTACCTCGCCGCTTCTCATTCCACCATTGGGATGGTATTAGTTCAGGAAGATGAATCTCGCAATGAACATGTGATTTACTATCTTAGTCGAAATTTGCATCCGACTGAGATCAAATACACACATGTGGAGAAATTGGCCTTGGCAGCTGTCCAAGCTGTCCAAAGATTTAGACATTACATTTTGTTACGCAAGACTACGGTAATTTCTGATTGCAACCCTATGATGTACATTTTGACCAAACAATTGCTAGGGGGCAAGTATTCCAAATGGATAGTTATCCTCTAGGAATTTGACTTGGAATTTGAAAAATCCAAGGCAAAGAAATCTTTGGTCTTTGCGGAACTTATGTGTGATTTCCCCTCTACTGATATTGAAACAGTGGCAGAAGAGTCCATTGCGGACGAATCTTTGTTTCTCATCAGTACTATTGATCCATGGTATGGAGATATTATCGTTTATCTCCAAACCCAATATTTTCGGCCCAAAATCTCACGATCTCAGCGACGGAAAATACGTTTCCAATCCCAACAGTATAATATTATTCGTGATACACTTTATCGTCGTGGAGCGGATTCTGTTTTCCGACGCTGTCTTACTCATGATGAAGCTGAAAAGGTTTTAAATGATTGCCATTCTGGAGCATGTGGCGGTCATATGTCTGGGTATTCCACTGCCCAAAAGATATTGCGCGCTGGTTATTTCTGGCCATCATTATTCAAAGATTGTATTTATGCCGTCCGAAAATGCCATAATTATCAACTTTTTTATCGTAAAATGCACGCGCCACCCGCTCCTCTTCATCCCATAATTGTTGTTGGTCCTTTCGCGAAATGGGGTATCGATTTTATTACATGTAACCCTCACTTGGCTGGGGGGCATGCGTATATTATCTTAGCAGTAGATTATTTTACTAAATGGGCCGAGGCGATGCCTACATTTTCGGCTGACGGCAAGACTGCTGCAACTTTCGTATTTAATCACATAATTGCTAGGTTCGGTGTTCCTCAAGCCATTATTACATATCATGGAAGTCATTTTCGGAATGTCATGATGACTGAACTGACAGATCAACTTGGCCTGTGTCACGATAGTTCAACTCCATATTATCCACAAGCCAATGGTCTGGTTGAAGCCGTCAATAAATTTTTAGTCACCATGATCAAACGCATTATTGGTATTCACAAGACGAATTGGCATTCCATGTTATTTTCAGCACTTTGGGCATATCGAACCTCGGTAAAAACATCAACTGGTTTCACTCCCTTTCAACTCGTTTACGGTTTGGAAGCTGTGTTTCCGATTGAATGCGAAATTCCGTCACTAAAATTAGCCATAGAATTACTCCCAGCTATTTCTAAAGAGGAGAAACATTTCTTGTACTTGGCTCAACTAGATGAGAATCGACAAAATGCTGCAATAGCAAACGAGGCTCATGTTAAACGAATTAAAGCTCAGTATGATAGAAGTGTGACCCCTCGAAATTTTTCAGAAGGAGACCTAGTCTTACTTTATGATCAAGCCAACGATAAACTAGGGGCTGGGAAATTCGTGCCTATGTGGCATGGTCCTTTCATTGTCAAACGAAAGTTAGCAAAAGGGGCCTATGAGTTGATAGATTTTGACGGTGTCCCTTTGGATAAACCCAGAAATGGGCTTTATCTAAAGCGATATTATGCTTAAAACTTGGTGTGGAGATTTTTTATTAGATTAGATTTCTTTACAACTGGTGTGTCTTAGTTTAGAAAGTGTGCCTAGTTTTAGAAGTGTGTTTTTATCACTTTTCCTGCTTATCTAAGTTTTACTCTTGATATTGCAGATGTCGACGTCTCTTCAAACCTACATTGGTTTTGCTGATGGTGCTTGTCATAGTATACGGAATATTTCTTCCGCAGCTTGGGTTATTTATTCACCCTCTGACGAGTTAATATCCATGCATGGGGTAAGCCTTGGTCAAACAACGAATAACATTGCCGAGTATAGTGCAGTGATTGAGTTATTGTCTGAATCCATATCATTTGGAATTTGGAGTTTGATTGTTAGGTTGGATTTTGAACTTGTTGTATTACAGCTTAACAGGGTCTATACTAATAGAAATCCAGTATTATTACGGTTATTTTTAAGAGTTCGTCTCTTGGAACGTGAATTTGATTATATCGAATATCAACATATTCCAAGAAATTTAAATACATTAGCAGATGTAGTTGCTTCTAGTATGATAAATCAACATTTTCAATAATCAAGACAGTAAATCAAACAACATTCATAACATGTACACAGATAGCCGGTAAATAGTGATATATCATAGTATAAGGAGAGTCTTCAAAAAAATATACATCTTCTTCGATCATGGGTTGGAAACATATGATCGGTAGAATGATAACACAAAAAGTCAAAATATGAGTCTACAAATGATCATCCCATCGCTACATTGGTGATCACGATAAAGACCAACTCGAGCCACCCTACATAGGAACCTCCTAAAAGGTCCTGGAACACCAATCACGTATCTGCAGCAATACGAGTGGAATCTCATCTGTCGAGTCTCGGAATGTCTAGAGTCGGGCGCTCTAGGTGATGCTCTAAGTCGGACAAGATTTCCGATTGGCTTTCTTTGGGAAGGGCTAGAGCTCTTCATAGCTGCCGGTTAGTTGTCTTCTATCGTAAGGTTTCAAATGGGCTAGTTGTCGTGGGCCCATACGCATTCGAAAACTTTTGGTTATTAGTTTCGAAAGACGATCGAAAAATAAAAAATTAGAACTTAGAAATTGTTGAAAAATGATTTTACACAGTTCATCACATTGTTCCTCGGGCAGGAGAGTCATCTCTCGGTCGCGCGGAAATACGTCGACGTATGGAAATTCATACATGATAAAAATTTGGTGATCGATAGCAGTATGAAGGAGGAAATCGACAATCTCGGTGCCCTCCAATACGCGGCGGGCCATCGGTGCGACCCAACGAGTCATCCTAGGTTCTCCGACTCGACCGACATCAACGGAAATACTCTTGAACTGTACGAGGATCCTCTCTAGAGAAAAGGTAATGACAATGGATCCATATCCAAATTTGTTTAATTTACCATTCTTAACTCTATTCAATTGGTCTTTATGTTAGCCGACCGACTTCGCACCAGGTTGAAGATGGTGTCGCAAAAAACAATCACAGCAATACGCATACGGGACACCGAGCGCCACATGTGTCGCGGCCTCCCTGCAGAGTATGGTAATAGTAAATGCGATAAATTTCAACTCGGGACGGATGATGTTTTTTATGTCGATCCATTTGTCCCTAGGGTTTTTTGATCATTACGGAATTCTAGTTGAAGACTAGCGACGGACCCGGCCACAGCACTGGTCCCAAACGAAGAGAAACTTGTTTGTAGCTTTTGGACAAACCGGTCAAGTAAATATCCTCCCGACTCAATTTGGTAGGTGGCCATAATAATAAAAAATTGGTCCTGCACGTTCCGCCAGGTTTACCATCCATGTCGAGAGGTCTACATATTGCCTCATGCCTTGGATAGCCAGAGGTATATATACCGCATGCTTTTAATGCTTACATTGTGGGCAAATGGACCATTGCGGCGTCATCCATGTCCTCATGTTCGCGTTCTCTCCAAATCAACATCTTGTTACTCACTGCAATGCATAGAAACACAAGTTAGAACAATCTAATTTGGAAAATTTTGGGCGGCAAATGAGAAATTTGAGTTTTAGAATTTAAACGTGTGGGTCTTGCACTTAGCCTTTATACACAATCGTAGAACCACACGTGCTGCGAGTGACGATGAGTGTGGACCCATGACTTTTTTCTATATAGAAAAAAATTCGGGGTCCGCGAGTCCCATGTGTCTTGCGGACCCCCGCGGCGATTTTAAACCATATTTTTCCCTAAAAATAAAATCTAAAGCCTAAAACTGAATTGTAAATGGATGAAATACAAGATTAGGAGGTCGTGGATTACCTGGGGTAAACGGTTCTCGATTTCACCGAGGCCAGTTTTCCAAAATCTTCACGGGAACTTTCTTACCCAAAAGCTTTTACTTTTCACTTTCTGGCCCCGAACGGTAAAAATGAAATTGAAAAAGTCCTTTTTATAAGTTTTTTTCGAATAGATGAATTTTTAATTTGTTTATTTTTTCACTTTAAAAAATTATTTTTGAAAACATTTTTACTTATCTTAAATAGGTATGTGTAATGTTTTAAGTTTTTGTGCGAGAAATTGGATTTTTCGGAAAAGCCAGTCATTTTTCAACAAAGAGCATACTTTTATCACTTTTTCGGACTCTTTCAAAAAATTTACGAAAAGCGAAATGTTGGAGTCAATTTTGGTTATTTTCAAGACTCGTTAAACTCATGAAAATACGATTATTTTTCTATTTTCCATTCTGCGTAAAACACATGAAAATGCGAGTTCTTTCCATCTTTTTCACCTTTCCGTTAATTAAATTGAAAATCGGCCATAGGAGTACATTTTTATCCCTTTTTCGAACTCGTTAAAACTTACCGAAAAAGTGAAATCTTGAGTCCTCTTTTAAGCCTTTTTGAACTCTTTCAACATGAAAAAGATTACGAGAGTACTTGATTGTTCGAACTTGTTAAAGTAAATGAATGATCATCCCTTCGATATAAGTTTACCCCTTTTTACGGGCTGAAATGGACTATTTACGAAAAAGGTATACGTTGACTAAATACGGTCGATAGAGTTCTCTCCCGCATTATTTTATCCTTTTAGGAGCTCAAGAGACTAAATTTACGAAAAATTACACCCATGGAGTTTTCTTAAGTTTTCTTACGACTCCCTAAAATTGAAAAACATGAGTTTCTCCTATCTTACCGGACTCGTTAAAATTTAACGATGAGACTGTTTAATTTTCAACGAGACATTCTCCTTAGGGTTCGAATCTTAAACTAAGTTGGACTCATGCGAAGGACAGGCTTATAAATAAGCAAATGTTATCCTCTAAAGCTTGTCCAAAAATAAAGAGGTACTTACCCGAGAAATGGTGGGGGGAAAAAGAAAAATGGGCGTGTTTGTTGTATTTGATTTTCGAAAATCCGGTCGACCACTCTTGAACACGACACTTTCATTTACCTAGGTTGGGGGAAATCCTTTGCCCTGTGATTAATCAAACCACATTGAAAGTCTTCGGATGGTTTTACGGTATTATCTTTGGGTCAATTGTTACCGAACGTACGCGGTGTCATTATGTGTTCGAGAGGACGGTTCAAATAAACCATTCATACGCAAAATATATATCATCCATTTTTTACCATCCACACAGGTACGGTCCTTGCCAATATATTTTCAAAAAACTTGATACGCAATGATTTCGTGTTGTGGGCTTGCCTACAACGGATCACTTTCTCGACGACGACTCATCGTCTAGGAAGTTGATTCAAAAATTATCAATACCTTGAAATCTGCATGCCTCAATTGTAGATTTCTCACCTTAAACAGCAATTTGCATTATTGACCTTCGATCGAATGATTCCAAGTGAGATGTTCGACTTGACTCATTTATTCACATTTCATGGATTGTCTTTGAGTCACTTTGAGAGCCATTTACATTGCGGTGGTTTCTGCATATTTCGAATTCAATACATTTAATCGCATGGATAGAATACGTACTAGTTCGAGATGCGGAAATCAAAGACCCTAGATCTAGTTTCTACCATCCGGTACATGTGGAATTTTGTTACACGGTGGAATATTTATAAAGGCGAGTGGTTGTGTCCATATTGTGTCTACCTTTGTGATGTATTCAAAATCATTCCTATGTCGAGAACAATTTAAGTTAGTTCTAGTTGGTTTTTGATACGAGTATGGGAATGCCTACCTCGACGATAATATGACTACATATATATTTTTTGCATTTGAATGTTTTTACGGGTTCCAAGCTTGTGGTGTCACGGGATGATCCTTGAAATGATAAAGTACTACACTCTTCATATGTAATAGACTTAGGTTCGTATTCAGACTTTTCACTTTAAGGAAATGTTACACTAACGTGCTGTCCTAACATTGCTATGGGTATGACCTCATTATAACTCATACTTCCCCCTTTTGTAAGTCTAATATATGGGTTCTTCCTTATCAAAGCCTTGAAAATCGAGAAAAAGTTCTTAAAAATCTCCTAAACTTTGGTATCGCACTTTCTATATGCAGCCGCCTACGGGCCGCACAATGTTCGGCTATCCTGGGACGGAGACCGCACTTTCTATGTGTTATAGGTGCGGACTCACGTAAAACTAAAAAGGCGAGAAAGTAAAGTTAAAAAGTTGATTTGAGATTAATTCTAGAAGATTCCGGACGAGAATTTTTCGAGAATAGGTACGCTTTGATAAGGTACATGTATCCCTTACCTTATGGAGCTAACCCCTTGATGTGAGGGCGCTTATCCCCTTTGAAGGAGAAGTTCTATCCCTTCATATTTGGAATAGAAAAACCTCCTCTTTTCCATTATAAAAAGAGGCATTGGGTAGTCTCGAAGGAGTGGAAGCTTTAGAATATTTGAAGATAAGTGCTATTGAGATTCGGACTCGGTTAAACAATACTTTGTGAGGAGAGATTACATACCTCTATTTGTCTTGATTAAAAGAGTGTGAGTTTTTCAAAGTAGAGGAGACTCACGCGAGACCTCGGGAAGATGCGCGCGCCGAGGCTCGGGTTGTAAGATTTTCTTTCTTCCCGAAAATAAATACAAATATACTCATTTTTCTCCAATAAGATGTCTATTAATGGTTTATTTCATAGATTCCTTGATCACTATGATAAGCATGGTTTACGATGATGTCTATACGGGTGCTATGTAATATTTTGCTTGTTTGTGACTACGGGTTTATGAAGAAAACTCCTTGGTCGCAGAGGACAACAGCGACTTCAAACGACGGCTGGACATAAGGTAGGTCTCTTACACCTCTATAGAACTATTTGTAAATCATATATGCTTAGAGAAAGATCAGTTTATTTGAGTACATTTTGTTGCTATACTTTTAGTACTAGGGAGATTGGTCTTGTCGCAAGAACGATTTATCCGTCAACACACTCAAAATTATTCAAAAAAGTTATCATCTAATTTCTTATGAAGAGGGGCTAGTAACCTAAAAAATGGTCCATGTTATAGCCTAGCACAAATTATGTATTCCCAAAATGGTAGGAGGCATAAGGCCTTAAGGATATAGAGAAGTTGGATAGGAGCTTTAGGAGAGAAGCTATGGTGGAGATGGTTACATGGTGGGATGGATATGTGGAAACAAATATGGAATAAAAATACTTTCCAACCTAATCAAAAAGTTAAGAAGCTACAAGATGTGATTTTCCCTTTGTGGTCCTCGATATGGAACCTTTCCACATTCAAATTGGGAGTGATTCAAAAACCACACCTTTTTGTAAATTCAAGATGGACACACAACTCGCTTGTGGTAAGAATCATGGAAGAAAAAGCCAAATCTGAATGATGGGGAGGACTTGAGGAGATAAATTCCTACACGTGGAACCAAAAATGCATCGTTGTGATGCAAGTTTGAGAGCGAATGAAAGAGGGGGGTAGTGTAGATATGGAAAAACCAAGAAGACTGCCCTAAATCATCACATATGAATCAATAGCATGTGCTAAGCCTGTGATCCAGGTGGATATTGGTGGCCACCAACCTATTCCATTCGGACCAGCACCATCAATTCTTGTTGATTTTCACATTCAGCACAACTTACTATTTTTAGCAGGTTTTCGGGTCCTCCACTCTCGGAGCCGTTTTGGGGGCTTAATGATCTAGGTGGATATTGGTGGCCACCCACCCCCATTTGAACCCCCATCTTGAGTTCTTTCGATTTTCAGATTTGCAACAAAACTTACTATTTTTAGCGATTTTTCGGGTCCACCGAACTTCGGGCCGTTTTGAGGCCCTAAACGACATTTTTTTGGGAAAACGAGAGGCAACATGGGTCCATGGACCGATGTTGCTCGTTCCGTGAAGTCCTCGGATAGATCTTTCCTGAGCTATTGAACGCGTCAAACGGAGATCGGGTGCCAAGATATGCCCGGGAAGTTGAACCACCAATTTACCCAAATGGGCGCCCACGATTTTAGCGCTTCATCTCCTACGGTTAGGTTTTTGGACGTTTCATATTCTACATTGTTTCTCAACAATAAATAGGCCTCGAGCCTCATTGTAACACGATTCGGTACGTAGCCATCACATCTCTTCTCGGAGATTCGGCGCCACCGGCACCCTAGCTATTTTATTTCCATTATTCTGTAAGCATATTTACATTTATTTGATATTAATGAAATGAAGCATTATTTCCTTTCGCATCTCTATGTTCATAGTTATTTACGTATTCTGTTGCGTTCTGCTTAAATACGGATCAGCACGGAACTCTAGAAGTAGTTCATTCATGTTGATGACACTCCTCATATACTTCGATGGGGGGTATCGATCGATAAGCATGTTTAACATGAAGGAGGCGCATGCTCTTCTCACGGAACATCATACCACCTTGCCTAATTACCACTATGGAAGAAAACATAAACATGGGATTCTAGCCCAAGGTTGTGAAATTCCTTTGGTTAGTGGGACATGGTAGACCTCTAACATTTGGATCACATTTAGAGGAAGGTTACTCGGGTCCATCATTTTTCCCTTTATTTTTCCGGTATGAGAGAAAAACAAGCATATTTTGAACACATGCTCATTTTCAAACTTGATATGGTGAGACATATTGGAGGTATTTCATCACTCTAACATACACCCGTATAATACGGTTGAGGCTTGGTGATGGAGACCCAATGTATATTCCCATCCTAGTGAGTGATAGATCCTACGAGCTCTCAATGGGTTTTTTAACGCGTTATAACGAGAATAGAAGAATATTTCAAGGTCAAAAATATTCTTCTCACAAATTGTGGCAAGAATTAAGCAATACATCGGGGAGAAAATTCTAGCTCTAACCGGTATCGGGATGACTAGAAATCCCCCTAGTTAGGAAATATTTATTATGATTCGAAGGTAGATATTGCTCCCTCCCTGCTCTCCCCATTCTTTCTCAATCCTATGAAACCTCAATTCTCCTCTCATTCTATATATTCTCCTCCCCTTACGGTCTTTGTTAAGCTAAGATTTAATGGGGCCTCGAGTAACCCGAAACTGACTAGCTATGGAAGTATATTTCAGATCAAAATCATAATGTGCTCCAAATCTATGAAAATAAATGTTAAATGACCAATAACAATGAAGTAGAGTTTAAGGATTTGGAAAGGGCCTAGTTTACCATCCTTAGAAGGATTTTCAAAACTCCAATTGCATGAGGGCTATTGTTTCATGTTCCAAACAACTTATAAAATTCTTTAGAGGGCTCTAGTTTAGAACTCACTAGGAGTGGTTGGTCTATTAACCCCAGTTTCCCATGTGAGAACATTACTCCTCTCTTTCAACTACTTGTTATCACCTCCCACACTCTCGATACGGGAAATCAATATGCTTATTTTTTGGCTAATCTAGGATGTCACCAAAGAGTCCTTAAATTTGATATAGGATGGCCTGTGGAAACTCATTTTTAACTAGTAAGAAAAAGTGCAACATATTCTAGGTACGGGGGAAAACCTAACTCGGAAAAATAGCTATTGAGGAAACCGAGATACCTCGATGGGTATGAACCTCCAAGGAAAGTGGGAGGTTTGGGTGTTTTTTCCCACCTTGGAAACATAGAATGTACTAAATGAAGGGGGTTGTGTGGTTTCCACTCACATGCATTAAACATGAAAATTAATCCTTTCTGAATTGATTTTTGTATACATGATGTTGGCTTGGGAGAGTGGGTTGTGTGTAGTCCCAATTTATGTAGGAATGCAATATAATACACATTTAATAACAAATACAAATATGCAATGGAAATAACACTTCATTTCATTAATATAAAATAATTGAAATTTGTTTACGAACGGAATGGAAATAAACTAGCTAGGCACGGTAGCTTATCTGCGAGAAGAGATGTGGCGGCTACAAGCCTGCGAACTGCGTATTCGTCGGGCTTGAAGGCCTATATATTATTTAGAAACAATGGAAAAGACGCAAAAATCCAAAAACCATACCCTAGGAGATGAAATGACGGAATATGGGCCGTCGAGCAAGTTTGGTACATCGATTTCCACCAGGTCGTAACACAGCCTATTATCTCCGTTCGTGCTACATGATACATCGTTAGAAAGATCTATATGAGGACTAAAACTATTGAAAAAAAATATCAAGTCGAGAATGGACTCATATTTTTCTAGGGTTTGGTGCCCAAGAAAAAACTGTCGTTTAGGGCCTCAAAATAGCCACGAATGTTTGGGACACGAAAAAACTACCAAAAAATAGTAAATGTTACTACAATTAAGGAAACTGAAAAAATGAAAGAAGCAATGGTGGGGGTCCACGTGGAATAGGCGAGTGGCCACCAATATCCACCTATACCAATCCTCCCATCTTGGGAAGCAATGGTCCCAATTTGCATTTGAGTTCCTCATTAGATGAGGAAACTTACGCTGAACTTGGTCCCTATTGAGCCACTTGCCACAGTGAAGGTTTTCTGCTTTGAAAACTGGAAGCCATAAAATTTGAATCCTCTGCTAGCAAGTGTTCTTGATATGTGTCTCCATAATCTAATTGGTTTTGGCTTGTTCCATGCAGTTTGGTTTTAACTTTGTTGGCATGGTTTTCCTGCTATGTCGGATGTGTTCAATAGAGGTGGAAAGTAGGGCTAAAGGTAGTCGACATTGAACACTAGGTGCGGAACAAGGAATGGTGGAATACTAAGCTCAAGGAATTTTCCCCTACAGCCTTGGTGATGGTGTATGTTCCATATCGGAGCGGGCAAAGCTTGTGGGGTCCAACGAGTGCTCATGCAACAAATGTAGCCACACTTTGTTGCCCACCTCGAAGTTGTGTTTCACTCGATGTTGGTCATGCCGCTAATTGTACTTAGAAATTAGATCTATCCAATCGTCATGATCTGTTGGAAAATGTCTTGAATGTTCTCAATGGTGTTCACCTTGGTAGCTTCATGCGGACATGGTAGGGTGCTTTGGTAGTCACAAATGGAATGGCTACGTCGATGGGACATAGTGTACAGAATCCCAAGCCCACCTAAAGGGGGTTGTGGTTGGTTGAGTTGTGGAGGTCCTAGTTATAGCCATGTTGTACATGGGGGCTCTTACCCCATGTCCGTGGATGCTTTGAGTTGTACATGCACGAATGTGTACTTAGTCATCCTATTGATGACCTCTATCTAGCCATCAATTTGTGGATGGAGAGGATTGTGGACTTGGTAAGCTTGGTGTCCTGACATTGACCAAAAGTCTGGACCAAAATGTCTTGAGAACAATGTTGTCTCGATTTGAGATGATAGACTATGGGATCCCAAAGCGTACCCATACTCGTTCGAATAGTTTATCGGTGGCTTTTGTTGTGATATTCTTCTTATAGGCATATAATGGTCATCTTGAGGAATGCATCAACAACCACAAAAACACAATCATTGCCATGCTTAGTAGGAAGGCTTGACATTTAATCCATGGAGATATATTCCCAAGGTTGACTAGGGGTGGGCATTGGAGTATAAAGACATTGCTTCTTGATGTTCGATTTGTGGCAGCACAATAATTGTAGGATGCGATGTACTTCTTGACATCCTATCGAAGGTTTGGCCAATATATGTACTTTGCAGCCTTTGTGCCCCATTTTTCCACCTCGAAATTCCTAGCGACCGGGCGCGGTGCGCTTCCCACATCATCTTGGCACACTAAGCGAAGGAACACAAAAAGTGTCTGGGTGACATAACAGAGTGCATCCTAGAGGTGAAATTTTGGAACTCGATTACCCTCCCGAAGACGTCTTGTATGTGTGTGGCTAAATTTTGGATTGCTCTTGTAGATAAGTCGTCAATCGAAGTCTTGTGCCTGACGGTTGAGCATGGTGGTTATCGCCATGATCGGTGGTTGACGAGGTGATACTGCCGACATTATTGGTGCTACCCTTCTTGTACTTGATGTTCAAATGCCATTTGTAGATATGTGGACTACTTCTGATGGAAATCATTCTACAACTCCCCTTGTTTATATGTTGCGGTCGGTGTTCTATGTGGATGATCGTTTCCTTCCTAAAATTTAATGCTTCCATTTTCAACAAGCACAATGGAATACATCTCTTTTTCATAAGTAGGATACTTCCAGGCAGGTCGAACGATGTCTCACTACGTTATGCCATTGGATTTTATTGAGTAAGGGCTTGCCCCAATAGCATAGTCGGAGGCATACTGTCTCCGTCTCAAATGGTTTTTTCAAGTTTGGTAATGTGAGCAACCGGGAACTGTGATGATGTTTCAATTTTACGAGCGCCTTATTCAATATTCCGACCAAAATAATTTTTCTTTCACTCCTCCTTGGTGACTTCGACTCGAGGGCCAAGTGATGTAGGAAATCCCAACATGAACCCACAATAGAAATTAACAAGACCTAGGGATTGCGAAGCTCTATTAGAGTTGTTGGGCACCGGCCAATCCCGAATGACTTGGATCTTGGTTGGATCCACATGAACCCCCTCTCATCAATAATGTATCCCGGATTTTTGAACTTGGGTCATGCAAAGTGCACTTCTCCAAATTGGAACACAACTTTAGTTTCGAAAGTAGTGTTTGGAGGACACAATAGGATGTCTGGAGGTGCTCTTCCCCGAGTCTAGCTAAAGATCAAGATGTCATCCCAGTACACTACTAAAAATGAGTTGTTGAATGGTACAATATTTCCTCCATCGACCTCATTAAGGTTTCGGGAGCATTCGTCAACCCAAAATTCATGACCAGCCATTCGAAAAAGTCGTCCTTGGCACACGAAGGCGTTCTTCCAAACTGTCGGATGGTTCGATTGGTACTTGGTGATACCTGGTTTTGAAGTTGATATTGCTAAAATATTTTTCCCCTTTGAGTTTTTCTAAAGGTCATAAATCCATGTGATCGGTATCTATTACACGGACAATGATCTTGTTCGGCACCCAATAATCACTACGGTCTCCAAGTCTAATCCCTCTTTAGCACCAACATGATCGGGCTCCACGGTGCGATGAACTTGCTTGGATGTGACCTTTACATGTGACTTCGAATCTACCTCTTGATTTCATTGTTCTCTAGAAAAGAAACATTGATAGATCGGTCCATTAGAGAGCGACGCTCCTAGGGTTAGATCGATGGGGTGCTTGACTTTGATAGTGCGGAAGGAACCCACCGCGTATTGGGTGGGGTGAAGATGTCTGGTACTCCTCCATGACTTTGTCCATTTGTTGTTTTCATGCGGACACTACGCGAAAAAGCACATTGGTGAGGGCGAAAATGGTCACCATAAGCTCATTGGTGAGGGTCAAAGAGTCTTCGTCACCAAAAAACGAAACGTCACCAAAGGTGGCGTCGCTTGAAAACCAAATTGTTGTAGTGACATTCAAGGTCCATCACCAATAATGATTTATAGTGACGAATAGTGACCTTCACCATTTCATATGAGCAATGGTGATGGACGATAACCTCCATCACCAAGCGAACGTACGCCAAAGGTGGGCGTTGCCGAAAAGTATGGGTGTTGTGGTGACATTCAAAGTCATACGATAATGATTTATAGTGATGGATAGTGGCCGTCACCATTTCATATGGGCAATGGTGACGGATAATCGCTATAGTCACCAAAAAGCGAAACGTCACCAAAGGTGGTGTACGTAAAAGTATGTGTTGTGGTGACATTCAAGGTCCGTCACAAATATTGATTACAATGACGGATAGTGACCGTCACCATTTCAAATGAACGGCAACGATTTTTTTGTGATGGACCTTTCATGGCGAAGTCACTATTGGTGCATATATATGGCGACGTTCATTGACGGTCACCATAAACTCATTGGTGACATCAAGGTCCATCACGAATAATGACTATAATGACAAACGGTGACCCTCACCATTTCATATCAACAACAACGATTTATGGTGACGGACCTTTAATGGTCGTCATTATTGATGTATATATGGTGGCGTTAGATTTGACCATCACCATTTCATCTTTTGGTGAGGGTCGAAAAATGTCACCATAAGCTTATTGGTGATGGTCAAAAGAGCATCTGTCACCAAGAATGATCTTCGTGTTCCTACATATGAATATCGAGGCACGATGGAATCGAAACACCAACCTCACAACGTAAAACGGTGCTCTTCATTGAGCTAGCACCCTTTAAAAAATTAGACTTTTAAAAATTATATCTTGAAACTTCATAAGATTGTAAATTCTACAACTTTCAATAAATTAAAGTCTCGACAATCTTTTACTAAACAAAAGCAGAGAACACCATCGACATTGGAGGTCCCTACCTAATGGTTATGAAAGTTATATGAAAAGTAGGTGGAGAGGAAGAATTAGACTTTTAAAAATGATACATGGACTACTACCACGAATCCCCCCCGAGAGATACGTTACAGGAGAATATCTTGAATCGGTTAATGGAAAATGAAGGACTAAATGAAGAGAAAGGCCTCGGCGGGATGAGGAATCCACCACCTCGAGTCAAGGAATAGAAGAGGTCCTCGGAAATTCTTACAACACTTTGAAATAGAGCTAAGGGTAGAATATCTACTTAAGATATACTTATGAAGATTGCTTATGTAAAATAACTCAAATAGACAAGAAAATCCACAATTATAAAGTGATTATTTAGTATTTAGGTCAATAATTTCGGGGCCAAAAACCTAAATAACCTAAAACACTCAAATATCCTAAAAAAATGTGTGAAATAAAGACAAAGAAAAAAAGAATATGTTATCGAACAATAATACAAAACAAAGACAAAGAGAATCTGAAAAACACATCCAACATTTTTGAAGTATTTGACTTGTCTTCGTGAACATGCGTCCTTAGCAAGTAAAATGTAGCAATACCTTCCCCACAAAGAGAAGACATGTCGAGAATAGTATGTTTGACATAGAAAATCATAAAGATGCCACAATAGATACTCCATTCAACACATGCCTGAAGCAATACAACTTAGATGTTGATGGCAAAGTGTGGGATAGAAACGAAATATCCTAGATGCTAGTTGTCTCACAACAATTAATTCAGATTTTACATATTGGTATGATGTTGTGAGTGAAGTTCCAGGTTCTAACCAAAAAGAAAAAATGACAGATCAACCTGTAGCCATGCTGCCAACATGTAACCTAGCAGTGGCTTCATCATATGCCTCATGCCGAGGATTGGATTTTGCATACTAGACCGGCGATAGTTAAGTTCTAAATTTCAACTTTGATTATTTCGAATGACATGGCTTGACGGTAGAGAATTCCTATAATAGAACTTCCATCACATTATAGTGATTTTGTTGTAGCATTTGTTTTAGTTTTAGGGCTCATGTTTCAAACAATTTTAACATGGTTTTAAGGTTCCAAAAATATCATGGGAAAGTCTCCTTATTGTAGTATTTGCGGTATTTGGTGGTAGCCTCCATGAATAGTTTGACATCAATAATCTTGTTATAATACAACCGTTTTTTAGTAGCATGTTGTCATCCTCCATGGTCTCCAAACAAAGCAAAAAAATCACCATCCAAGCATAAATATAACTCGGCATATAAGATCAACTTTATTTGGGAGGATGTAAGGTCATATAACATACTCTTGTAGGATTATGAGGCAATATGAAGATGATATGTAGAAGAAAATGACCGCGATTCGATGGCGACGTAACGAAGAGCCTAAATAGAAGATACAACGGTGGATATATCCTTTGATTGGTGGTTCTGCGGAACCCAATAGTGTTGGTCTTTCCGATAGTTTGATACCTCCAACTATGGTAAATTTTCACCAACAAATAGAACTAGGGTTAATGACAGCACGATTATGGCTCTGATAAAAATACAGGTGCAATCAACAAATGTTTCCAACAATGATGTGGGGTTTTTGGGAAGCTTGTTGTGGGATAATTTGAGGGATTTCAAACAACTTTTCAGCCTTGTGAACAACAATAATATTTATTACTTGTTTGTGACTACATATAAGGTCATTGTAAGCAAATTATAGTGAACAATAAAACTCTAAATACCCATCAATCAGAACAGTTCATCTTTCCTTCAAGCATAAACCAATTTAAATCTTCATGTGTCTTCACCTTATAGAAATTTTGTGGCAGAAATGGTGGTGGTAAAAAATATCATAAGGGTTGTTAATATGTAGTGAAAGTGAAACCCTTGGAAACATACAACAAACCCTTGAACAAAGGCACTAGAACCTTTGTGAAATCCTTAGGTAGCATTTGAATTGGACATCGGTATGTCATTATAAACATTGGAGTGCTTTGGTATTCGGAGGGCATTTCAAGAGCCTTTTCATATCTTACTTGGAGTGGTTTGTGGATATACCTCTCGTTTGTTGGGTGTTCCTATACTAGATCTACTTGATCTAAAGCATGTATCGGATCCTGGTAATCTTTTGGGTGTTCCTAGTAAATTGTTGGTTGTATCGGATCCCTAGACCGGCACGTGTTCATCCTCGGCAACATACATTCCTTAATTCATAGAGAATAAGGTGAGAAGAGACCTTGAACCACATGTATATGAATAACCTTATCTTTGACGGGTCGCTTGAGTACAACGGTGGAAATGGAGGTCCCGTACCTCCTCATCTTAGATATTATCTAAGCTTTACTCGAACAGGTGTAGTTGATAAATGGGTGTCAAGCGGCCAATAAGTTTACACCCAAAACCACAATTTGAACTTAGTTCGGGCTAGCAAATGGCAAAATTGGATCTTCTAATCATCCCGAAGAGTTATAGAATTTCAACATTCCTAGTGCCCCATGGCCGGAAAGCGATCCTTTGAGTGTAGACCTCCTATAAAAAGAACGAAAGGTTATAAGGTGAGAAAATTACTTGGTTATATAGGTGGTAGAAAGGTCGGAAAGGAATTTGGCCTTGACTTTAAATGGCATCACGAAACCATGTTGCATTGGTTTAAGTCCTTCAATCCTACGAGCAACAAAAATACCTTTGCTCTGGGGCTTTTCGAGGTGTTGAATCCATATATGTAGTCAAAATTCCATTTTAAATAACAAAATTAAGATTTGGCCAAAAACAAATTTGGGGTAATAAGGCAAAAACTCAAAAATGTAACATGTTTAGATTACGAATATTACATTTTTTGGTAGCCACGATTGCATGGGTTGTACATAGTTACACACAATCCATATTATGTCTTCACACCATGACCTTATCTTAAGGCATACGGACACACCCTAGTCTAGTATTGACTATGTGAGTCTCTCTATATATATCATTAGATGTTCTACTTTAGCTTATCCATCCATCCCTTGATCGATCAATCAATCGATGATGGTGAAAGTGTCATCCATTCTTGCATTTTTAGTGCATTCGGAGTTTTCATTCACCTGTTGTAAATTCCATGCTAGCGAGTCAAGGGCACAAATGGGAATTGAATCCGAAATTTGGAAGGGAAAGGCAAGTTGTCTCGTGGTCATCCCTACGAGAAGATCGATGCCCAGTTTCTTTCAACTTCGCGGAGGCGATCTGTATATAAATCTAACCAGGCGGTGAGCTACCCTCATCTCCTCACTCTCCTTGATGCTAAGGTAATCATCCCTAAACCCCTACCCTTCAAGCATTTGCTTTACCATCATTTACTCGGAGAGCTAGCTCATTAAGTATTGGTATTTATGCATTCGGGCCATACGAGACGTGCTTCTTGGCTATGACAATATTGCCTCATACATGGCATGCATTTGTATTTCCTTTCGGAAATTAGTCTTGCCATCATATGCTAGAGAATTTTAAGATAAATTTACGGGTTTCTACTCACATGATGAAATGGATCTCAAATGTATGTGTTACCATAGAATATGAGATTGTTTATTAATGCGGAACATGAGCTCCGGTAGACCTTACTTTGGTGCCTTGGTGGGTCGTGTAGCCAACCGTGTCAAAGATGGAGAATTCACACTAAATGGGAAAACATAAATTGCCTAAGAATGATGGCAAAAACACACTCCATGGTGAAAATGGCCTTTTCTATTACGCATGCATGTTTTATCCATTCTTAGAGCCCTATAATGACCACTACTCGGGAATAAAATCTCTCTTTTTCTGTATATGTATGTTTGTTTGTGGAGGTCTAGAGCACTACTATTTCGAGGTAACATATGTGTAGTTTGGTGATGCGAATGAATGCGGGGAGGCACGAGGAAGGCTTTGACATTGTCTGACAGGAAGTGAAGGAGAGCGAGAGAGTCTTTGACATACGAGAATTTTATGTGAAAAAAAGAGTCTTTGAGCCACAAAGGAGGGATCTAACATAATTTTTTGATCTACAACTATCGGTGTTCATCGAAGGAGGTGTTAAATAGGTATGCACTACGACGAAGTTACAAGAAGTACTACTATATTGTATGGTGTTCCTATCAAGCGTTGAGGCCAGACTTAACCATAAAATTGCCCCCACCTTGTCGGTCTTAAAATTGGTTTAAATAAATGCCAAAAAATGATGCACGGGTTGGCTCAAATCGGTATGTCGGCTCCTTAATCAAAACACGGGATTATTCGGTTCATACACGAAAAAAACTATAAATAACTAGTCATGCTCATCATTTTGGAATGAAAATTTCGGTGAAAAAATACGGTGAGAATTACCGAGATAAAACGAGGCCAAGGAGATTAAAGGAGATCATAATTACAACATTTTTGAGCTGAAGAGTATGTCTCTTGCATATATTTTTTGTGGAAATAGAATTTTTCGGAGCGAATTCGGGCACAGGTTTCGGCCCTATCAAAACTGAAATTTCGGCCCTAACGAACATTAACCGGCCCTTTCCGGAAGCTCGGACCTAAGACTCTTCTCTACAAATCAGACCCTTCTAATTCGGACTGTGGTGAAATATATGACCTTGCAACGATCTTGCAATTCGGATCTATAGTGGCGAGTTTTGAAGACAAATTCAAACCTGTGAGATCTCTTGTTTGAATAAAATTGATCTTGGGAAGGAACGATGTTGAGTTTATTTTACGGTGAATATATCTAGCGGACATATTGAAGAACATCTATTTCACGACGTCCGTTTGACTTCGTTGAAGCATCGTTGGAACGCGCTCGATGAGCTCTTCGACATGGAAACCTTTGCATCAACTTTTGAAGATATAAGTTTTTCGGGTTTGTAAAATCCATTTGGATCATAAAATCTGAATTGTGCTTTCAATTCGGTAGATCTGCATATAATATTCGAGCGAGGAAATAATTAGTCGGAGTTGCACGGATTAGAAAATTTAACACATTCAAGTTTGTAGTTCGATTAGGAAAATTGTGATGGAAGTTAATGTGAAAAGATTTTTCCCTAATTTTTGTGTCATTTTCCCTGATACAAAGACACCTCTCTTTTTTCATGTCATTTGCTTTAGAGTTTTTATGACAAAGGACAATATTCCATTATGCTATGAATCTTTTGTCTAGCGGTCTGGACATCGTTGGAAGGTCTTGTTGTTGAATGCTTGATTATTTCTTGAATTACCACCAATTTTTTGGCTTTGCCCTTTTCTGACATAGGACCTTAAAACAATGCTAGGGTTTTAGTGTGATTTTTAGATGTCTCTCCCAATCCCCCGGCATAAGTAAATTATTGTGCTCCTACAGGGTTGTAAATATCACCCTGCCTGCCACTCCTAGTCACTATGGTGACTTTATTTGCACATCAAACTTTATATTCTAGCACTCTTGTCATACATCCCGGACTCTAAGTGATAACATTCAAGTGACCATCCTTTTGGAAACGAATCGATGGCTTTTAAATTTTAAAGCTTAGTAAATTTCTTTTAATTGTCCAAGTACGTTACTGTCTTAATAATCTACTATGGGTGAAATGTTTTTCCATTTTTCATGACCTTGTTATGAGCAACACTTTACATATTGTATGTTGTCTACGGTTGGAAAAGGAAGTCGATTGTTGAAATAAAAGGACAACGAAAATACAAATTTTTTAAGAGACCACTTTCAAGCTTTGGGCATATATGGGACAATATTCCATTATGCTATGATTCATTTATAAGTTTTAATCCTAGGTGATAGAGACCTAAGTACATTATTATATGTTAGAAACTTAGGATATAATATGAATAAGAGCATTTGGTACGAAAATTATAGCAAACTAACTTTCGGTTGCCTTAGGCCGAGACACCGACGAGAAAATTATCGAGTTTTATATCTCGATGAAGGAAGCTCTTCTTGTGTACATACTCAATCCTTTGAATCGGCATCCTGATAGAGAGCCAAATCTTAGTCATTTAGTTCACGGTATTAATCCCACCACACAGTAGGACCGAATATTTAAGATTTCAATCAATGGACTTTGCAATTATCAACTAACCGGTGAAAACATTTTACAATGAAAAAAAGGAATGTAACCAATAGTGTTTTAACTCGTGATAAAGAGCTCGAGGAAAAGAAATACCACTAGGTGATCGTGACATCAATGCGGGTCTTCAAGGAAAGCTTTCTGTTACGGTAATTAAATAAGTCTTCAAGACTTGACCCAAGAAAGATCGAGGACCATGGCATTGTAATCACCTTCTACACCAAACCATCTTACATTTGGGATACCACACATTGTTTCAACGGTGTGATTAAAATATATTTAACCAAAAAATTAAGTTAGATATAACGAAAAACAAAACTTAATATAACAACCACCTTGTGATAACATTGAAGAGTTATGGAAGTGAGAATGGTATGTTCACCTTGCTCCTCCTCCTTGGGTGTTACGTAAACTTTGGACTCATACAACGGTGAGGATGTTTAGTTTTCACACTTTCTGTTTGATAAAAAGGATCATTAGATAAACACAATAATGAAAAATGTGCATGTTATAAAAGGAAGAAGGATCACATGGAATGTTAAGTTTCTTGTACATTACATTACAAATACAAAGATCATAGAAGAAAAATACTTCAGCAAAAGCTTTGAAAGAATAGTAAAATAATAGCTGAATTTCTTGGTGTGAAATATACGAATGGGCAAGCACGTGAATGATTTACCGAAGCAACGGTGCATATTAAAGATCCCCGAATCTTCTTTGACAAACTTTAGGCAGTTACGGTTATTTTAGCTATACCCTAATTGAAGTCCAATGTTAATTACCTTTTATGGTTCACATATAACTGCGCAAAAAGCTTTCTATCTCAAAAATAAATTCACTTTCGGTTTTAACTTCCACCTAATACGCCGGGAAGCACATTGCAGAGTTTTCTTCATTTCTTAATATATTTACGTACTCTCAAGTTCCATGTGGGTATAGACAAACGGAAGTAGTAGTCCATAGCTCTTGGTCTAGACAACATGCTATTTCATTTTGTACGCATCGAACGATCAATTTAGGTCCATTTCGGGGAAATTACTATAAATTCCTTCTGCATCTTCATAATTTTAAAATACTTGTGCCAGAAAATAAATGTTTAACGCAAGATACATTGAAGGTACGGGATATGAATCTTAGACAAATACGAAGACAAGAAATAAAGAACAAGATGATAACTTTGATGTGGTGCCACCAACATATGAATGAAGCAAATAACCTCTGTGAAATAAAGCTGAATAAAAAAGGCTAAAGGCAAGATCTTTGGAGTTTGAGATCTATTTGGGTACATCCACAGCCCATAATTCATGTTTTCAATGACTTTTCAAGTAAAGAAATGACCATACCGATTTAATGCCGGCTTCCTCATTTGTCGAAAATATTGGTCCACGAAAATACAAACGAGAATAGAATGTCAAAACGAGAGAAAACAAATAACAAGCATCATAATCAATTCGGCAAGGAAATGCACAATGCGATAAAGAAAAAATTTGTGTTTTTTCCTTACGAGAGGGTAGGCTATGTTGTTTAAAAAGTGAATGTTTTATCAAACAACCTAGGTCACACGAGATCCCCTTCCCATATAAACAAGGAGAGTGAGCAAGTCGATTCTGATAGTCGACACTTGTACGGTATGTATGGTGACTTTTCTTCCGGGGCATGTAAAGGCAAACTAATGAGCTTCTACCATTCATCCCTACTTACGGGCATAATCATGTATCCCCGTTCACTCCGGCAAAATCATGAAATAACGAGCGGATAAAAGCACGACCATCGAAAATTTACAACGGCCGATATAGAGCCTCCAAAGTCGGGGTGAGAAGGTGGGTTATATTTGAACCGGGCTTCGCGACTTAAAATGAAGAAGTCTGCTTCGATTTCAACATCGAAGTGTCTACATCTTTGCTTTTCAGGATGAGAAGCGTGTAGCAAGCTTCGACTTTGCGGTACGATCCGGAAAAGACAAACATAAAAACGGTTCTATGGACATGGCAACAATCCGGATCCCATGGAATGCGATTGTCACGACGGAAAAGTTGTTGGAAAACCACCCCGATATACACAATTCACAATGTTAGAAGAACAATGCAATTCTCATCGGTGATGTAGATATCCCCATCGATATTAAAAAAACACATCGAAGCATACATAAAATGATAATGAATCAAGAAATACGTACGCACCCATTAAAGTAAATAGTATCTGATGACCTTGATTACATTTCAAATCCAAATTGGGTGTACCCAAACGAAACTTACCAAGGTATATTTCCCCGAATGAACATTTGCCAATTTTCTCCCCAATCTGTACTTTCCCCACCTTTGGCTCCATGTTTGGCTCAAGAGATAATGTAATAATCTACGTGTTCATGTTATGTCGGACTATGTCTGACATAATTCCAGTCTGATCTGAACCCAATTAAAATGCCCTCATTTTATCTTTTCTCAACGATCCTTTCCCGGTATTGAGCATGATCCATAATCTACGAAATCATGCATTGCCCGGACGATCAAGTATAGTGCTGTTTTTGAGCTTAGACACAAAGAAAATCGTATACTTACATACTAAAATCAGCAACCCATTGGGGTAAACACATTTTTAGGCTCATGGGACCATTTTCAAAGATGCCCACATCGGCGTTCAGCGATTATTGCATGATTCTTATTCCAAAAAATGCCTCGAAACAAAACACACAGAAATTCCCACTAGACATCGATGAAGCATCTTTATAATATGAATTCAATCATCGAAGCCCATCAACCTTATCATTCCTATTGTAATTATTATGAGATTTCGATCATACGGGCTTCGTTTCGATGGCCTCGGTGGACTTGGGCTAGGAGCTTGTTCGGTCTTCCATGTCCTTGCTCTTTTCGGAAGGCACAAACCGAGGGTCTATACGACCCTAACTATGACGATGGGTTCAAAACCTGCGCCCCATCCTTTACATCCTTGATTTGAAGCTTATATTGCCTTCCACATTGATGTGGGGCCATGAAACACCTACTGAATAATTCACCCACGGTAAGCCCTCTCTCTTCGATGGCAAGCGGTCACCGATCTACACGAAAGTGCATGTCGATCTTGCCCTCTAAGCCTTGCCCCATGGTGTAATGGTTCATGATGTAATGTCTTTCGTCTTTATTTATACAAAGCATGTTCATAAGCATGCAAACCTATTCATGCGACCACGCATTCTCGCGTTGCGCATCCAATCTTTGGCCTTTCACTTTGGGCGGAGGCACGACACGTTCCATCACCTTGCAATCTTCTTCCGGGTTGTCGTTACGGTCCATACGCTGCAATCCTGCCAAAACAAATACGAGTTCGAACCGACACCTCTTAAATCCAAAAAAGGGCAAAAATGAAAAAAACGAGAGGAGAGCGGACGAGGAAAGAGAGGCAAAACCTTCTGTTCATTTCTTGAATAGCAATCCATCTCATACTCTCCCGCAGCGTCACGTCACAATTTTACGAAACTACGAATTTCAAAGTCACAATTTACATACATGAGTGATCTACGAGTGTTTTTCTTTTAAAGTTAAAGAACGCTTTAATACATCGGCAAGCGAAAGTGATGTAATATATACATCACAGAAGTTCTCCTCTACTTTAACTTGAGAAGAATATAACTTTTTACGTGGTCAACACAAGCCGGATTTGCTTATCAAAAGATTTGAAAAGTCAATTATATTTGTCCAAATATTCTGAAAAAAAAATTTATCAATTTGAAAACTCAATTTTATTTGTCCAAATATTATGACAAAAAAAGATTTATTAGTATTGTTAATTTTTCATTAGTCAACAAGATCGATATAACAATTAAAAAGGAATCGTGGGAGATTAAAAAAATAAATTAATAGTTTAGAATGTCTTTTTATTAAATCACACTAACCCATATTACTATCACTTCCATATCCTAAATAGGTATTTGGAATGATTAAATAAAAATATTAAAAAGTTAAAAGGAAAAGAAAATTAAAAAAAGTAACATTTTATATTTAAAATGTTTAAATAAAAAAATTTAAAAAAGGAAAAGGAAAAATTTTGAATGCGTAGTCTAAACGAGGCAACGTTTTCACCCGAGGAATCACGCTTGATGATTTTCAAAAAATCTTGTCGAAGTTTTGTGAGAATCTTGTTTTACGGTTGTTAAACTTTAGGTACAGATACCTAAGGGTTTTTGATAGTGCTCAATCATTTCCATTATCAAAAATTGATTCCAAATTCTCCAACTACGATTTTTGAATTTTAGTTGATCGGATTAAGCGATTTTACATCGTCTCGGCTATTCCACTACCTTGATAGACAACTCCAATTTTTAAGGTTAGTTTAATGGGTCGAGTTTTCTCCTTAAAAAAACATTTTATTGAAATGTTACGGTTCAATTCTCTTGATAGTCTCGGGATGTAACGAAGTGATATTTTCGAGTGGATTTACCTAGTCACTTTCGAGTGGATCTACCTAGTACAAATATTCTGTGGATGTAGCATTCACTAATCTTCGGAGCTTGAGAACCATATAAAAAAAATAAATAAGTTACACTTTATACTTAGATTTATTTTTATTTTAGAAAAGAAAAATAATGGTAATAATAACTTCATGTTCTTGTTTGCTTTTGAGTATTATTAATGATTAATGAATATTAGCATTCTCTTAAAGTGGGGGAAGGGAACGATGAAGAGAATATAGGGTGGATATGTTGTAAAAGGAAAGATGTTGTGTTAGATAATGCATTGTGGCCTATTTTATTATAATAATGTTTCCAAGTCCAATTTGTTGAAAATGTAACTAGTATCGGCCTTCATAATTGTTGATTGGCTCATGACATGATGTAATTTTTACCTTGTTGCAAAGAAGAAAATAAAAGTATTATAAAGATACGAAGAAAAAATCATTTTAAGCATGGGTTTCATGCTTTATTTACTATGGTTATAGGCCAAAGCACCCATTGAGTGCTTCTAAGGTTGTGTCATGAGTAATTGTCCTTTTCATCATGTTAAACCCTTCTTGGGCTTCTTATGTCGAGAAAGAAAAATATATTTGTATAAAAAATGTGCTCTGATCCCTCCTCCACCAAGTTGGCTTCAACATCTATCAAGTTGGCCTCATGAAGGTGATTCGACCACACAAAAGAGACTATATATGAACTAGCATTTGACCTATTTTGGCATCTAATTCAATCAAGTTCGATCTAAAGTAAGATAACAAGGAAGAAAGAGCGAGGTCTAGAATAAACGAGGAGGCAAAGAAAAGTTGAAATCTGAAGTTTGTGTCAATCTCCCTTACACATGTGAGTATTTACTATAGTTATTATAGTTGTGATAAAGTTCGAGTTCAAGAAGCTGGATCTGCAATCTAGAGAAGGAGAAAAAGAGTGAAAAAGACAAGAAAAGAAAGGAAAACCCTATCGAAGAAAGGAGGACTAAGATTTGAAGAATATCTCCCACACATGCGAAATTTTTGAGTTGAAGGAGGGACAAAAATTGCAAATCTATAATAGAGGCCGAGATGCATTACCGAGTAGAGATACGAGTTTGAAGGAGGTTGACTTGGATTGACTTTGTTGGATCAAAGCTCATGAAATAGCTTGTGTTGGTGGGTTGACTTGGTGGAAGGAGGAAGGTTTGTTGTTGGTCTGAAGGTCTTTGTTGTCTCGCTTTGAATTGGTTGTTGAAGAAGAGAATTTTGGTTGGGTTTCCCTTAAGGAGAGGTTTTCCCTGGTTGAGAGCCTACATTGTGTCCTTTATTGTTTTGATCTTCATACTTTTATGATTTGGTAATTTCTTGATGAAAAGAAAACAAGACAAAAACTTCTCCCCCTAAGCTTAGACTTT
Organism: Pinus albicaulis; assembly: GCA_034641835.2. NCBI lineage: Eukaryota > Viridiplantae > Streptophyta > Pinopsida > Pinales > Pinaceae > Pinus > Pinus albicaulis. The sequence goes on along the minus strand of JAXQQM020084590.1, from coordinate 35,302 downwards.
GAGACTTTGTATATCGAATTCCCTTTTTAATAAGATTATTCCTTCGTTTACATATTTGTTGTTTATTTGATATTTTTGTCAATAGTTGCTTTTTCTTGCCAATTGAAGTTCATCGTTCACTTCATTTTCTCTACACATCGAGTTTACAGTCCATATCCTAAAAACTTTCCATTTCATCATTCTTTTTCTATAACTCACTCTAAACCACTTGTTTTTTCTTTGTTGATGTTTGCTTAAAACTCGAGAAAGTAGTTCTACACATTCCTAAGTGTCTAGGTGTGTACAATTCACCCAATATCTCGTTAGACGGTTGCTCTAGTGTGAGCAATTTGTTTTTTGTAACTTATAACACAATCATTTTGTTGGATTATTGAGCTAAATCAATTATTATGTTGGATTATTGAGCTAAATTAAACTTAGGAGAAGTAAATTATTTACTTTATTTATTGCGTTTTAATCTCAATCCTTGATGTCAAGTGAGGTGAGGTACGAATTGGGTGTCGATCGATTTGGGGATTAGGGTTAGAAAAATAGCTCGATGTAAATTTATAAAACGAAGGCTACGGAGAAGGAGAAGACACATCATACAACAACACAAAATTAAGAGAGAATCTCAATGAGTGTGTTTGGTTGAAGGAAGGGGAGCAATGGATCCGGATGTTAAGGGAGGGGCTTGATCAACTAGATCGAATCCGATTTGTTGTATGTATTTCCTTGCTTGGGCCATTTTCCCGGAAGGGAGCCCAAGTTAGTTTATAATTGTAATGAAAAATTATGATTGGGTAGAATTTGTTGTGTCACATATTTTCATGATTGAAATTGATATATTTTTCTTATGATGAATTTAATGTGTTACGAACATATTTATGCAATTAATCGGTAGATCAATATTTTGTTAGGAATTAAGTGTCGAGTGTTGGGTTTGCGACAAAAAACGCATGGTATCAAAGCATAAAATTTGTTGAACGCATATCTAAATAACGAATTGTCGAGTTTGTACATGATTGTGAGGATAGGTTCATCCACAATCGTATGAGATAATGTAAGTAGGTCGAGATCGTATTATGTATTTGTGGGAATTTGAGGGGGATAATCTTTTGAGGCTAAATACAAATTAAAAAAAATGTGTGAGTGGCCCATAGCTCTTCTGTTGTTAGTTGAGTGCTTATAGCTATGGAGACCACTGCCACCACTAATGTAGGTAGCGGTCAAGGCTCCGGTCGGGCGGATTGGCTATCGAGACTCAAGAAACAATGTGATTTTGGTAAGGAGCATGCTAGCGAGCGAGGCGAAAAAGTGCCAACAAAATTGTTTGGGGTGGCAATTGGTGGTCGCGGAAGTAGTGAGGAGTTAAACGTGCTCATGAACCGATAAGAAAGTTCATGGCATAGGGTTGGAATCTAATAGTTTGATGCACATGACAAAGATAGGGTCGCTAAATAACAACAATATTGTGGAGAAGATAGTGAGATAATATGGTGGCAAGCATTGGGTAATAGATAGTCGTTGAGGCACAAAATGGTGGCAAATGTCGACTCGGTAAGTCGCAATTGAGGGGGTTGACAACCCGGAGGTGAGTGTGTAAGAGGCTGAAACTGGTCATCGAATGCGGGAAACACAACAGAAACAACCCTAGAGTCACACCCGGTAGCAAGGCTACGAGCCTAGGGTGGCATTGGAAATATTCTGCGGGTGTGGTAATCAAAGGTGGTGGTAGCGTAGGAGATGCGATCAAGGAGGATGGAAAGTGGTCAAATGTTGTGTGCGTAAGTGCACATAATGAGCGATGATAGAAATAAAAGTGTGTGCGGTGACTAGGCGGATGGAACTAGACTTGTACGAGTTTAGTAGAAACCACTAAGAAAATCGACAATTAGAGAACAACATCATGTAGGAGTTTCCACTAGGTTTCATGGAAATCGAGAGGCTACAAGGCTAAGAATTAGAAGTTGTTTCGGAGACAATAACCAAGGGGGTTGGTGGTTAGTAGGATGAGGCTGGTTGATAAACGATAACCATAGAAAAAACCCCATCCCAAAACGTTGAGAGGCATATCACAAGAGTGTGATCAAAAAGGCAATTATCGACATAAGTTAACCCTCGAAAGGAGATAGGGAGATCATACCAATGGGACTTGGTGGGTAGTATATTTTTTTGTTTTTGGGATGGCATCAACTAACTAAGGTTTAAGGAAAGGTTAAATGGGACTTACAACTTTGGTCCATGGAAGGAGAGGATAACATTGGTTCTCGAGGAGAACAACCTACGGGATTTTGTAAACAGCAGGTTACAACTCCTTCATATGTTACAACTCTATCGACTTATGAATTGAAAGATGTGAAGGCCATATGTATCATCATGGATGGGGTGAAGGATCACACGATCCCTAACATATTAGGGTAAAATATTCCTCTTGATATGTGTACCACTTTGTTGAACCTATATCGAGTGACAATCGAAATCGGAAGAAAATGGTGTTAGGAGAAGCTTAGTAACACCAAGATTATTGAATCAAGTATTGTGGCATCATATCTCATAAGTATTCAACGAGTTCGAGATGAGGTGGAGCTAATGGGGTAGCCTTGCTAGATGATGAGCTTGTAGGGACAACCTTGAGTGGGTTCTCAAAAACTTGGGCTACATTTGTGGCGGTCATTCTAGCAAGAAAAAAACTACCTATTGAGATTCAACGGGGGAAAATTTAGCACCCATGCCTAGTGCATTAAGAACCTAGTGCATTGAGCACACGATTGCATTAAGCACCCAAACTGAGGTGGGGCCCACGGTGCTATTTTGGGTGCATGTCTATTTTGGTTTTCCTTAATTAAGATGGACATTAAATTCTAATTTGTTCTCAATGTGGACTTGAATCGATTGGTGAAAGTGATAAATTCGGTTAGCTAGTGGATTTCGAGTTATAGGTAGTTGGTGAGGGCATGCGATAATTCTAGTTGTAATAGAGTTCGAAGTGCGGTGGTGCATGGTTAGTGCAAGTTGTAAATAGTTTAACTCGATTAAGTGAGTTAAACTCATGTGTGCTAGTTGTAAGCGAAGATACACTAGTGAGATATCTATTGAATTAAATATTAATTAATTCACAATCGATGATCTCAATATGGCTAGATACTATGTGATCCTTCACGCCCTCCAATGAGAATCCTTCGACACTTCTTTGTCTTCTTTTGCCAAGCCTCAACTTGAGCGACATCGGTAGGATTTGGGACTTCGGCATCTATGAAATCCTTCGGCCCATTGTCATCTAACACCGCCTCATCACTTCCTTCCATGAGAATAATTCGGTACCCTCGAGGAGCATACTCAGTGCAATCGGGTTGAAAGACATTTTTGACTTTGACACCAAGAAAACACTACGCAAATTCGAAAATTCAACCAACTCAAAACTCAATCCCTTCTAATGCGACGAGAACAAAAAATTTCTAGCACGGAGATCGACGCGGGGGAATTTCACGGATATATCACCTTTCGAAGAAAGGATGGATCCGAAGGCTACACAGCCTACGTACCAACTACTGTCTACCGAAATAAAATGTAATCAACGCAATAGATCCGATGATCGATTTCGCTCGATACCGTAGCAGAAATTTGAATAATAGATGAATTATTCACGGAGATTATCCACAGTTACACACTATTTGAGCTTCATGCTTAATACATAACCTCTTCTACGGTTGATCATCAATTTACAGCAGCCCAGAAATTAGAAGCGATTGCATGCGCACATTAAAACATAATCAAGCACACATATAACATAGTATGTAATGGGGGAAAGCTTAAATTTGAAAACCCCCAACTATCTGTATATTATAATGATAGAGAACATGTAACAATGCATAGCACAAAGCTCCTCACAACTCTCGGCACTATCTCACATGTACACCTGAACTAGCTTAGATATGAACAAGTCACAAGTTCAAATCTCCTCCACTGTCTGCACCTTGCCTCTCTTTGCGCAATCCAAGATGAATAATGATGAGATCCGAGTTCGAATCCACTAGCTTATGCTAACGCGATCCTCGATAACCAATCTCAATCAATGTGTGCGCAAATCTCATGCACAACTATAGTAACGGTCGATAGTAGACTCACCCTTTCACCCACCTCTGCTCTTTGATCTATCTGAATTGTCCATGCACTACGGTCGAATGATGTATTCTTTAGTTGATTTATGAGTTAATAATTAGTGAATTAATTAATAATTAATTCACACCACTCATCACTAGTGTATTTATCGGTTAGACTAAATACAACTAGTTCAACTAAGTTAAATCGAACACAACTCCATCGAGCATCTCCGCCAGCTCCACCAAACTGCGCACGCAGGTTCTAGTGATTCAACACCGTGACTCAACTAACCCCTAGGAATAGTGTAATTCCTTGCATCGGTGCACATGTGCCACATCGAAGTAGCTCGAGCGTAGTGCTCGAGAGGATAAGATAATGTTTATTATTAAGGGCTAATAATATTCGGCCCGCGTCTATTTTTGGGCGGCGGTATAAAAATAGACTCAACGATGTCTAAAAATGAGGTCCATCTATTTTTTACCAGCAACAAACCATCCCTGAAATAGCATCCTGCAGCTCATAGACCATGATCATATGTCTAAAAATAGACTTTGCAACAAAAATCACTTGTGTGGCCCCCACCTAGTTTTGGTGATCACTTTCCAAGTACGATCGGGAAAGATGTTTCGGGATGCCTCCTTCATTGTTTCTTGTTGCCATCTTGCTTGCTCCCTCTCAACAAGAAAGAACTGTATTTGCATGCGACATGCAACTCCATGCATTGTGCAACCTTCACAAAGCGCCATGCAACTCCATGCATACGCTCTGCCGACTCCTTTGAGCGAATAGGCTCCAAACGACTCAATCGGTCCCGGTGCATCTGTCATCAAAGTCCCGACCTGTTTGGGCCCAAATTGCATGTCATCGGGGAACACTTCTTGTTTGTTGAACTCTTGCACCCATGCACTCTTGCACTTGCGCATCGGCTACGATTCACGCTCTAGTATACGACCTTGTCACTTTGATGCGTACGCATCAATCTGGCCCGGTCATGCTACTACGTATTTGTGGGCACCCTCGTAGCTAGGTTGAATTCGTGAGATCTGTCTTTCATGAATCCTCGCCTAGAAATCTCCTCTTGGGATTAATCGTGCATATTGCCCCACCTCTCACACAGTGGTATACTTTGCATGCCTCCCTGCGCATACGCTGCAAAATTTCTGCATGAGTGGTTTCTCCCACTCCATGATCCTCATCTTGTGACTTCTCCACATCTCGAGGTTCACTCTTACACACGCCTAAAACTTGCTCCCTCTCAAGCATCAATTGCATGTCTTTCTTGCACTTCCCAATAGTAGGAAGCTTCGTAGACATCCCATCTACTTCAAGTTTGTAGAGATTGTTTGTTCGAATCCCAACCTTCTTGACTTGTCCTGTTGCCTTGTGCTCAAGGAAAAATTTTCCTTCAGAAGACAACTTCATACCCTTTATCCTCTAACATTGCGGCGGAATCAAATTCTTCTTTAAACCTGGAACATGCACTACATCTTGTAAAAGAATGAGTTTCGACTCCCTGCGAGAGGTTATGGTACCCAGTTTCGGTCCACATTGTGTCATCCATTGTCGCCCATCTCAACATGCAACTGAGAATCTTTCTCCACCAAGTCACGAAAAGATTCACATCTCCCGTCATGTGAAAGAAGTGCCTGTCAAAATACCACCCCGATCCCAATGCCTGAACACACATGCATGCGATCGGTAGAAAGTCCAGCTCAAATTGCGAGCGAGAGCCTTGCAGTGCGGCTCTAGCGACTTTTGACATTCTTCTTCTTAGTGGACAATTTGTGGTGCAATGCCCATGCTCGTGACGGTGAAAACACTTCACTTTGGACATGTCACGCTCTTTTACCATCCACAGTTAGGGAAAGCATTCTTCTTTTCCTTCCCCTTCCTTGCTTTGGCGACCAAAAGCACGATCCACTCTTCATGAAGGTAAGCACCGGTGAATATCCATCCACAATTATCGCCTTGTCTCCTCTTCCGCAAGATCCGACCAAAGTCGCTCCCCATCTAGCAATTTCTCCCGACCATTGACGGAATCCTCATGAATGCTCTTCGGAAGCCCAAGGAGAACCCAAGCTCACAATTCCTCATCATCCACACTAACTCCTACACTCCTAGCTCATCCTGCCAATGAAGCTTTGTCAAGTATCTGGAATAGTGTCATTCTTCTCCATCTTTATTTTCAAGGTTTATCCTTGAGCGCCAACTTCCTTTGGTCATTCTTGATTTGGAACAAATCTGTAAAATATTTCCACATCAAGAATGGATAATCTTGAACATCGAGGCTGGATACTATGTGATCCTTCATGCCCTCCAATAGAATCCTTCGACACTTTGCGCTTCTTTTGCCAAGCCTCGGCAGCGACATCGATGGGCTTTGGGACTTGACATCTATGAACTCCTTCGACCCATTGTCATCTAACACCGCCTCCATTCTATGCTTCCATGTGAAATAATTTGAGCTACCCTCGAGGAGCATACTCAATCGCAATCGTTGAAAGACATTTTAACTTTGACACCAAGAAAACACTACGCAGAATTCGAATTCCATGACTCAAAACTCAGCAGCAACACGATGCAGCGAGAACAAAGTATTTCTGTACACGAGAGATGTTGTGGGGAATTTACTAGATATGTCACCTTTCAAAAGGATGGATCCAGAGCTACACAGCCCCCTCCTCCCAGGCTACGTACTGCCGAAATAAAATGTAATCTTGTAATGAATCGGAAGTGATCACTTTCCGCTCGCGATACCATGTATAAATTTTAATAATAGATGAATTGTTTACGGATATTATCCCTGAAATTACACACTATTTGAGCTTCATACATAATACATAACCTCTTCTCTGATTGATCATCAGTTGCGGAAATTAGAACGGTCGCATGCGCACACATTAAAACATAATCAAGCACACATATAACACGATGTGTAATGGGGAAAGCTTACGTTGTAAACTAACGATAAAGCATATTATAATGATAGATAACATGTAACAATACATAGCACAAAGCTCCTCACCGGCTCTGGAAAGCACTATCTCACATGCTACACACAAACTAGCTCAGATATGAACAAGTCACAAGTTCAAATCTCCTCCTGTCTTTTTTTGCCTCTCTGCCTTGATCAAGATGAATAATGACGAGATCGAGTTCGAATCCCCGGCTTGTCTTTGCGCAATCCTCGTGTCAATCTCAATCGATGTGTGTGCAAATCTCATGCCATGACTATAGTCTGTTGATAATAGACTCACCCTTTCACCGACCTCTAACAACGGTCTCCTTCTGTTGTCCATGCCTTTGCGGTCAGGCAGTGTATTCTTTAGTTGATTTATGAGTTAATAATTAGTGAATTAATTAATAATTAATTCATACCACTCATTGAGTGTGTTGCTCCGGTTAGACTAAATACAACTAGTTCAACTAAGTTAAACCGAACACAACTCCATCAAGCGTCTCATCAACTCCACAAACTGCGCACGCAGGTTCTAGCTGAAGTCAACCATGCAATGGCTCAACTAACCCCTAGGAATAGTGTAATTCCTTACGGTAGCTGCATGTGCCACATCGTAGCTCGAAATCAAGTTCTCGAAGGGGCAGATAATGTTTATAGTCCAAATATTATTAAGGGCTAATAATATTCGGCCGATCTGTTTTTAGGCGGTAGTCCTAAAAATAGACTCACTTAATGTCTAAAAATAGAGGTCCATCTATTTTTACCAACTTGACTTGACCATCCACAAATAACATCCTGCAACTCATAGACCATGATCCATATGTCTAAAAATAGACATAGTACAAAAAATAGACTTTGCGACAAAAATCGCTTGTGGCCCCCACCTAGTTTTTGGTGATCACTTTCCAACTAGGATCGGGAAAGATGTTTCGGGATGCCTCCTTCCTTTGTTCTTGTTGCCATCTTCAACAAAATGGAATTTGCTAGATAATAAACTTAATAGATATGAATCATGTGTTGAATCATGGAAATCTCTATTCGGTTAGTCATTATGAGGGAAATGATACCGCTTATTACTTCTTAAGAATTGGTGACCCTTACCACTATGGCCTTGGACATATTGCATAAAAAATTCTCACTTGATAATGGTATTAAATCGTTATCTTTTGATATTAAAAGGCACATAACATCATCAAAAACTCATTGGAATGATCGATGATGACGAACATTTTTTGATCGTCACCAAAAGTAACAAAAATAACGTTAGTGAGGGTCATTAAAAGTCCGTCACTAGAAGTGTCACCAAAGAATTAGTGATGGGCCTTTAACGACCCTCACCAAAAGTGAAATTTCTTTAGTGACGGACCATAAAGGACCATCACTATATACACTTACGATGACGGTTTTTAGTAATTAATGATAGCGAAATTTGCAGCCATCACGAAAGTAACAAAAAGAACATCGGTGAGGGTCATTAAAAAGTTCGTCACTAGAAGTGTCACCAAAGAGAATTAGTGATGGGCCTTTAACGGCCCGAGTCACGAAAGTGTCATTAAAAATGTCTTTGGTGACGGACCATAAAAGGACCATCACTATATACACTACGATGACGGTTTTTTAATGGCTTGTCACCATATGTGACATTGGTGACGGACCTTAAAGAGTCCGTCACAAGCATGACCCTCACCGTGTGCTTTTTTCTTGTAGTGAGAGGAGCCTATCTGAGTTCGTGGCCATATTCTTCTTCTTGACACGAGGGAAAATCATCGGGAAAACAAATTTCTAGGTTTTAGAAATGAGCTTACTACATTTTTTGCATTAACCAAAGAGATAAGCGAGTGCTACCTTTGGTATCCTGTATAACTTATTTCCAAAAGTAAAAATAACGATTGCAAGGTTTGTACGCATACACAACATGTCACTTCCTGATATGGTTGGCCTAATAATACATCACAAACATCAAGAGGATCATTTTTCACATAATACCTCATCATTGAAGAGCTTCATGTTGTGGGGAAGGTGGAATTGCTTTGGTTGATGTGAAGATCCCATCCTTGGGAAGCCATGATGGTGTGGTGTTTGTGGGTGTTTTGTGGTCGGTAAGCCCAACCGCTTCATGGCCTCTGCGAAGTGACGTTATTTTGTCTCATTGTATCGACAATAGTATGTGAGGGAACCCTTTACCCACATTTGGGAGTGGAAGAGACGCTTCTCCTCCTATGCATCTTCTAGTTCTTCCTTGTGGATCTTCTTTGTGGCAATGTGGCATTGGGCTCCACATCAATGTCTGCTTCCCTCTGTCATTCCCCCTTCTCGGGTTCTAATTCGGTGTCGCGACATGCATATGATTCATAAGCCTTCATCTCTTGCCACTAGTGAGTGCTTGGCCCAACACTCATTTGTGTTGTGAAGGTAGCTCTTGTAAGACTCACACCACTTTCTTGTGTCCTTCTTCGACTTCCCAATTTTTTCTTTGCTTGGCAGCTTGTAGGTTGTCATGGGCCTCCATGCCTTGGCTTTGTCCTTTGTTCTACGGTTTGGGGGCACCTTTCACTTTCTTTTGATTTGTAGATCCAAAGTCTTGCTTCTTTGTTTGAATTTCTGCTCAACAGAAGCATGTACGGCATGTCGTACCCGAGCAAGAGATGTCGAGAACTCATTTTCTCACGAATGTATCTGTACGAACAATTGCGGTGGCAACACCAAATGTTTCTGCGAATATTTGATACCCAACTTTGTGTGTAGGGTGTGGAACAAATTCATCGGTCCATGCACATCTTGATCCCTTTCTTTGCCGCAACATAGTCCATTGTATGTGTGTCCTCCTGTCCCACGGAGATAATATTGTTCCTTGATAGGCGTCTCATAAAAAATTCCAAGTGGGTATGACCGAGAACGAGAGAGGGTTCCCCCTCGTGTGTTTTTACTCATAGGTGGGTTTCTCACCGGTCCTTGACATGGGAGGCATCTTTGACAGGTGAAAAAATAGTCTTCCTCAAGGTCGGAGAAAGTCATGAACCAAGAAATATCCTTCTAATGAATTCAACCATATATCTCGTCATATACATCTTTATTTGGCCATAAAATATGGGAATGTCAAAATTTACTTGTACCCTTAAAAGGGGTTGCATCTCTAGGTAGGCTGTTGGATGCGGATGTGTAGCCGGTGGGTAGTCGTTGAGGGATTTGGGTGGAGTTATCAGCATCGCATTCCTTTGTTTTTTGAGGAGCCTCCTCGAGCAGTATTTTGATAGGATCTCCTACTCCCTCGTCTTTCTTTTCATCCCCCATGGGCGACCATTGGGATTTGCGGGTGATCTTGCAAAGTTTCAACGAGATCGAGCCCTAATTCCTTATACACGACCTCTTTGTGTACATGCAAAAGATCGAAAGGAAACGGAGACCGCTCTAATACCTTTGATCTTAATTTATGCGGAGATACGCGGAATACACATATAACCATTAGTACAAATATGTAGTGGAAATAACACTTCATTTCATTAATATCAATTAAGCGAAATTTGTTTACGGACATAATGGAAATAAAAGCTAGCTAGGGCAACTGGTAGCTTATCATGAGAAAGAGATGATGCGGTTGTAGGCCTCTAAACTTTGTGTTACAATGACGCTCGAAGGCCTATATATTATTGAGAAATAATGGAAAACCCTAAACATCCAAAACCTAACCTAGGAGATTAAACGCTAAAATATGGGTCCGTCGGGGTAAATTTGGTACATCAATTTCTAGGGGTCGTAACACAGCCTCTTATCTGTTTGACACACATGATAGAACATTAGAAATATCTATTTGAGGACTACAACTTCTAACATGAAATGCGATTCGAAACAAACTCATATTTGTCGGAGGTTTGGCACCCAAAAAACGTACGTTTAGGGCCTCAAAAATGCTTCGAAAGTTCGGGACTCGAAAAAATGCCAAAAATAGTAAATTGTGCTACGATTAATGAAACTAAAAAACAAAGAAACAATGGTGGGGGTCCAAGTGGAATAGGCAGGATGGCCACCAATATCACACAGTATCATTGTGATATTTTTATAGTAGAGGGATACCATTCTAACCCTGCGGTACAAGATAAAACGGGGAATGATGTGATAGTGAGGGTTGATTGAAAATTCCCTAGTAGAGACATGGGATGCTCGGTGGGAAATTGTTAAAAGAAGTTGTGAGGTTACCTTGATTTTTGCATGGTTGAGTGACTTGTTAAAGTGTCCACATGAGAAGCTTGGTGGTGTAGTTTAAAGTATCATCTCAAGACCTCTTAGTGTGTTTCATCCTCGAAGCCTTATCACATTGTTTCTAGCTATGGGTGTATCACCCTTTCTATTATGCATGAGGTTCTCCCTTTCTATTGAAAGTGGTTTTCATAATTCACATGATTCTCTTATGAATGCTTGTGGGATTACAAGAGAAATAAAATATATTTCTCCAAGAGGGGTCTTGTATTTTTCTTTTTTAGCTTGAATGGTTACCGGCAACACAAACTTTGTCATTTTCTAGAGATAATTATTTGTAGCTTACACCTTTCATGATATATATGCAGTACTAAATCTATTTAGGTTTGAGTGTCGAGAGATATTTATGCTTGCTACTAGGCTTGCAAACTATCGGGGTTTGTTTGTCATTGGTTTACCTTGTTGCCCTTCTAGGCATAGTATTGTTTGAGTTTTTCCTAGGCTTGCTTTGAAGTGGAAATTGGTTGGTCCGGGTTCTAGAGTATTCTCTCCCTCTCCAAAGGTTGCTTTGTTACAACCATCACTCAACATATAGTCTGTGGATTTTTATATTAGGTAGTTAGAAATATTTAGGTATTAATTATTTCTTGTAAAACATTGAGTAAAAAAACCCAAAATTTTATGATTATTTTATTATAGTCCATTTGTCTACATAAAATTAATAAAACATTGAGTGAGCCATGCACTCAAATATTTTGAAAATTATTTCTTATAGAACATTGAGTGAATACTCAAACATTTATAAATTACTTTTTTATAGTAATCCATTTTAATAATTGATCTTTATAAAATTAATGAAATAAGGTAAATTTAAATAATCCTAATGAAAAATATATTTTCAATATTAACTAAACTAAACTAATTATAGCAATTTTTTAAAATCTTAATAGAACTTATAATTAAAATATTTTTTAATGTAAAAAATAAAAATAACCACGTTACATAATTTACATATTTATTTATTTTTTAAAAACACCGCACTTATTTTACATATTTAGGATTTTTGACATAATTTGGTCAAAATACTTTTGATTGATCTTGAATATGGAACATTTTAAATAATATAAATTTTGGTTTATGGTTTTAATATTTTTTAAATATTATAATAATAATAATTTAGTTTTAAAATTATATTTGAGTTGAGTATCAATTTAATGTAAATTTTTTATTATTTATAGAGTAAAAATCAAATAATAATTTAATTATTAAATTATAAAAATATGTAAATTTATTAACTAATTATAATCATTATAAAATACAAAACTATAAAAATTATAAATTATAAATAAAATATTACGTTATATTTTATAATAATTCATTTTAATATCTATCTATCTATCTATCTATATATATATATAATTTATTTATTTATTGTTTTAAATCTAAAAGAAATCTAAAACATATATTTATCTTATCTCATTATTTAATTTCAACCATTTATTTCTTACTAACTAAAATCTAAAAATAATCAACCATTTATTTCTTACTAACTAAAATCTAAAAAGAAATAAAGAAATTTATGCATTTTTGATTAACTTATTATATTAATGGCTAAGTTTACAATTAATACATTTTTAATTAATTTTTCCAATATCATTCTTTATTTAAATACATAAAGTTGGGGAAGATCATTAACTAAAAAACTTTAAGACTCTCTTTATTGTAATAACGACTCTTTTTATTATATCCCTTTTGAGTAAACGAGTTTTTTCCACAATGGCCTTTGTGGAAATACTTTTTGGACAATGACAAGTAATGGAGGCAGAGGCAGAATTTTGTATTAGATTTATATATTTATATATTTATTTTTCTAATGGTCTTTGTGGAGATATTTTTTGGACAATGACAGGCAGAGGCAGAGGCAGAATATATATATATATATATATATATATAAACAGACAAAGCTCACCGAAATATCCAGAAGCCATGGCTCGCTCAGGCTTGTTCCCGTCCTTCCATTCCAAATTGCCGAGGGCTCTGCTTCTCTTGTTCACTCTCTGGCTACTTGTGCTTCAATGTAATGCCATCTCGGACGAAGGAAAAATACGAGCGTATAAAAGAGAGGGATTGGACTGACAAACTTAATGTTTTGAGCAACTGGAATTCCTCTGATGAAAATCCGTGTGGTTGGAATGGAGTATTTTGTAATATTCCATTCAATGTTGTTAGTGGGGTTAATCTCTCCAACATGTCCATTGCGGGACGCTTGACTATACTATATGCGGCCTTCAAAATCTGACGGACTTGATACTGCCATCCAACCATTTCGAAGGTCCATTCCCTGATGGATTGTTGGCTTGCAACCATTTGAAGACTTTGGATTTGTCATCAACCTCTTCCATGGAATGTTGCCGCATCACATCCATGAATTGGGTGAGTTGCGCCTTCTGTCCTTGGACGATAACAATTTCACTGGACATATTCCTCGAGGCTTCGGCATGTTACCCAAATTGGAAGAGAAACTGTCCCTCAATAGTAATCACTTGTCTGGATCAATTCCTGCTTTTCTTGGCAATTTGACGCACCTGCTGCAGCTATGGCTGCAAAATTGCAGTCTGGAAGGAACAATTCCTTCTTCGTTGGGTAATTTAACGGAGCTGGAAAGTTTGGATATTTCTGATAATCAATTGTGGGGTAATATACCTGCCAGTTTGATGAGGTTGACCAAGATGACACAACTCGAACTATGGCAAAACCAGCTGTCTGGACAAATACCAGACAATATTGGCCAGCTGAGCAGCATGCGTTTTTTGGACTTTTCGAGTAATGAGCTGAATGGAAGGATTCCTGAAACAATTGGAAATTTGGTCATTTGGGTAACTTGGCTTTGTGGGATAACAGCCTCACGAGGTCTGTCCCGCCACAGCTAGGAATGCTTGCTAACTTGACAAGCTTGGATCTTTCAAGTAACAATCTTCACTGGGTTGTTGCCACAGGATTTAGGTACACATTCTCTTCTTTGGCTTCTTGATGTTTCAGAAAATAATCTCAGTGGTCCACTGCCTAGAAACTTATGCAAGGGAAGAAGTGTTTATGCGTTGGTTATGTTTTCAAACAATTTCAATGGAAGCTTGGAGTCCTTAGACTCTTGCGGCAGCAGTCTGCTATTCGCACTACTCTATCAAAATCAGCTAAGTGGTGAGGTTCCTTTGGCGTTGTGGAGCTCTAAAATACTTGTACAGTTGAGGATTTATGCAAATAAGTTTGAAGGCCACATTCCCGCCGAGATTGGTATAGCAAAAGGAGCTGAAACAGTTGGGAGTGTCCAACAATCTGTTCAGTGGAATCATTCCTCCAAATATCGGGCAGCTGAGGAATCTCGTTAACTGAGTGTAAGCAATAACAGACTGCAGGGCCTCTTCCTAAGGAGCTTTTCCGCTTGCGTTCAGTGATTCGCATCGAGCTTGATAACAATTTGCTGTCTGGGGAAATTCCAAGGAATACCTCGTTGGCACAGCTTACTATACTCAATCTTTCCAACAACCAGTTAAAGGGGGCAATTCCAGCATGGTTAGGGTCCGTGTCAAATTTACAAACTCTAGACCTGTCGAACAATCTACTTATGGGGCGAATTCCTCCTGAATTGGGGCAATTGAGGTTATACATTCAATGTATCTGGCAACCACTTGTCTGGCTCCAATTCCAAGCATTTTCAAGGTTTGGCCTATAAAAAATAGTTTTCTCGGCAATCCAGAGCTATGTGCTGATCTGGCTTTCCAGTATAGGTTAAGATCATGTTCTTCAAAGAAGAGATTTACATTATTATTTTCCTATAATTTTAGTCTCAATTTTTATGCTAGCCATGGTAATTATATTGTTTTTGTGTTTCATTACCAATAGTAGAAGTGAAACTCTGTTTCTGGGAAAGCCAAGCAGCTCAATGTTGGAATGGGAAGTGACATATTTCACTCTGGAGTGGAACTGAACGAGGCATACGTCCTGCAGCAGTTGAGGAAGGAGAATGTGATTGGGTCTGGAGGATCTGGAAAAGTGTACAAGGTCACTCTCCAGAACGGGCAGGAGGTGGCTGCTGAAAGAGAATTATGAAAAACAGAAAGAATTTGAAGCAGAGGTTGAGATCCTTGGTTTGATCAGACATGCCAACATCTTAAAGCTCCTGTGTTGCATCTCAAATGCAGAATCTGATTTCAAGTTATTGGTATTTGAGTACATAAAAAATGGAAGTCTGTTTGAGTTCCTTCATGGAAGATCAGAATCCATGGCACTAATATTGGAGTGGCCAGTGCGACAAAAGATTGCAGCTGGTGTAGCTCGTGGGTTGTTCTATTTGCATAATGATTGTAGTCCTCCAATATTGCATAGAGATGTGAAATCGAGTAATATATTGCTGGACTCGGAGTTTGAAGCCAAGATTGCGGATTTTGGTGTAGCAAAGCGAATATTATATTTAGAGTGTGGACTAGGGGATGGTTTGACAATTTCCGGTTTCACCGGTTCTCGCGGTTACATTGCTCCAGGTAAAGTATATGGTACTGTGCTATTCAGAAAAACCAAGTTTGTTTTCGTAGATGCAATTCAAGTAATAAAAGTAAGTAGTTGATCAAACAA
This sequence comes from Pinus albicaulis, assembly GCA_034641835.2. Taxonomy (NCBI): domain Eukaryota; kingdom Viridiplantae; phylum Streptophyta; class Pinopsida; order Pinales; family Pinaceae; genus Pinus; species Pinus albicaulis. The sequence goes on along the minus strand of JAXQQM020084590.1, from coordinate 19,437 downwards.
TAGAAGTATTTGTATTGGTATTCATGTACGAGTACTGCATAGGTATGAAGGTGAACGAAAAGAGTGGTCTACAGTTTTGGGGTGGTCATTCTGGAGCTTGTAACTGGGAAGAGAGCGACAGGAGAAATGGGAATATGGAATAAGTCTTGACATCGTGGGATGGATCCGCAACAAAATTATGAGCAGAGAGCGGGACGAGCTGGGAGTGGTTCTGCAGCAAGAGGAGCAGGGAGGGGATTTTGGACTGGCGAATTCTACGAGCTGAAGATGGTAGTAGCCGTTGTAGAGAACAAATGCTGTGTATGTTGCGAATTGGGTTAATGTGTACAAGCAGCTTGCCAAATCGGCGGCCATCCATGGAACAAGTGCTAGACATGTTATTGCAGTCCATGGGACAACCACTCTAGGTTTTTATCTTTTACTTTCCCTACCAATCGAACTTCGAAGATATCGGTTGCCTTTTGAGAGTAAGAACCTATAGCTAGGCTGGCTATAGTCATATTTGTTATGTATGATATTTTCATTCCGAGTTGGTGGAATTGGAACGAGCGACTTCACCTCTAGCAATTGTAACGCTCTCCCAAGACATCTGCTAAATCTAATAGCAACAATATTGCTTAAAATTGCAAATTTGTGAATGGGTTTTTATCAAAGTAATATGGATCTTCTTATGCTGTGGGTTGGATAAATAGAAGTTTGTTTTTAATTAGATATTTTAAAAAAGTTTTTTGATTTAATTTGTTTAAAATTTCATGAATTCATTGAAATCACTAATGACAGTTTAATTGCTAAATTCTGCACAATTGAAGTGCTCTAGAGTCTTTCGAGCCTTTAAGATTTATATAGTCAAAAGTTTAAATAACATGAATCAATAATTTACATCCAATTTTTAAAAAAATCTACCTACAATTCCAAAAATTCACATTAAAAACAACTCATATATATATATATATATAATATAAATTAATATTTAAAAAATTTAATTACTTTTTATTTCAAAATTTATATAATATTATAATTATTATTATAATAATTTTATTATTTAATTTCTAATTTTTAAAATTTATTGGAATAATTTATAAACTTCTAATATCAATTTAAATTTCCTCTCGATTTCATAGATTATCCATCTAATATAATAAGAAAATCTTTAAGACAATCTATCTCTATTTAAAATTATAAAAGTTCTAAATTTATTTATAAATAAATAAGGTGTGGAGGTTTCACGAGGCATTACGGAAGTAAAATATTTAGAACTTTTTATATAATTATTAAATTGTATTATTAGGTGTTATTATTATGAAGGTAAAATTTTTCTAATTTTGATTTAATTACTAAAATTATTATTATTAATTTTTTTAAATAAGATTAATTTCTACAATACTGTAACATAAAAATACATGAGTTCGGGTCTCTACGAGATCTAGCCTATTCGAAAACTGTAATTCTCAAAATTAACAAGATAGGGGCTTTGCCCACAAAGGCTCAAAAATAACAAAATAGGTACTCACAAAGGGGGAAACCGATCCATTTGGTTGTTCTATCGCTACTCACAAAGAGGCTTGACACATCGCATGGAAAAAAATAAATGTTTTCGGTTCTCCAAACAAACCTTAAAACCCAAAACCATATAAAGAGGACCAAAAAACTTGGAACTAGAAACCGAATCCGAAAAGAACGCACGAGTGCTTAGGTGTCATTTGGAGAGGGAGGTGTCTCTTCCACAATAAGACACTTATACTCATCGGTGTCATCTGCCAAGCTTGTCGTGAGTGGCGTCGCTGGTTCGAGACTCCATGGTGTCACGAGCTTTGCCGGACGTCTTCCACCCTTCCCGATCTCTTCCTTGCTCTGTTAGAGCCTTTAGTTGCGCTGCGGAAGGCCGGGTCACTCTTCTCTCTTACGCATGGAGCTCCTTGGTTAGAGGACTTGCATTTTAAGGTCGAAGCGGCGCAACGGTAGGATCCTCTTTGAAGGAAATGGTGATGGTAACGGTTATGCGCGGGCAGTCCAAGGTGCACAAATAATGGAATTGAACGAGTGGGTAGGTTGTGGAGGGCGGTTGTCTCCCAAGCGGCGGTGTCGGGGATAAGGTGGTGGTGGGAAGAAGCGGTGGCGGAAGGAAAGCGGATCTTCCTGAATTCCGGTGCTGCCACATCCTTGTGGGTGGCCGAATAGCGTCCATGAGAATTCTCCGGGGGAAGATGGGGAGGCGCCGAGGGGCGGGAAAAGGCACGGACGGGCGGCTGCCGCACCACTACGCCTCGGCGACGGCGCATTCGATGGCGAAGACGGGGCATAATGGAGCGATGGGGTGGATGAGAGCTTTGAGTCGAGATAGCGACGGTGAGAGACCGGTGGAGTCGAGGGACCGAGAAGCGAAAAGGAATGTTTGTCCACGAGGAAAAAAATTCAAACTACAAAGAAGACTTTGAGAGAAGCGCGGGCGAGAATCACCTCGGTGCGGCGGGGAGGAGACTACAACACCGCCCTGTGGCGTTCGAAAGCTCGCTCCGAGACTCCATGGGGGCAATTGCGGTGTAACGGTAGGCGAAGGAGGAAGACGACCGGGCGTATTCATTTTGAAGGACGGAGATGACATCGGCAATTGGTGAAGTTGGTTGCGGTTGTGGGAGCGGTTGAGGCGGTTAATGCCCGCATTTGAGACACAGCGGGTGGTAAAATATGGCTATGCCACTGCCGGCCCATGAGCCCGCCATATAATCTCATCTCTTAATCACACTTGTCAAAAAACTAAAATTATATTATTAAGTGTCATTATTAAATTTTTTTAATTTTTTATTATTTTTAATTTTTTAGCAAATATTTTTAAAACTACCTACAATTTCTCAATAGCTAATAAAATTTAAAAAATTTATTTAAAAAAATAAAAATAAAAAACATAAGAATTTATTTCAATATAAATTTTTGATAAATAATATAATTTTTTTTGAGAATTTTTAGAAGATATTTTTTAATTTTAATAGAAGTTAAAAGCAATATAACTCTGCAACTGAAAATATAATAAATGTAAAATTTAATATTATTTGTTATTTAATACTTATCATATTAATTTTGTATCAAATAAATGTGAAAATTAATTATATATAAAAAAATAAAAATGTTTAATAATCATAAATGTTTAAATTTAAATATTTAAAAAAATTAATATTAAAACATCTTCGTTAATATAGAGTGATAAAGATATGAATATTGCAACATCAAATCTTCCAATTCCAGATCACAAGATCGAATTTTTATTTTACTAATTTCAAAGAGAATGTCTCTAATGTGATTACAATCACTTGTCCATTATTAAGAGTGCTCCTCACGGACGTTATCCTCCATTGGGTATAGCAAGAAGTATGCCTCTATGGGTTGAATTTGGTTCATCTTTATTAAAATTACTTTAAATTATTACTGCATACGACTTGAGGATTTTTTCATAAATTTGATTTTTGTTTTTTTTTTCTACGGTTTTTTTTTTTTAAATGGGTAAAGTGTTTACTTGATTTATTTTTTTGGTTAGTTAATCACATTACACAAGATTCTAGATATTCAAACCTACATTAATTTTCACAATGTTAAGATTATATTTAATTTTTAACTTTAGATAATTTGGAGATTTAAAAAGTTTCACAAACAAGTCATATTTAAAATTGAGACTCATTCTAAACTAGCTTTGTTATTGGTTCTGAATCTTTTAGATTAATCAAGATCTAATTTGATGCATAGGAAAATATAATTTTTTAAATTAATCAGAATTTAATTTGATACTCTCAATGTAGGAAAATACAATGCAAGTCCCATCGCAATTCCAACTTGAAAATAATTTTGATATTTGAAATCTATTTCCAAATAATTCCACCTGTAATCTCCTTGATCTTTTTCATCTCCAATTCATTACTACCAATCAAAAAGCACTTCTAGCCTTCTAATATGCACTGGGTCAGAGTCGAAGTCTGGACCGATTTGTTAGCGTTTAGTGAAGATAAGTTTGATGGTTCGTTGAAATTGTTTGTTGTTTGTCTTTAATGTGAAAAAAAAACAGAACCACAAACAAACTTGAACACTCGTGGATATTTTGTTTTGTTGTAGATGTGAAAATTGGAAAAACTGTTTGTTGTAATTATTTTTCGTGGAAAAGTTTTCGCATCTTTTTAACAAACGCGTGAGTGAACAGCAGGCGATTTTTTCGCCATTTCTGTATAAATGATAAATAATTCTCTGGTCTGTGGAATAATTTTGTACGTTGTAATCTAACCACTAACTTACTAGTAGTTGTGTCTCTTTCCTGCAATCCAATCAATAATTCTCATGAAAGCAAATCCCACCTTTTTCACTTTCTCTCTCAATCATGAACAACCGCCGCCGTGATTCATTTATGTGGACTAGATTCCATTTATGTAAAGGGCATGACTTGCTACATAATTCATATTTATTGGATATTTGAAAAGTCAGATTACAACTAAATTCAGATTAAAAATAATGAATATGACTTTTTTATTTTACCCACATAAACATCTTTGTCAAAAATTATATAACTCGAGATATTTTACAATAGAATATTCTTTCACCTTCACTTTGCTTGTAGAATCTCTGATGCATGGTTATTAAATCTCTATTTTTGGTTCTTAAATACAGTCGATTTGTGATATTCTTTGCTTTTCAGAATCCAAAACACATTTCATTTGATTTCTAATCTCTTTTTTTATTCCATATTGATAGATTTTTTGGGTTGAGAATTTTGATTTTTCAGTGAAGAATCAGAAAGAATCTTGGATTTGCCAAACTTTTTTTGATTAGTGTTTTTTTTCGCTGAAAAAGTTTTTCCGCGAAAAAATAGGTTTCAACCACAATGTTGGATTTGCCTAAATTCTCTGGATAATAGTCGCTGAAAAACTTTTGTGCGAAAAAATAGGTGTCAACCAGAATCTTGGATTTGCCAAAATTCTCGGAATAATAGTTTTTTTTGTCGCTGCAAAACTTTTGGGCGAAAAAAAATAGGTTTCAGCAAGAATCTTGGATATGCCAAAATTTCCTGTCGATCATAATTTTTTTTATGAAAAAGTTTTGTGCGAAAAAATAGGTTTCAACGAAAAAATCTTGGATTTGCCAAATTTCTCTGGTATAATATTTTTTTCGATGAATAACCTTTTATCCTTTAAGCGATAGGTAATCCGAATATTAGAGGTATATCTTCCACCTATGTTATCAGTGAAGAATTGATTGGACATAATGGAAAATGACCCTTTTTTCTGGGACAAGCAATAAAGGAATATAATGAGGGTATACATGTTTAGTTGAATGGGATGCATGTAATGAACAGCTGCGAAGTCTGGGATTACATAAACGGAAAAGGAGGACAGATTTCAGCTAAAGAAAACTACAAGCTCTTTATCTATAGAGATATAGAACAAAACAGTAGATGCTGGTTTGATGGAAGTATGGGTGTTACAGGCAGGCTGTAACACCCATTTAATTAACCCCTTTTTACATACACATACTTAATATTATCAGGTTAATTAAAATGGTTCACGTATGTAACTTATATCAATTCTTACACAGCTTAATATAGCATACATTACATAAAAATATAACGTTATGGATTATGCTCATAATTGTATTTATGAATCTGCATTTGTACATGGATATTTAAATGTTTTCCATGGATATTTAAATGTTTTCCAAAACACATGATTGGTTTTCCAAATACGGTATTAAAAAACATTAATCATGAATATTGATAAGTGTGATTGCGAGTACGCTATTCGGATTTCGTAGTTAGGATTGTTGCGTGTGTGTCGTTTATCTTTGTAATTCTTTATTTGTTTAACCCTCCCATCTCGTACTCTAGTTATTGTGTTGATCCCGAGTTCCTCCGGCGGTTATTTTGGCTATTTGTTTGATGTTCGATCGTTAGCTACCCCATTATGTGGGCATCATCTCCTTTGTAGAATTGTTGTTTCGAGATCTACGGAGCCGTAGCAAAGTGGAATGGGTTAAGAAACTAACCACCCCCGATCTACCACCTCCGGCTCACTACACGCTGCGTCGATGGTGTTTTCGACGCGCCATGAACTTCTTTGTTTCGAGGTAGGGTCAACGGTTTCTTCGGCTTTGCATTTCAAGGTTTTTCCTCTCGCATGGTGGGTAGTCTTTGCATGGGTTTACGGCCTAAAGTCGAGCTCTTCTTTTAGTGAAAACATATCGTTCTTATCTTATTCCTCTTCGATGGCAAAGGTTACCATTTGGATTCCGTCTCCGAATGCATGCAACTCTTTGTCGTAGCTACGAATTCACAACCCCATCCAGGTAATTGTTCCCTCTCTCGGACTGTTGTAATTTTGTGTTTCTTTTTCTAAATAGTGAGGCTTTTCTTTCTTGTTCTACCTTATTTGTTTCCTTATACACGTTGGGTCTTCCATGGGTTCTACTCCATGCTCATCTTGCTGTTTTTCGACTACGCAAGGTTGGAAGAGGGTTAATCGATGCTTACGGGTTCAAGTCATGAGGGTTCGGTTTCAAACATCCTTCTCACTTCTCAAATCGTAAGGTTACCATCCATGTAAGCAGTTCCTACATACAATTTTTTAGTTTCACAATAGTAATACGCGACCTTTATTTACTATCCTACGGGAGAGATACATACTCCGGAGTCTGGTTTTTAGATTAATGATACATATGAATTTTTTCCTTTGATACGATTCCTTAGAATTTGAGGTAAATGTGGGAATCCCTTTCTTATATGTGTAGTAAAGCTAGCAACTAAGGGTTTTAAATCTTTAAAGAAGTTTTAAGCCTATTTCAACAATTATGAATGAAATCCGGTCTACGGTCGAGGATGATATTCATTGGGCTAAACAATGACGAATAAATTATTTTGGACCATATTGATTTCTTTCCATTTACTTTTGGTATTTATTTGTACGCACGGACTCTCAATATTTATTTATTCATCGGTTTAATACATTTCCTTATTCACGGCTCGAGAATCTTTGGGTAATTCATTCTGTGTTACTCAATGTTCAAGCTATTTTAAATGAAACCCTAGTTTTAGTTTTTGTGGGTTCTTTTTTCTATATATAATACACTCATGTTTATGCGGAGAGGTCTTGGATAGGGATCGGAGTTCGGAGCCGTGCTTCGGTTACGACCAAACCCTCATATTCCCCTTTGTCGCAATAGTGTAGTCCCTTATTATGTTAGTGTAGCCCCCCCTTGTTGTTGTTATTGTTGTCCCCACAACCTCCATATTGTTATTATTGTGCCCTTACATTATTATTGTTAAGGTCGGCTAGGATTACTTGTGGCCCCACTAGGATTATATTGTGGCCTGGACTCCTATATATATAGAAGAGGAGGAGTTTGGTCATTTCTATCATCTAAGAATTGTTGATGCAATGTATTGGAGGTTGCTCCCTCGAAGTGGCTTATTTTTAAGGCAGTGATATCTCTTTTCTTCTAATTTTGGAGCTAGTTTCTTGCTCCAAACGAGTCATCATGGAATTTTTGCTATAATTTTTTTTCTACAAAGGTTCATAATCTGAAATTTTTAAAGTGCGAAGCAAAATCACGGGAACAACGTTGCAAAATTTCGAGCTTGGTTCGCGATAGTTTCCAAAGATATGATCTCTGCCAAGTTAGGTCATTTTGCGAGGCTTTTTGAATTTAACCTAGACGGAGTCATCATGGTATTTTCACTATAACTTTTTTCTACGAAGATTCGGAAGTTGATATTTTTGGAGAGCGAAGCCGAAATCACGAGAAACCTCGTCGCAAAATTTCAGAGCTCGGTTCGCAATACTTTCGGTGATATGATGTTTGTGGAAGTTACGTATTTTTTAGGCTCTTGAATTTCATCTCAAAGAGGTTATCATGGGAAAACATTCATAACTCTCTCTCTCTTAGCATCGGATTGAATCTTTTGTAAAAAGTGGCCGCAAGTACCTGATTTGTAGTTTCCTATCTATCAATTTCAAAGCCAAAGGAAACGAGGAACACGTGGCAAGTCGTACAAGTTCGCTCTCTTGGGCAGGTCCATAATTGGGTCATTGTGGGATCTGGACATATCTTTGTCTTAAAGAATCAAATCGGAATTCGGACACCGACATTTTGAAAGAAGCTTCGAGGCTACTACAAGGCCGAATTTAAAATATTGAGGATCCACAATTATATAGATAATTCAATTTCAATATAGAACTCCCCAAAAAAGCAAGTAAAAGGTGTGTATTTTTTTTTCACGGTGCATAGGTCTTGTTTGAAGAATCAAGTTGAATTGATTACAAGGGCATATTGTAGAATAGATATGAGTATTGGATTCTAAAATGGCCCCTAAAAATAATTCAACACCCATTAAGCCTTTAGAAGGCTCTACTACGACTCATGAAGAAGAAGAATGGCAACATGACATATCAAAATTACGGTACCAAGTGCAACAAATTTTGATCTTACGAAGAGCGAAGATGACATGGATGGTTTAAAAAGAAGAAATTAAGGCTAAGTTGGATGGTTTGAAGGATCAAATAATAGCTAATATGGATGATAAATTAGTGAAATATCAGTCGAGCATCAATAACAAGTTCTCCAACTCTCGAAAGGATAATCTAACTTTGGTGTAGAATCTAATGAAAAAACGGGGAAGATCAACATCACATCGAAGTAATTTATGAAGCAGTCACAGAAATAAGAACTCGACAAGTACGATCAATTTCAGAGTATCTCAGTAAGTGGAAGAACTTTCCTATAGAAGATTCCACATGGGAGGATGAATATTTTATTCCAAAGCATCAAGAAATAATCAAGCGTTGAGGACAACACTTGTTTGAAGGAGAGGGGCATGTTAAGTCCGTCTATTAATAGTGTAGTCCCTTATTATGTTAGTGTAGCCCCCCTTATTGTTATTGTTGTACCCCCATAACCCCCATATTGTTATTATTGTGCCCTTACATTATTATTGTTAGGTTGGCTAGGATTACATTATGGCCTCACTATGATTATATTGTGGCCCCATGGACTCCTATATATATAGAAGAGGAGAGTTTTGGTAATTTGTATCATCAAAGAATTGTTTATTAATGTAATGTATTGGAGGTTGCCCCCTCGAAGTTGGCTTATTTCTAAGGCGTTGATATCTCTTTTCTTCTATTTTTGGAGAGTTTGGTTTCACGATAAAGTCTCTATTGCTCAAACGAGCAGTTGTTTGCACAAATATATAGTCAATTCATATATTCAAAATTGCCCAATTTCTGAGAAGCTATTGTTTTTCTTCTTTTCAATACCTCTTGGTAATTTAATCCCCATTACGGGTTCTATGTAAATTTTTTGGCTTAACAACTTAATTTGTGTTAATGCCCTTCTTTGTTATCCATACAAAAGAATTTACTGCATATTCTAAATTATCTCAACAGTTGTGTTTATCATTTTAATCACTGTTCAATCTCTACGTATGTAAAATTTTCCAAGAGAAAGATATTTCTATTCTGTTGACTAACTATCAAGTCGTAACTTCACCTAAATCTTTGCATTTTTTCGTATTTCTATGAATTCATGTAGCCAAAACTTCTACTTTCTTTACTTTTAATGAGAATTTGAGCATTTTTGTTCTTTAACAAGTTTCATTTTACAGAGTTAAGATTTATATTGTTAGCTAATGTGAAGTTTCTTCTTAAGCATTGGAAATTATTATTTGTATTACCACACAACAATCTTCTCCTCCTATAGACTTAGTACTACATACAGAATTATCATTACAAATAGACCTCAAATGTTGTATGTACCTACTTGGAAGAAAATAGGGATAGTCTTAGTAACTTCTTAGACCGCCCAACCTTGAGCGAGGTGATTACATCCTCTGCTCCCCCCTAGCTCCACATCAGTTCAAAGGTAATATGTTTGAGACAGGAAGTTCCACTTTAGGATTAACAAATCCAGTCAACTTCTTCCGGAAAATCTCTTGAGTTCCACTGGCATATTTCTCCAGCTCTGGACACTCAGAATACAACATACAATGCTTAGCCTTCTCACACTTCTGCACATAACCCCATTCCCTATTAGGATTTTTCCTTAAATCCTTTCTGGGGGGGTAATTGTCAGAACTGTCTCAACCTCTTCCTGGGTTTTTCTTGGAAGATAGTTTTCCATACAGTTACTTTCATTTTCTTTTCTTTCCACCAAAAAACTTCCATTTTATTAAATTATTTTAAAATGAGAGTCATGTGTGCATAACCTTAACGAATGCCTTATTCATTACTAATTCATATTGTCTAAATAACTTAGTTAACAAGTAAAAGTAAAAAGTAAAAAGTAAAAGACCAAATCAGGGGGTTACATCTTCCCCCTTTGAAAGGAAACATTGTCCTCGGTGTTACTCATTTTTTGAGAATAATTCCGGAAAGGATTCAAACATAACTTTTTGGTCTTCCCAAGTAGCCTCCTCTGGCCCAAAGTGCTTTCACTGTGATTTAACTTGGGGGATGACTCGCTTCTGGAGTGTTATTTCTCTCTGGTCTTGAATATGCTGCAGTTCTACCCAAAACTCGCCATCCGGTTCTACCTGCAAGTAACAAGATTTGAATTAGTTCAAATCAGAAAATAATTGTAATGCAAATTGTATTTCTTGGTCAACCTACATGTATAAATTGCGAGTGTATAATGTGCTTGGGATTGTGTATATAACGCTTCAATAAAGACACATGAAATACATTGTGCACTAGTATATGGCTTGGTAAGGCCAGTCGGTAGGCCACCGACCCTATCCTCTCTAAGATCTCAAAAGGTCCGCGGTAGCGGGGAGCTAACTTGGCACAAGCGTTCCATCGTAAAGTTATTTTCTTTGGCTTGATTCGCACATATACATGGTCCCCTACTGTGAATTTATGAAAAGTTATTTTCCTATCTACATAAACCTTTTGTCTGTCTTGAGCCGCTTTTAGATTCTGTCTAATTTTTTTAACCTCTCACTCCATTTCCTTTAGCATATCAGGTCCAAGGATCATTTTATTCTCCAGGCTACTCCAATTTATAGGAGTTCGAAATTTTCTCCCATACAATGCTTCAAAAGGGCTCATCTTAAGGGATTCTTGGTATCCGTTATTATAGGCAAACTCAACTAAATGTAAATATTCTTCCCAATTAGTTGGCTACTGCATGACATACATGCGCAACATGTCGTCTAGGATTTGATTCACTGGCTCCGTTTTCCCATCCGTTTGTGGATGATATGCAGTGCTAAATTGTATTTGTGTTCCCAAGCCAATAAATACTGTTTTCCAGAATGTTGATGTGAACTTCACGTCGCGATCTGAAATGACCGCGCAGGGAATACCATGCAGTCTAAAAATATCTTTCATAAAAATATCGGAAATTTTCACAGTCTTGTAGGTGGATTGCACAGGAATAAAATGTGCCACTTTGCTGAGTCTATCGACTACCACCATAATCGAATCGTTATGCCTCTTGTTTCAAGGTAAACCTGTAATAAAATCAAGGGAAATAACTTCCCATTTCCATTCAGGTATTGGAATTGGTTGAAGAAATTCTGCAGGGTGTTGATGCTCTACTTTAATCTACTAACACTCCAGGCACTTAGTTAAATATTCTTCTATTTCCCTTCTCATTTTTGGCCAAGTATAGTCCTTTCCGATTGCTGTCAACATCTTTTGATAACCCGAATACCCAGCATAGGTACTTTTATGATACTCATCCAAAATAATTCTTTTTAAACTCTCTTGATTGGGAATACATATCCTATTTCGAAAAAATGAGAAGTTGTTTTTCATTGAGTCTGTATTCAGACTGCTTCCCCCGTTTCTCCTCATCCCTTACCTGTTGTCTCAAATGTTGATATTACAAATCTTCCCTTGTTGCTTCCAAAATATGATCTTGAAAATTGGATTCATTCTGGCTAAAATATAATTAATAGATGTCATGCAATTTTCTGCTCAAGGCATCTGCCACCTTGTTCTCTTTTCCTTTTACATGTTGAATTTCGAAATCAAACTCGCTAAGAAATGCATTCCACCTTTCTTGGCGGGCCTTCAAATCAACATGCTTAAAGTCGCTGGTTAAGCTACTATGATCGGTCCTTAACACAAATTTATTTCCTAGCAAATAATGCTCCATATCCGCAAGGCGTGGACCACTGCAGTTAATTCTAAGTCATATGATGAATATCTTTGCTTGTGTTCTTTCAACTTCCTAGATTCATACGCTATGACTTTTCCTTCTTGGGTCAACACAGCTCCCACACCCTCTTTACATGCATCTATACATACTTCAAACTCCTTGCTTGGATCCGCTACCTTCAGAATAGGAGCAATGGTTAATAGTGATTTTAATAACTAAAAACTATTTTGGCATTCTTGTGTCGACTTGAAAACCTTTCCTTTATTTTGCAAAGAAGTAATAGGATAAGCTATTTTGGAAAATCCATTAATAAATCACCAGTAATAACCAGCCAAACCCATAAATGAGCGTATGTCAGCCACATTCTTTGGTACCTTCCATTCCATAATTGCTTTTATCTTCTCTGGGTCCACAACTATTCCTTCTGCTAAAATCACATGCCCCAAGTATTGGATCTGCTCCTTAAAGAAATCAAATTTACTAAAATTGGCATAGATCTGATGCTCTCTTAGTGTTTTCAATACAATTCACAGATGTTCTTTGTGTTCTTCCTCATTTTTAGAGTAAATTAAGATATCATCAATAAATATTAACACAAACTTATCCAATTACTGGTGAAAAATACCATGCATTAAACTCATAAAAGTTGCTGGTGCGTTGGTTAACCCAAATGGTAGCACTAAAAATTCATAATGTCCATACCTTGTTCAGAAAGTTGTCTTACTTATATCTTCATCCTTGATTCGGATCTGATGGTAGCCAGATCTTAAGCCTATTTTGGAGAACAGTGTTGCTCCTTTGACTTGGTCAAATAAATCATCAATGCGCGACAATGGGTACTTGTTTTTAATGGTCAACTTATTAAGCTAACGATAATCCATTCACATACGCATAGTACCGTTTTCTTACAAACAGTACAGGTGCTCCCCATGGGGAAACACTTGGACGAATGTAACCTTTATCCATAAATTCTTGTAGTTGCATATTTAGCTTTGTTAACTCTCGTACACTCATTCTGTAGGGAGCTCGAGACATAGGTGTTGCTCTAGGTATCAACTCAATAGTAAAATAAATTTCTCTTTTTGGTGGCAGCCCTGGGATTTCCTCAGAAAAAACATCTTGAAATTCCTATATAACAGGAATATTTTCTAACTTAGTAGTCTTATCTTTTGTATTGATTAACCGAACTTGAATTGCATATAGTTGACAACCTTTTCTTATACATTTTCTAAGCTGTGATGTAGTAATGGGTTGCAGCTTCAAAGGTTTTTTTTTTATGCCTTGTAAATGTTGTCTTGACCCATCATTAGACTTGAAATGTATGATCTTATTCTTGCAGTCCACCGAGGACTAGTGTTTTTCCAACCAATCCATCCCTAGAAATACATCATACAAACCCAATGGTAGTACATTAAGTTCTACATTTATATGTTGGTCTCCAATCTTTAACTCATAGTCGGGTACCTTTGTATGAACCCGCCTTCTAGTCCCTGTAGCCAGCTGAACCAGCCATGGATTTTTAAATTTTTGTTTCTGCAATTTACTATTTTCAACTAGAATTAAAACAACTTGGCTTTGAATCTTACCTTCTAATTCTATCATGGTTGGCTAGTAATCTGCTTGTCGGTCCTCCAAAGTTGCGTTTATTATGGGTATGTTTTGAGCTACATCCCCCACTATTCACGCTTCTTGCAGATTTGCTGCCACTTCACTTCGTCCCCAATCTGGACAATTTTTAAAATAATGAGCTTCTCCATAGCCCCAACATTGTAATGGGGGTTTCTGAGGTTGTCCATTATCTAGTCTACTAGAGGCTTCATTAGGTCTTTCTTCCCTTGTCCACTTAGTTTTGTTTTGGCTTTTTCCATTATTCTTGCTGAGCGGATTTCTTGCAACATTTTTAAAATTGTTGAATCTATTATTTTTATTATGGGAAAAAATCTTCTGCCCTTTCGAGGTGGCCAATTTTTCCCAACTTCTCCTTTCGCCTTTGACTGCTGTTAGCACATTCGTTCCTTCCTAATTTCTTCATCCATAGTCTTCAGATTTACAAATTCAATCCTTGCCTTCATATGAAGTGGCAGACTGCTCAAAAAACATTGCACCTTGGCTTTTTCGTCACGCAGGTAGGGTACATATCTTAATAAAGAGGTGAATTTTGTAATAAATTCATCCATAGCCATTTGTCCTAATTTCAAATCATGGAACTCTCGGGACTTCTCATCATAAAATCTTTCAGTCAGGTACTTGTCTTTAAAGTATTGTTGAAACTCATCCCAAGTTACGTTTTGGTCTTCTACCCCTCTTACATTCTTCACTTCCTCCCACCACAGCATCGCTTTCTCTCGTAATTGGTAGATGGCTAAGCGGGCTTTAAGCTTGATGTTATAATCATACACCTGAAAATATTTATTCATATTTATAATCCAAGCTTCCGCCATTTCCTCCTCCTCTCCATCAAAAGTAGGAGGCTTAATCTTCCGGAACTCCCCCTGTAACTCCACTTTCTGTTTTTTCATCTCCTATTCCTCCATAATATTTCCAGATTCTGCCTCAGTATAAGTTCAATTTTTTTGGCTTTTTAGCATTCGACTATCCTCCCCATGATCGTGTACTCCTTGGTGTGGATCTCTATTTTCTTGAGTATTTCTCTCAGGACTTGGTTGTCCACTGGGAGGATTTTGTCTATCTGAAAAAATTTTTAGTATCCTCTCTTGCTCTCTCATCAATCTCTCGTTGTCACTACGGACCTTAAGCATTTATGTTTATAATTGTTGAACAGTGTCCAAAAATATATTTGTCTGTCGCCGCTGTTCTTCCAGCATTCTGCTTGTTTGCTAGTGTTGGTCCATGCTTAGTTGCACCCACATCTCGACACTGATTTCCGGATTAGTAATAAGATGAGTTTCCCTCGTGTTTCTGGAGGGTAGTTGACTTGATCCTCTTCTCATGATGTTTTATGAAGATCTTGTACCTGTACTTAACACAATGAAATCATTAAACTCCATAAAATTTCATCATAACAATAAGTATGGTTTTGGCCCATTTGGCCCAGTTTTTCTAACTTGGCTCTAATACCAATTGTAACACCCATTTAATTTAAATCCTTTTTACATACACAAAAAAAATACTTAATGTTATTAGGTTACTTAAAATGGTTCACGTATGTAACTTATATCAATTCTTACACATATTAATTTAGCATGCATTACATAAAAATATAGCGTTATGGATTATGCTCATAATTGTATTTATGAATATGCGTTTGTACATGGATATTTAAATGTTTTCCAAAACACATATGATTGGTTTTCCAAATACGGTATTAAAAAACATTAATCACCGAATATTGATAAGTGTGATTATGAGTACGCTATTCAGATTTCTTGGTTAAGTTGAGTGCGCATGTGTGGTTTATCACTATAATTATTTATTTGTTTAACCCTCCCATCTCGTATTCCAGTTATTGTGTTGATCCTGAGTTCCTCCAGCATTTATTTTGGCTCTTTGTTTGATGTTCGATCACCAGCTACCCCGTTACGTGGGAATCATCTCCACCATAGAATTGTTGTTTCTCGAGATCTACAGAGCCGCGACAAGTGGAATCGGTTAGAGAAACTAACCACCCCCCCCAGTCTACTACCTTCGGCTCACTAGCACTCCATCGATGGCGTTTTCGGCTCTACCATGAAATTCTTGTTTCAGAGTAGGGTCACTGGATTCTTCGGCTTACATTTCAATGTTTTTCCTCTCGCATGGTGGGTAGTATTTGCATGGGTTTACAGCTCTGTTGAGCTCTTCTTTTAGTGAAAACACATGTCGTTCTTCTCTTATTCCTCTTCGATGGCAAGGTTACCATTCAGATTCAAATCTCTGGATGCATGCAACTCTTTGTCATAGCTGCGAATTCTACAGCCCCATCCAGGTAATTGTTCCCTCTCCCGGACTCTGTAATTTGTGTTTTTTTTTAAATGGTGAGGATTTTCTTTCCGGTTATACCTTATTTGTTTCCTTATACACGGTGGGTCTTCCATGGGTTTTAATCCATGCTCATCTTGCTTGTTTTTCTAAATACTACAAGGTTGGCAGAGGGTTAATCAGCGCTTACAGGTTCAAGTCATGAGGGTTCGGCTTCAAACATCCTTCTCGCTTCTCAAATGGTAAGGTTACCATCCCTATAGCTTAAGCTCTTGCATACAATTTTTAGTTTCACAATAGTAATACGCAACCTTTATTTACTATCCTACAGGCGAGATACATACTCCAGGAGTCCGGTTTATAGATTAATGATACATAGGAAGTTTTCCTCTGACACAATTCCTTAGAATTTGAGTAAATGTGGGAATCACTCTGCTATATGTGTATTTTCATGCTTAACTAAGGGTTTTAAATCCTTAAAGAAGTTTTAAGCCTATCTTGACAATTATGAATGAAATCTGGTCTCTGTTCAAGGATGATATTCATTCGGCTAAGATATTGTGAATAAATTATTTTGGACCATATTGATTTATTTTCCATTTACTTTCGGTATTTATTTTTACACACAGGGACTCTCAATATTTATTTATTCATCAGTTTTAATGTTCATATTCATAGCTCGAGAATGCTGGGTAATTCATTTTGTGGTACTCAATGTTCAAGCTATTTTAAATGAAACCCTAGTTTTAGTTTTTGTAGGTTCTTTGTTCTATATATAATGCCTCATGTTTCTACCGAGAGGTACTGGACGGGACCGGAGTTCAGAATTGTGCTTCAAGTTCTAAATCCAAACCCTCATATTCCCTCTGTCACATAGCAGAAGTCTCTGTTGCTCAAAACGAGTAGTTTTTTGCACAAATATTTAGTCAATTCATATATTCAAAATTGCCCAATTTCTGAGTAGCTATTGTTTTTTTTCTTTTCAATGCCTCTCGGTAATTTAATCCCCATTACGGGTTATGTGTAAAATTTTTTGTTTAAAAACTTAATTTGTGTTAATGCCCTTCTTTGTTATCCATACAAAAGAATTTACAAAATATTCTAAATTATCTCAACAATTGTGTTTATCGTTTTAATTACTGTTCAATCTCTACATATGTAAAATTTTCCAAGAGAAAGATATTTATATTCTGTTGACTAACTATCAAGTCGTAACTTCACCCGAATCTTTGCATTTTTTCTTGTAACGTATTTCTATGAATTTATGTAGCCAAAACTTCTACTTTCTTTACTTTTAAAATTTGAGCATTTCTGTTCTTTATCAAGTTTCATTTTACAGAGTTAAGATTTATATTGTTAGCTAACGTGAAGTTTCTTCTCAAGCATTGGAAATTATTATTTTTATTACCACACAACAATATTCTTCTCCTACAGACTTAGTACTACATACAGAATCATTAGTACGAATATAGCTCAAATGTTGTATGTACCTACTTGGAAGAAAATAGGGATAGTCTTAGTAACTGCTTGGACCACCCAACCTTGAGCGAGGCGATTTCGTCCTCTGCTCCCCGCTAGCTCCACACCACTTCATAGGTAATACGTTTGAGACAAGAAGTTTGACCTCAGGATTAAAAAATCTAGTCCACTTCTTC
This sequence comes from Pinus albicaulis, assembly GCA_034641835.2. NCBI lineage: Eukaryota > Viridiplantae > Streptophyta > Pinopsida > Pinales > Pinaceae > Pinus > Pinus albicaulis. The sequence continues at coordinate 1,738 of JAXQQM020084590.1, read as the reverse complement.
CGACAAATCCATTGAGTTCCACTGGCATATTTCTGTAGCTCTGGACAATCATAATACAACATATAATGCTTAGCCTTCTCACTCTTTTGCACAGAACCCCATTCCCTATTAGGATTTTTCCCTAAATCCTTTCTGGAACAGTAATTGATACAACTGTCTCAACCTCTTCCTGGGTTTTTCTTGGAAGATAGTTTTCCATACAGTTACTTTCATTTTATTTTCTTTCCACCAAAAAACTTCCTTTTTATTAAATTATTTTAAAATGAGATTCATGTGTTCATAACCTTAATGAATGCCTCATTCGTTACTAATTCATATTGTCTAAATAACTTAGTTAACAAATAAAAGTAAAAAGTAAAAAGTAAAAGACCAAATCAAGGGGTTACACAAGCACAGATCAAGATGAAAATTCTCGCATTGCTCGTGTGGAGAGATAAGAACCTGAATTGGTCCAACATTCAAAATATAGGAAAAATCAGCCTTGGTATTTGTTGTCTCTGCATGAATGCAAAAGAGGTGAATTCATAATTATTTCACTCCTGTATTTTTACCAGGGAAGTACATAAAGGTATATGTAATCATTTCAATGTACATTTTATAGAAATCCAGAACCCCCAAGGCTACTTGAAATGGTGGCTGAAAAAAGGGAAGTCTCTCAGGAATATTCCAGCGTTATCATACTGGTGTATATGGGTTACTAGAAATAAAAGGATATTTGAGGAGGTCTACAACAACCCGGGCAAAGTCTGTCAGAAGATCATCAAACTGTCGGGGAAATTTAAAATTAATCAGAAACCCCCTACTAACTTATCAAAGAGACTGAAACCTTTCAAAATTCATTACTCGACTGGGTTTTTCGACGGGCATCACAACAATCTAGATGTGGATGCGGGGCTTGGTTGATGATTTCCCCCACATGCCACTACAAAATTCATTAGTATGGGGGCATGGACTCCAACATGCGAGCATAAATTTTGGCTCTTTGGGGCCTCATGTGGGTTGCATCTCATCTCTATTTGGAAAAATTGTGGGTTTTTGGTGACTCACAGGTACTTTTGGACCATCTCAACAAAGGAACATCACTCAATCTGGGATATCTCATTGCTTGGCTGGACAGGATTAAGACACTCCGCACATCTTTCTCAAGTATTTTTTTCAAACATATCTATCGAGAGAAAAATACACAAGCTGACAGGTTATCAAAGAAAGGGCTCCAAGGCAGCTTTGGGGAGATGCACTATGAACTACATGACTCCACAAGCACGAGGGCGAATGGAGTGGTCAATTTTTTCTGAAAGGACTGTTGATGGTGATCGATTTTATTTTTTTGATGTAATTAATTAGAACGGTTTTATTAACATAGGAAGGGGACAAGAAATAATTTTCTGGAGTATATGAGACACGATGGGAGAACATAAAACATTAGTAGAAAATGATAAGAACATGGAAAGATAGGCACATAGAACCAAAGGATACTACACGTAATTGGTCGAAGATAGGATTTTTGTCTATGAAAAAGATAAATCATGTAAAAGGGGAAAAGCAAGTGATCTTGTACAAACTGATATGAAATATATGTAACAACATGAAACATTTAGAGGAAAAAGAAGAAGTTATTGCACTCGTACATAATATATAAACCAGACGATTTTCCACTGAGAAAAAAAACCTTTAAGCGATCAGATAGGTTTATATAGATACACAGGAATACCTTAACGTGTCATCACATTTTGGAATA